>CM064514.1:54549398-54951898 GCA_032716605.1 Paralithodes platypus | reverse complement strand
TATATATATATATACGTTTCTAAGAAGTAATAATGTGTACCGTAGCCTACCCATGCAGATATACTGTATATATAATAATAATCCCCCAAACCTATACGCGTTTGTTTGTTTCTTTGTTTTGCCCGGGTGGAAAGGTAAATTAGCGTAAACAACAACAATACAATACAATCCATTAGCCTATAGATCACGGGAGGTTTACAAGATGGCGGCGGTTAGTGTATGCGTGGGAGTAGAGTTGGCCTTCTTGTGCCCATAAAACACCTTGCTAAACACCCCAATATTGCTTCTGTCACCCCAGAGATGGAAACGCAGCGGGGAGCGAAACGTACGGCCGGGTTCACAAGTTCGGAACTGGCAGGGGGAGAGAAATGGTGTGTGTGTGTGTGTGTGTGTGTGTGTGTGTGTGTGTGTGTGTGTGTGTGTGTGTGTGTGTGTGTGTGTGTGTGTGTGTGTGTGTGTGTGAGAGAGTGTGGGGTGCGTGTGCGTGTGTTTGGTGGGTGTGTGTGTGTGTGTGAGAGAGAGAGAGTGGGGTGTGTGTCCGTGTGTTTGGTGGGTGTGTGTGTGTGTGTGTGTGTGAGAGAGAGAGAGAGAGAGAGTGGGTGTGGGGTGTGTGTGCGTGTGTTTGGTGGGTGTGTGTGGGTTTGGTGTGCGTGTGGATGAGTGTGGGGTGGGTGTGTGTGTGTTTGGTGTGAGTGTGGGTGGGTGTGATCATTCTATATATATTTTTTTTCAATTATGATTTTTTTTTCACGTATATATTTACTGAATTGGCTGTTAAATTAACATTATGTGTACCTCCTGTGCCTGTGTACATTTCTTGGGTGTACAGTCAGGAGCGATAATCAGGTTACATCCAATTGACCACTTGCGAGTTTCAGGATATAAGGAAGTTGGATCCGTAAACATCAATATTTAACAGACTCAGCAGTTACAATATGGTCGTAGTACATTTATATATACTGTACATAAACCCAATTCAGCATACCTTTTATCCACCAGAAACCTACATTATTATTGCATTACTGTTAATATCGATGTTTACGGCTCCAACTTCCTTATAGCCTGAAACTCGCAAGTGCTCAATTAAGTCTGTTTACCCCTTTCACCCCCTCACCATGGAGACGTCTTTTTAACCTATTATTCTGGCTATTATTAAACGATTTTATGCAGTTTAGGAAGGACCTATGTTATTCATAGGGTTTATTGAGATCGTAAACACCCCTTTCAACCCTAGAGGTTGATTATAAGCTGAAGCAAATCGTCTAATGGGAACCAGAATATGATGAAACTTACGTCATCGTGCGGAAAGGGTTACAGAA
Organism: Paralithodes platypus; assembly: GCA_032716605.1. Taxonomy (NCBI): domain Eukaryota; kingdom Metazoa; phylum Arthropoda; class Malacostraca; order Decapoda; family Lithodidae; genus Paralithodes; species Paralithodes platypus. The sequence continues at coordinate 54,950,579 of CM064514.1, read as the reverse complement.
AAGTTACAGGCTATTTCTTAGGTTTTAGATTTACCAATTGTATTAACTTGTTTCAATTTCATATTTCTTATTTGTTTTATAATTTAACTTATTATATATATTTGTTTATTTGTTATATTTCCATCATCGGCCGAGATTTGTTATATTTATTGATTTTGTTATTATTTGTTATTATTTGTTTTCTTTCTAGACGCCTTAAGGGGAGATTTCCACTTGAGGGATTTTTTTCTTTACCCCTTTCTCCCTCATGTTTAGCCTCACTGCTTTTGAGATTTTGAGACGTTCGCCCCATTAGTTTGGCGATTTTAAGAACTTTCACCCCATTTATGTCACTTTTAAGACCTTTTCGTGCCATTTAGGTGTCGATTTTTTCATGGCGAGCGATAGCGAGCCTGTAATGTAAGAGGAACTGGCCTTCGGCCGGGTACATTTTTCTACCGAAAAATGTACAAATTTATCTTGAAAGGGGGTCAAAGGGGTGTCATTTCAAGCTAAACGGAAGTCTAGGAAACACACTAAAAACCTCCCCTTAATTCCCGTGAAGGGGGTGGGGGGGGGGGGGGGGCCATGATGTAGTAAATGCAATACCTAATTGTAGCTGAAAAATAAATAAATAATTGACGGTATTCAATGGATCTGTCTGGTGTTATTCATCAATAAAATTAATATATTTGAATACAGGACCAATAAACAGAAATACAGGACCAATAAACAGAAATACAGAACCAATAAACAAATACAGGACCAATAAACAGAAATACAGGACCAATAAACAGAAATACAGGACCAATAAACAGAAATACAGGACCAATAAACAGAAATACAGGACCAATAAACAGAAATAATAAGTAGAAGGCCAGTGGAAGAGCAGGAACCGGTGTCACACGAACGCTTTCTCCGGCAATTTTCGATGAGCAAGTTTGTTTTCGTAATATTTATAGGCTTTTTCGGAGACATTTTTCTATCGAAAAATGTACAAATTTAGCTTGCTGTCCAAACAAAAATATATATATATGCTAGCTCGCTACCGCTCGCCAGGAAAATATTGACACCTGGATAGGGGTAAACGTCTTAAAACAGTAGGCTGAATGGGGCCGAATGGATACACGCCAGAGAAAGAGAGAAAAGGAGAGCAAGAGAAAAAAAAGCCGGTGACACCCCCCTTAACCCTTTGAAAAATATGGCGCATTCTGACCGTTCATTCTGGCTATCATTAGACGATTGTATGCACCTTAGGAAGGATCTGTGGTACTTGTTAGGGTAAAGAATATAACAATGCTCCCGCTGATTTCCATAAACCATTGCTAATCTGAATACAATCGTCTGAGAGTTGCCAGAAAACAAAAATGCGCCATCGAATCTTTTAGGGGTTAATCTCCAGTATTTAAATTTAACTATATATCTATCTATCTATCTATCTATCTACTGCACTGTATATCTGTATGTCTCAATCGATGTATTCATTTACCGGTGACTGTGTATGTATGAATGCATACATTTATTTTGTTTTTAATATTTTATCCGTTTATCTATTTATGTATCTATCAAGCACAATATTTAATCCTGTGCACCTAGTTTATCTTTCTAGTTCTCCATCTGTCTCTGTATCTATGTATCTATCTATTTATCATATATATATATATATATATATATATAAAATCCATCCATCTATCTATATATTAGTCTATCTATATAACCCCGCCTCTCCCCCCAAAATTTCACACACACACACACACACACACACACACACACACACACACACACACACACACACACACACACACACACACACACACACACACACACACACACACACACACACACACACACACACACACACACACACACACGAGACCCGGGCGGGGAAGAGACATTTGGGCAAGTCTCCTAATGGTGTAGCCTCTGTTCACCTAGCAGTATAAATAGGAACGTGGTATAAGTGGACGAAGTTGTGACGTTCCATCTGGGGTTGGTGATCGGTTACAAGGCGAGATGGGTATCGTACTGGTCAACCTAAGCTACTGGTCAACCTAAGCCTTCGGGTGAGACTGGTACCGTACAGATTAACCCTAAGCTTTCGTTTCCAGATGTCGCCAATTGGCTAAAATACAGACTACACACACATCCACAGCCATTCCAACGGTACATAAAACACTTAACATGCATTTCACGCAATACATTCCCAGTTAAGGAGGCGCGATAATAATGAGCTTAGCTCGCATTGCGTGGATTCCCCTTGACGAACAAGTAACTGAGTAACTGTAAATATATAAATACACTCTCATAGGCTGTGACCCAACCCCTCTCCTTCAACAGACACACACACACACACACAGACAGACAGACAGACAGACAGACAGACAGACAGACAGACACAGTAAATATATAGATACACTCTCATAGGCTGTGACCCAACCCCTCTCCTTCAACAGACACACACACACACACACACACACACACACAGACAGACAGACAGACAGACAGACAGACAGACAGACAGACAGACACAGACACAGTAAACATATAAATACACTCTCATAGGCTGTGACCCAACCCCTCTCCTTCAACAGACACACACACACAGACAGACAGACAGCCAGACAGCCAGACACAGACACAATAAATATATAGATACACTCTCATAGGCTGTGACCCAACCCCTCTCCTTCAACAGACACACACACACACACACACACACACACAGACACACACACACACACACACACACACAGACATACAGACAGACAGACACAGACACAGACAATATATAGATACACTCTCATAGGCTGTGACCCAACCCCTCTCCTTCAACAGACACACACACAGACAGACAGACAGACACAGACACAGACATATATAGATACACTCTCATAGGCTGTGACCCAACCCCTCTCCTTCAACAGACACACACACAGACAGACAGACAGACACAGACACAGACAATATATAGATACACTCTCATAGGCTGTGACCCAAACCCCTCTCCTTCAACAGACACACACACAGACAGACAGACAGACACAGACACAGACAATATATAGATACACTCTCATAGGCTGTGACCCAACCCCTCTCCTTCAACAGACACACACACAGACAGACAGACAGACACAGACACAGACAATATATAGATACACTCTCATAGGCTGTGACCCAACCCCTCTCCTTCAACAGACACACACACAGACAGACAGACAGACACAGACACAGACAATATATAGATACACTCTCATAGGCTGTGACCCAACCCCTCTCCTTCAACAGACACACACACAGACAGACAGACAGACACAGACACAGACAATATATAGATACACTCTCATAGGCTGTGACCCAACCCCTCTCCTTCAACAGACACACACACAGACAGACAGACAGACACAGACACAGACAATATATAGATACACTCTCATAGGCTGTGACCCAACCCCTCTCCTTCAACAGACACACACACAGACAGACAGACAGACACAGACACAGACAATATATAGATACACTCTCATAGGCTGTGACCCAACCCCTCTCCTTCAACAGACACACACACAGACAGACAGACAGACACAGACACAGACAATATATAGATACACTCTCATAGGCTGTGACCCAACCCCTCTCCTTCAACAGACACACACACACAGACATACAGACAGACAGACACAGACAATATATAGATACACTCTCATAGGCTGTGACCCAACCCCTCTCCTTCAACAGATTGCTCCACTTAATGTTTTTTACACAATGTAGTTCATGTCTATCTATCTATTTATGTCTATCTGTGTGTCTATCTATCTATCCATATATATTTGTGGAGTTTATTATCTATCCATGTCTATCTGTGGAGTCTATCTATATATGTATGTATATAGTGAAGGTGTGTCTATATACTGTATATATATATATATATGTATGGATCTATCTATCTATCTATCTATCTATCTATATATATATATATATATATATATATATATATATATATCTATATATATATATTAATCTATCTATCACATTTCTTATCTACAGTATATATACACATATGAATACAAATCATGTTAACACACACACACCACACACTTAACCCTTCCCCTTCAAAAGATTTCCACACTTACCCAACACATAAAAATAGAACCCCCCCCCCCCCCCCACCCGCGCAAACGCTGACCTCCTTTCACAATAGTCTGCTGCGGTCTTCGGCATTAACCCCTTCGGTACCGGCGACTGCTCTCTCATTTTATTCTAGCTTCTTCATTCAGATGATTCGATAAAGCTGAGGAAGGATATACAGTATAATGTATATGGTAGCTAAAAAGAGTTATTTGAGATAGTCTGTAGCCTTTTAATGCATAGACATCCTTCCTAAGCTGAATAAACCCGTCTAATACTTGCCAGAATATATTTAGAAATACGTCGCCGGTACTTTTAGGGGGAGGGAGTTGCTTTTTCCTGCACGCCCCTTCTCCCTCATGCTTAGCCCCATTACTTTTGAGATTTTAAGACGTTCGTCTCATTAGTTTATTGCCGGTATTATTATATCATGAATAAATAATCGGTCCCGTTACTATCGGGTATGCTGATCGTTTTCATAGCTATAAATTTCATAAGGAAAAGTGCCGTACTAGTTTTACATATATCAATAGTTTTATCTGCAGGTAGGCTATGTATCTTAACAAACGCCATTATACACAAATAAAGGATATCATCGTATCAAATACTGTATATATATATTGATTTTATTCTTTCTTCATGATTTTGAACCCAATTTACTCTAGAAGAAACGATGTCTAAACTTCGTGTGTTATATCAAGTGAGTAACAATATTTCATTATTTCGTAGAAGCTCTTACAAATGTAACCCGGGTTAAAACAAAATAAATAAAAGATACTTCTAATAGTATAGTTACAGGATTATTAAATTTGTTCAGCATATCGACATTGTATTTTTTGAGACATGATGATTTATTAAGGGAGCCCACCTCGCTTTTTTTCTATTTCTCTTCCTCTCTCTTTGGCTTGTATCCATTTGGCCCCATTCAGCTGTTTTAAGACGTTTATCCCCATCCAGGTGTCGATTTCTTCCTGGCGAGCGATAGCGAGCCAGCATTGTATGAAGAAATCCGGCTTCGCCGGAGACATTTTTCTATCGAAAAAATTTACAAATTTACCTTGCTGTAAAAAATATATATATATATATGCTGGCTCGCTCCCGCTCGCCAGGAAAATATTGACACCTGGATGGGGGTAAACGTCTTAAAACAGTAGGCTGAATGAGGCCGAATGGATACAAGCCAAAGAGAGAGGGAGAGAAAGAGAAAAGAAGCGAGGTGGGCCCCCTTAACAGGAGATTACAAACACTGGCAGACTCATGACTGCTGGCATACACTGATGCAGCAATCATATTTGTTATTGCTTTGTTATTATATGCTACATCTGAGGTGAAGCCATTGATTTGGGCGGCTGATGAGTGATTGGTGCTTCGGAATGTGATGAGTGATTGGTGCTTCGGAATGTGATGAGTGATTGGTGCTTCGGAATGTGATGAGTGATTGGTGCTTCGGAATGTGATGAGTGATTGGTGCTTCGGAATGTGATGAGTGATTGGTGCTTCGGAATGTGATGAGTGATTGGTGCTTCGGAATGTGATGAGTGATTGGTGCTTCGGAATGTGATGAGTGATTGGTGCTTCGGAATGTGATGAGTGATTGGTGCTTCGGAATGTGATGAGTGATTGGTGCTTCGGAATGTTTAGGTGTTGTTTACTTGTTGAGGGCGACCTGTTAACCCCTTCTGTACCGACGACGTCTTTTTAGTGTTATTCAAGCTATAGTTAGACGGATGTATGCAGTTTACGAAGGAGCTGTGGTAGTAAAAAGGGTTAAGTGAAATAGTTCGAAGCCTGTTAAATGCTGGAGGCCTTTTTTTAACTTAATAAAATCGTCTAATAATAGCCAGCATAGAGTTAAAAGGACACCACCGGTACAGAGGGGGTTAATATGTATTGTTCTCCGGTCACCTCTTTTTCCTTTCTTGTGTTTCCTGCTGATCCTCCCTACCCGTTGTGGGAGTAAGGGTTGGCTACTGACTGACTGACTGACTTGTTATAACATTAAAATTTTGTATAAACCTTTATTTTAGTGTCTTGCAGTTACTTCACAATGCCAACACATAATCAGGCTTACAATAAGATTTGAATAAAAATAGAATTGTGTAAGTTGAGGGAGCCCACCTCGTTTTTTCTCTTTCTCACTCTCTCTGGGTTGTATCCATTCGGCCCCATTCAGCCTACTGTTTTAAGACGTTTACCCCTATGCAGTATCCAGGTGTCAATATTTTCCTGGCGAGCGGTAGCGAGCCAGCATATATATATATATTGTGTTTACAGTAAGCTAAATTTGTACATTTTTCGATAGAAAAATGTCTCCGGCGAAGCCTTATTTCTCAATACAATGCTGGCTCGCTATCGCTCGCCAGGAAGAAATCGACACACGAATGGGGATAAACGTCTTCAAAGAGTTGGCTGAATGGGGCCGAATGGATACAAGCCAGAGAAAGGGAAAAAAGGAGAGACAGAGAAAAAAAGCAGGTGACCCCCTTAACATATGCAAAGTCTCTCTGAATAATATTACAACTAGCGTAAACTACTCTTAGTCAATAAACTAGTGAAAAGTGTGTGTGTGTGTGTGTGTGTGTGTGTGTGTATATCGTGTATGTATGTGTGTTATGTGTGTGTGTCTCGTGTTCTGTGTATGTGTGTTTTGCTGTGTGTAGCATGTGTGTTGTGTTGTGTTGTGTTGTGTATATCGTGTATGTATGTGTGTTATTTGTCTGTGTCTCGTGTGTATGTGTGTTTTGCTGTGTGTAGCATGTGTGTTGTGTTGTGTTGTGTATATCGTGTATGTATGTGTGTTATGTGTCTGTGTCTCGTGTTCTGTGTATCGTGTGTATGTGTGTATTGCTGTGTGTAGCATGTGTGTTGTGAGTATCCTGGCGTGTGTTGTCTTTTGTGTATCGTGTGTGTGTGTGTATGTTCTTGTGTCGTGTGAGTGTGTTTTGTGTATCGTGTATGTGTGTGTTTTGTGTTGTGAGTGCGTGTGTATGCGCGTTGTTCTGTGTGTGTATTCGTCCCTTTAGCTAGATATTCTATTGTGTGATGATCTTAAGAAGGTGTAATATATATTTACTCTTGCTTTCAGTAGGTGAAATCCTCAACATTGCATCTCTCTCTCTCTCTCTCTCTCTATCTTTTTTTTTTCTCTCTCTCTCTCTCTCACACACACACACACACACACACACACACACACACACTCACACACTCCCACTTTGTACACAAATATCTACGTTTCCCAAAGGACCTAAAAATCGAATTCGGGACCGACCAATCAGCCTGCAGAAACAACAACAACAACAACAACAACAACAACAACAACAAATACAAACACATACACACAAGAAATAAATACAAAGGATTCCGTAGAGCATCTTCATTTATATATCGATATTAAATCTGCTCATGTGGAGGACTGCGCTGTAAAAACCAAAGGTATATATACAGTATGGACATGGTATAAAAGATCATTGGATATATTGATGGTGATTTACCTTTCTGTGCTTGTATATGATTGGGTTATTACTCTCTATATAGGCTAAAGTTAAGGGGGTAGTGCTCGTTTTTTGGTCTATGTATTTATTTATTTATTTATTTTGAGTTTCCTCGCTAGACTTCCATCAAGCTTAGAAAAACACCCCCTTTCAAGATAAATTTGTACATTTTTCGGTAGAAAAATGTTCCAGCCGAAGGACGCTTCCTTCTTAAATTAGAGGCTCACTATTGCTCGCTAGGAAAACATCGTAACCTAAAGGGTACGAGAGGTCTTAATATTGATGAACAAAATGAGTCGAAAGGTCTCAAAAATCGCTAAACTAACTAACGGAACGAACGTCATACAACCTCAAAACTAATATGCTAAACATGAGGGAGAAGGGGGTCCAGAATTAGCGAGTACTACCCCCTTAACCAGAGTACTTGTAACAGCATAAACAAACAAACACGACTAGCAAAAATAACAACAACTTGCAAAATTAACAATAACAACAAGAACTTGCAAATATAGCAACACAAACTTGCAACAACATCAACAACAATAAAGACAATAACAAGAACAATAGCAACACAAACTTGCAACGAACATCAACAAATAAAATAAACAACAGCAACAAAAACTTGCAACATGAACAACAACTAGAAAAATAACGACATTAACAACAATAGCAACACATATTTTCAATATCACCAAAACAACATAAACAACACTAGCAACACAAACGTGCAACAAAATCAACAACAATAACGACAATACCAACAACAATAGTAACACAAACTTGCAACGAACATCAACAAATCAACAATAACATCAACAACAATACAAAACAACAATAGACAAACAAACTTGCAACAACATGAACAAAAAGAAAAATAACGACAATAACAACAACAGAAACACAAATTTGCAATCTCAACACCAAAACAACATCAACAATAACAACAACAATCGCATCACAAACTTGCAACTACCTCAACAACAATAGCAACACAAACTTGCAACAACATCAATAATAACAACAATAACAGAAACAACACTAGCAACACCAACTTGCAACATCAATAATAACAACAAAAGCAACACAAACTTGCAACATCAACAATAACAACAACACTAGCAACAACATCAACAATTACAACATCAACAATAACAACAACAACACTAGCAACAACAACAACAACATAAACAATTACAACATTAACAATAACAACAACAACACTAGCAACAACAACACTAGCAACACAAACTTGCAACAACATAAACAAATCAACAATTACAACATCAACAATTACAACATCAACAATAACAACATCAACAATAACAACAACAATAGCAGCACAAACTTGCAACATCAACAACAACAACAATTCTCTGCTGACTGAAAAGAGACATGTGTGGCGGAATGTTTTTGTGTGGGAGAGAGGAATCTGTGTGTGTGTGTGTGTGTGTGTGTGTGCGTGTGTGCGTGCGATGTGTGCTGTTTGTGTGGTGCGTAATGTTCGTGTGTGTGTGTGTGCTAGGCGTATGTGTGAGCTGGTGTTCGCGCATGTGTGTGTGTTGGTGTTCGTATGTGTGTGTGGGGGGGGGGGTCTATGTGCGTGTGTGTGATGTTAGGGTTAGTGTGTGTATTGTAAGTTCCGGGTTTCGAAATTCGGGACAGCCTCCTCAAAACTGATGCCTATTATCTGGCGGTTAATAGGATTATATATTATTTTATTATACATATATATATATATATATATATATATATATATATATATATATATATATTGGTGTAGCCAGGTAATAAATTTTCTTTAAGGCAGGCGAGGTTGAAGAAAATACATGTATCAGCATTAATTATTTTATTATTAAGACTTTCAATAGAACGAACAGCAATTCTCAGGTGTTCTGGGAGATTGTGCAAAAGGTGAGCAAAATTCATGATAATCCGACGCGTTTCGATAGACAACTATCATCTTCAGGGAATGGAAGGTAAGTGAATAGGGATCAGAATCAGAATGTGAGGTGAGGACTCACTAGTAGTGAAATAAGAGAGATCAGAGCAAGACAAGGGGAGGTTAAAAATGAAGAGTTGAAGAGTATGAAAAGATGGTGGGCTGTCCACCTAGCTATTGTTTATGTTAAGTATACTGTGTATCCGCAAGAATTCCCGTCGCGAGCAACCACAGCCAACCTCGGCTTCTCCAGATTTCCTTTCCAGAAAGAGGGGCCCGATAGGTCCCCTGCCTGGGGTCCGCAATGGCGGTCCCTATTACTAGTACTATCATTGATATAAATTGACTTCATTAGGAAAATTATGTTGAGTGGACAGTCAAGGGTTCAAGCAGTGCTCCAGCTTGAGAGCATCGCCACTTGACTACCCCTATAATTATGTGGTACTGTGGGATTTTTTTGAGGCACTGACAGCTCCCTCACAGGGTCGGTGCTACCCCGGAGGGATCCGTACTAGCACTCTGGTAAGTAAGTCATGGGATACTGACGGAAGTATTGCTGGGTGCTCTACTGCATCCCCCGTCTGCATTGCCCCTGGTTGAGTCTTATCGGTTCCGTTATATTGAGTGTCATATTCGGATATGGTCATACTTGGTGAGTTTTATTAGATCGAGTTTGCCTCAATCGTGATGTAAGTTGTCTTCCCTTGCTTCCTCCCGATCATATCGCCAGTTTACCCCTCCAGCTAGAGCCAAGACCACACTGAAGTGATCCTTGGCTCAGCCTTGAGACGCACCTGGCTAATAATGATCAGAAATTCGGCTGGAATGGCTTATTTAGTGATGTTATAAGAGGTGGTCGCCTTATTACTGATATATAATGTTTTTACCCTGCTTCCTCCCAGTCATGTTGCCAGTTTGCCCCTCCAGCTGGAGCCAAGGTGACACTAAGGTGTTCCCTGGCTCAGCCTTGAGGTGCATCCAGCTAATATTGATCGGAAATTCAGCTGAATCCATATCATTCTAAGTGAATCTTGGTTCGGGTAGTGGTGCATAGGATATAGTGAATAGGATTATAACATAACAGCTTATTTATACATTTTAGGTAGATCACAGTAAGGTTTATTGGGTGTTGGCTAGCATATGATTGGCTAGTTGGCGACCAATGAGGCGTGCGCTTTTCCTGCCTCCTGGTTGGCTGGGAGGCCAACCCCACTACTTCATTTAACCAACACGCGCCGCCCCTCAACCCTACGCTTCAAACTGGACCAGAAACCCGAGATACAACTGGCCCGCCGCTCCTCACAAGGGCCCCGCCCCCCCCTCACCCAGCAGACCCCCTATGACAACATCTAGCATCTACGAACCCTCCCAACCAACCAGGAGGACTGCTACTAACGACTCACGACTGCTGCTAACAACTCCTGCCTCTCAACTCGCTCTTGACCACCACTACCATGGCCACCAGCACTACCACAGCCAGTGGTATGGTCAAGTGGTTCAACCACAAGGCAGGCTTTGGCTTCATCACTATGAACAACGATGAGGACATTTTTTTTCACCACTCTAACATCAGCAACAACAACAAAAGCAGCACGAGAGCCTCGCTGAGGAATGGAGAAGCAGTGGAATTCACCGTCTATTCTGGGAGGAGAGGACCTGAGGCCATTAACATCAAAGGCCCTGAAGGAGCCCCAGTCAAGGGCTCCTCATTCTCCCCCCGGAATCATCCACCAAAGGCGACAACAACAACAACTACAGCGGAGGGGGAAGCGGTTCTAAGAGCAAGGATCTATGCCTGCGTTCAAACAGCTATGGCCATTGCTGGTTTGGATGAGCGTAGAATCTGCAAGCTGATCCCCTATCTGCTGAGTTGCAACAACCTGCCGACAATCATCATTCCTCAGGAGGCTTTCTCTGCAACACCATCAAACACCAAGAGGAAGAAGCCTGCCAACACCCAAGAAGACCCAGCTCCACCACAGAAGCCGAGGAGTGCCCCAAAACAACAGCTGCTTCTGCCAAGACCTCTCTGTCTAAGCAGGAGCAAACTGGTGCACTCCTCTACACCATCTACCGCTTCAACACCAACCAAGGAGAAGGCACCACCATCTACACCAACAACAACTGTGCACCAAACACCAGACCAAGGACCCCAACGACAACACCAATGGCCAACGTCACCGATTCCCAATTCGGAAGCTGACCAAGAACATGAACCTGATCTCGGCACCACCTCGGACAGGACCCGGCTATTATCTGCTCACTACTTCCATTCATCATGCTTCGACTTCCAGCCCGAACTCCAGTTCAGGACCTACAAGAACAAGAACGCCCCTCCTTCAACTCCGAAAACTCCGAAAACAACCTTTGAGCCTCCCGACCAGCCCAGCGTGAATGATCTGAAGGCGCGAAGGAAGAAAATCAAGATCGACAAGTCGAAACTGCTCCACAACCAAGACTCCAAAGATGAAGAACAACAATAGCAAGGTGGTCAGCCCACCTATTTTTTACCTCTCCAACTCTTCACCTTTCACCACTTCACCTTGAACTTCAACCTCTACGTTCTCAACTATGGGGACTCCTCCTCACCAGCACCCAGCACTCACCACACCCTATTCACCACTCACCACCATGAGTTCAGCAACTCCCATCCTTGCTGGACTTGTAAAATGGTTCAATGTGAAGAAGGGGTACGGCTTCATCACCCCTGACGACGGCACCAAGGACATCTTCACCCACAAGGGTGCCATCAAGAAAAACAACCCCCTTAAGGCTGTGCCCTCCCTTGGTGATGGAGAAAGGGTGGAATTTGTGGCAGTGGCTGCTCCCAGAGGTCCTGAAGCTAGACAGGTGACGGAACCAAAGGGCGCCGCTGTCAGGGGCTCCACTCACGCCAGGGACCTCCTGAAGGAGGGGCAGAAGGAGTCAACCAGCAGGAGACCCACCAGGCCGAGCCCAAAATCCAATACCACATCTTTTTCCATCATAGATGTGGTTATTAGGATGGCTATGGCTCTGGCTGTAGACGACGCCTCCCTCCTGCAGCAGATTCTGCCCGCCCTCCTGAAGGAGAACAACCTCCCTGTAATATCCATCCCAGCCAACCTTCCAGGGAGCCACCAGAGAACACCGAGGCAGAGGAACACACCGGCTCCAAAACTTCTCCTGCCTCGCCCTCTGAATAGGAAAAACTGCCCACCACCACCTTCACCATCACCACCAGCACCCACCAAGCCGAAGGTCCTGACTCTGGCTCCCTTCATCGACCTTTTCACTGAAGAGGACAAGACTCCAGCACCACCTATGGAGGCAGCAACTTCAACACCGAGCCTGCAAAAGAGGAAAGCTGAGGAGCTGACAACAACTCCGCCAGCACCAGCAACTCCAACTCCAACAACACCTCGGACCACCTCAAACCTCCAGCCTGACACCTCCGCTCAACCACCACCATCTCCACTACCATCTATGCCAATGGTCTTCGACGAGCATAGGGAATTAAATGCAAGAGTGAAACGAATGCTCCGAAACTTCACCTAATAATAGCAAGGTGGTCAGCCCACCATCTTTCATCTCTCCAACTCTTCATACTCACCACTTTACCTTCAACTTCAACCTCTACTTTCTACACTTGTGGGACTCTACCTCACAGTTACCTACCTACCTATTCACTTACCTTCCATTCCCTGAAGATGATAGTTGTCTATCGAAATGCGTCGGATCATCATGAATTTTGCTCACCTTTTGCACAATCTCCCAGAACACCTGAGAATTGCTGTTCGTTCTATTGAAAGTCTTAATAATAGAATAATTAATGCTGATACATGTATTTCCTTCAACCTCGCCTGCCTTAAAGAAAATATATATATATATATATATATATATATATATATAGTTGCAGGATCTGGTAAATATGTTTGGAACAGTGTGCGAATAACGGAATCTGAAGGTATATGTGGGGAAGAGCAAGGTTATGGTCTTCGAAAGGGGTGAAGCCACAGAGTGTGAGGTGAAGTTGAAAGGTCAGGCTATGGAGATTGTCAGCTCATTTAAGGTGACCACCTCGAGTTAGGAGACAAAAAAAAACACAAGTTTAGGGACCCATAATACAGATATGTTTGATGATCCAGCATTGCCATGCGCATGAGCATTTTTAAATATGGACCGTTTAAAGGTCCCGAGAGCGCTTTTAAATTATTAAATGCCACTCCTGTCAACACGTGGCTCGCATATGAATGCTTTGTTTATCTATTATCTTGTTTTTATCGCTTATTACAAGTTTACTGCTTGGATTTCGGTACAATATGTTGGGCCAGTGGCAGGACAAGGAGAGGAGGAGGTGGTGGTGGTGATGGTGTGATGTAGGGTGTAGGATGTAGGCTGTAGGTGATGGTGTGATGTAGATGTAGGGAGCTCCGAGGTATGCGCAAGAGGCAGCAATAAGAGGAGAGATAGGAATTTCAAGTATGAAAGCAAGGGTAATGGAGGGACAGTTAAAGTATTTACAATATATTTTGAGAGAAGAAGGGAACAAATTGCTTGGAAGAATAGTGGAAGAGATGAAAGAGAGAAAGAAGAATAAATGGATAAAAGGATTAATAGAGGATAGAACAATGGTAGGGATAAGAGGAGGGAAAGTGACACATGAAGAGATAAAGATGAAGGTGAGAGAGTGGGGATACTAAAGTATGGAAGCAAGAAATGGAAGAAAAACCAAGTCTGAAAATGTATAGAGAATGGAGAAGAGAGATAGGTGGCCAGGAGAATGTGTATGATAGTAGGGAGGCTTCGGTGATCCTGTTTAAATGAAGGAGTAACAACATGAACCTGGGGAACAGACGGAGATTTAGTAACGAGACGACAGAGTGCATCTTGCGTGGCTATGAGTATGAGGACCTGAACCACTTTGTGCTGCACTGCCCGGCGTACAGCGGAGAGAGGAGGAACAACCCAGCACTGTAGCAGCCCTACCAGGAGGATGAGGAGTTGACTATTGGCCGCCTACTATTCATTGGGAAATACAACAGAAGAGGCAAAAACAACGGTATATAGACTTTGGCAAATAAGAAATAAGAAAATAAAGGAATTATTAAGATAAAGTAGACCTGGACCCAGACCGCAAAAAGAACCCTACATCAGGGAGTGCCACTTTAACCCCTTATTGGCGGCCTAGGTGGTCTATTTGACCGTAGCGCCCAGCGTTTTTTTTTTACCCTAAATAGGGTTGTTTCCGTGCTCATTTTCATGCCTAAATAAGACCCAGAGCGTAAAACAAGTATCTATCCCTGAAAGGGCATAAACAGAGCTTTCCAATGACACCCGAACCATCCTTGTACGACCACTGGTTCTCTTGCAACGATCGTGCAACACGAGTGCAAAAACCCTGAAATAAGGTAATTTCCTTACATAATTCCCTGTGTAGTGAGGCAGAAGAGGGGGAGGAAGTTAGAATACAGTTCAGTACACACGTGGTGGTCGTGGGGAGCGGTCATAAGGTTACTACGCTCGTCCCACCGCTCGGCTCTCTCTCTCAGCAACATTACGTGCTGAAAATGGTGCTCGACAGATGTCGTGCACCGACACATAGTCCAAATTTATTTCTCTCGACATATGTTGCGCGCCGCCAATAAGGGGTTAAAGGCATTACTCCCGCCAATCAACTGAACTGAACAGAAGGGTGTGCGCGGTGGTGCCACGCCTACAGCTGAACATAGATTCCACGCACTATAGATCTCAATACTGTGACAAACTATCACTAAAGGTTCCTGGATTTCTTTCTATACATAGTCAAGTATACAGTGTTTCGATAAATCGGTAGTTAATTAGCACAGAAAAGTTTTATATGGGAAAACTGACAACCCCCCCGACATTCCTAGGTCTCCCCTGTCCTCTCACAGCGTCAGTCAACACTCTACAGCTCAACGACCGAAGGAGGTTTAGTGGGGAAGACACCAAGTGTTTAGCATGCCAGGCAGAAAATTAAACTTTAGAGCATTTTATACTTGATTGTGAATATTACCAGCAGATAAGAAATAATAGTAAATTGTTTGAAAGACCATATGCAGAAAATATATTAGCACAAATACTATTTGGAGACACTGGAAATAAGCAAGAAGTGAAACGAAAAATACATAATATGTGGACGAAAAGAGAAATACTAAGAAAACAAGAAGCTCAATTAGACTTATAAAAAAGTAAACGCCAATAGGGGGGGGGGGGCCGATGTAAAGGTGATCTCCCCGAACAAACACCAGAACCAGAACCACCAACAGTTGTCTCGTGACGGAGTTGCATCACGCTAAAATTTCTGGGATTCTATTTACAATACAAGTGTTTTCTTGTGTTATTTCACCCATTTATCATCATGCCACGCAAAAGTAAGGACTCATAGCATAGAGCAAGTATTATGTTATCTGTAAGAAAGGGGAATAAACATGACAGTGTTTCTTTACCACCACACACCCCGCCACCCCCACCCCCGTCACCACCCCCACCACTGTTTACCAGCCCAGTTTCTAAAAGAAAACGCCTCCTTGAAGGTAAAATAACGAAACCAATGATGATAGATATGTGGTTATAGGAAGTGTTTTGGAATAAATTGTTAGGAAAATGGCTTGCCCTGTTTGTTCAAGCAAGTGTACCTTTACTCCCAAGCCTAGGGTACTTGACACTAATTTGGGTCAAATTGGATTTTAGGTCACGTATGTGTTTTTTGTATTATAATCCTTTTTCTCATCAGTTCCTTCATTGATTAGTATGTTTTAAGGTGTTTTTCCTTCTGCAAATTCATATTTACCCATTATTTTGCAATATTAAAACATGCCCCCTAATACCATATTTTGTCATTACCCCAACCTGGGGGCTGCCGCCCCCAGACCCCCGCAGGCCGCAGGGTTAGCATAGATATAGAATATGACAAAATACTAGAAATACGGTAACAAAGTGAAACAAATATTAGTTCTCAGCTGATCCAAGATGGCCGCCATATTTCCTTCCACCCTTATTTAACCCACAAAGTCTTAGGACAAATAATATAATATGCAGCGGTAGAGACATCTATTGTGGTGACTAATACTCTATGACAAAGCTAGCCTATATATAGTACACATTTAGAACATTATATCCCATACGTGACCTAAAATCCAGTTTGTCCCTAATGGGATAGTGGAGTACAAAGGAGTACAAAGGAAATCAAGCAGCAACAGTTCTAGTGACCCTTCTAGGCTGCTTGTCCAAAATACTGAGGATCAAGTGTCCAAACTGGTTTAGAGTGGGTAAGGGAACATTGGAAAGGGAACTACTGCCCTGGAACTATGTCCGTGGCAGGATTAGGAAGTTAGTAGGGGACAGATGATAACAACTATTTTATTTTTCAACTAATTTTAAACATTCTGGTTTCTTTAAAATCTACATGATAATAAGCATAATTTATCTTGAGTAACAATTTATGTGGGAGGATTTGTAGTGTGAGGAAAAGCATCTTGAACTTTAACGTGCGATTTCTCAAATCTATGTTTTCGATAAAAAATATGCAAACTTTTTGAAAATTACCGATACATTTTTCAATCAAATTGGATATTTCCAAAAACACTGAAATGCTCATAGTAATATGAATAATTTCTACAGACTAAAGTTTTATATCTGCAATTTGATGGAATGGCGAGAGATATGAGTATGGATGTGCTTCTGGATGCTGGTTTGGGGTGGGCAGGGAGGGAGAGATGACAGTGTTTGTATGGGATACCGTGTGCTGGGTGTTGTTTATGGGTGGGCAGGGAGGGAGAGATGACAGTGTTTGTATGGGATACCGTGTGCTGGGTGTTGTTTATGGGTGGGCAGGGAGGGAGAGATGACAGTATTTGTATGGGATACCGTGTGCTGGGTGTTGTTTATGGGTGGGCAGGGAGGGAGAGATGACAGTGTTTGTATGGGATACCGTGTGTGCTGGGTGTTGTTTATGGGTGGGCAGGGAGGGAGAGATGACAGTGTTTGTATGGGATACCGTGTGCTGGGTGTTGTTTATGGGTGGGCAGGGAGGGAGAGATGACAGTGTTTGTATGGGATACCGTGTGCTGGGTGTTGTTTATGGGTGGGCAGGAAGGGAGAGATTACAGTATTTGTATGGGATACCGTGTGCTGGGTGTTGTTTATGGGTGGGCAGAGAGGGAGAGATGACAGTGTTTGTATGGGATACCGTGTGCTGGGTGTTGTTTATGGGTGGGCAGGGAGGGAGAGATGACAGTATTTGTATGGGATACCGTGTGCTGGGTGTTGTTTATGGGTGGGCAGGGAGGGAGAGATGACAGTGTTTGTATGGGATACCGTGTGCTGGGTGTTGTTTATGGGTGGGCAGGGAGGGAGAGATGACAGTGTTTGTATGGGATACCGTGTGCTGGGTGTTGTTTATGGGTGGGCAGGGAGGGAGAGATGACAGTGTTTGTATGGGATACCGTGTGCTGGGTGTTGTTTATTGGTGGGCAGGGAGGGAGAGATGACAGTGTTTGTATGGGATACCGTGTGCTGGGTGTTGTTTATTGGTGGGCAGGGAGGGAGAGATGACAGTATTTGTATGGGATACCGTGTGCTGGGTGTTGTTTATGGGTGGGTAGGGAGGGAGAGATGACAGTGTTTGTATGGGATACCGTGTGCTGGGTGTTGTTTATGGGTGGGCAGGGAGGAAGAGATGACAGTATTTGTATGGGATACCGGGTTCAATGTTATTTTAATACCACGAATTTTGTTGATATATTTGAAGATAAATATTGAATCTATATGCTCTAAAGATCATAAGAAAATTTGTTTTAACCCTCGGCAAAACTTAATAAAAAAGTATGGTACTAAAATGTCTTTTTCGTAACAAGGTTGTCAATACGGTACTTCCAGTTATCGATAGCTCTAAAGATCATATGAATATGTGTTAAACCCTCGGAAAACCTAATATAAAAGTATGGTACTAAAATTAAATTTTCGTAACAAGGTTGTCAATACGGTACTTTCCTGTTATCAATGTACAATCAAAGCTGAAGATTGCAGAGTAAACACCGTAGACTTCATCGACTTTCTTTCACCTTCGTATAATTGACAGCCTTTTTTTTTTTTTTTTTTTTTTTACTAAGGGATTACTACTCAACCAGCGGGGGTGTGGGGGCAGCAGCCCCCACCCATAATACTAGGTTAGGTTAGGTAAGGTTGTTAGGTTAGGCTAATGTCTTTTCAAATCACTATCGGGGGCGAGTCTCAACATCGATCAATAGGCCTAATGGGGAAAATAGGTTTTCCCGAGATTTCTAATTAATTACAAACACTATATATTGATGCAAATGAACAATTTCTTTTATGAAAAACACTGAAAATTCGTGGTATTAAAATAATATTTTTCCGGATACCGTGTGCTGGGTGTTGTTTATGGGTGGGCAGGGAGGGAGAGATGACAGTATTTGTATGGGATACCGTGTGCTGGGTGTTGTTTATGGGTGGGCAGGGAGGGAGAGATGACAGTGTTTGTATGGGATACCGTGTGCTGGGTGTTGTTTATGGGTGGGCAGGGAGGGAGAGATGACAGTGTTGTATGGGATACCGTGTGCTGGGTGTTGTTTATGGGTGGGCAGGGAGGGAGAGATGACATTATTTGTATGGGATACCGTGTGCTGGGTGTTGTTTATGGGTGGGCAGGGAGGGAGAGATGACAGTGTTTGTATGGGATACCGTGTGCTGGGTGTTGTTTATGGGTGGGCAGGGAGGGAGAGATGACATTATTTGTATGGGATACCGTGTGCTGGGTGTTGTTTTGATATTTCTTGGTGTTTGTGGGTGTGTTGCCATGTAGTGTAGTGGGTGGTGTTGGTTTGTTGAGGCTGCAGCCAGGAATCGAGTGCCTCTCATGTTCAGATGGTCTTTGACTTTGAGGACTTTTGGTTTCTTGATGTAGGTGATTTATAAAGGTTCTTCCAACATTACAGGCTCACTATCGTTCGCCAGGGAAAAAATCGACACCTAAATAGCACGAAAGGTCTAAATATTGACGAAGAAATAGAAGCGAAAGGTCTTAAAATCGACTTACTAATGGGGCAAACATCTTAACATCTGAAAACTATTGGGGGTAAGCATGAGGGAGAAAAGGGTCCAGAAAACCGGCCCATGTCCCCTTAAGATTAAGAACACTACAAGGTCACTGCAAGAACAGTGATAGGCTATATTTAACTACAGTATTTATAGATACGGTAGGCTATTCATAGAATCATAGACAAAAATAGTATGAAAAAAGGCTACAAGGACTCACCGTATCAGTTCAACAAAGATAAGATAAGAATATAAATGTCCACTTTGGTGTGAAGAAATCAAAAGCCTAATCTCGGTGCTGCTCAAGGCTAGGGCCCTACGATGCCCGTGAAAGTGGAAACTACCTCTACATGTTATTTATGAGTATGAGTATGTTGGTATATAATATATGTACATGTATGTAAACATATAGCTAGTGATGAAGTCATTTGGTGAAATGTTTCTGTTTCCGTGTTCAATTTAACACTTCATTGGTATATGTTTGGTGTCAGTTATGCAGAAAGATTTCTTGATTATAGTATTGTTGTAAGTTACATGGAATGAATCTGAAACAATATAAGCTGCGTGTATGGGGGATTTAAGGAAGATAAGTTTACTCTAGGCTACCTAAGACTGAAAAGGTCCGCTCATATAATGTAAATAAATAGTAATACCGGGAGTGTAACTCACTTATTAAAATCACCATAGAATACAGCTAGGCAAGGTGGAAATGCTGATGGAGGTGCTGATAGATGGTAGGCAAATGGGTGCTATTCGAACACCATTGGATGTTTACCTTAAGGTGACCACGAGGATGCACCTGAACAATATTGAATAAATGAGGTTAAAGAAAGTTAAATCATGATAATAAGGCTTAGCTGTCAATCGGTCTGTCTGTAGGATGTAGTTGAGTTTAAGTTAATGATGAGAGCTAGATGAAACCGGAACCAGGATCGCGGCGAACTAAAGAGTGGAGTTGTTGCTTGGATGAAGTATAAAAGTGCTCGGACGCGGTGCGCCACAATCCAAGACGTAATCGTCTTACGCTACGAATCTAGCGGCTACTGCTAAGTTAGTAGCCGATATCTAGCGGTAAATATCGCACTGCTTTCATAATATTACAGCATGGTTTATATGATAAATCATATATGCATTCCTAAAGACACTTAAATACTATACTTTCGTATAATAGGCCTTATCTAACTTATTAAGCTTACATACTGTACAATCTGTATCTAGGGTATGATACATAGAAAATGTAGGTTATACCACTGACTATCGTGAATCCACGATAGCGTGTATATTTAATTAATTCACTAGTAGCTAGGTGCCCCTTTTATCAGTTTGAGCACCTGCCCTTAACTAAGTCTCTGCACGGGCCTGAGGGCCAGGACCCAGATTCACTAACGGTCGTACGATCCGAAAACTCCCTTACCGTTCCCTTACGTCTCAACGCTGGTATTCACGAAGCGTCGTAGCGGCCATCTTTGATCGTAGGAAGCTCCTAAAATCCCCTTTCGCAAAGGGTGGTCCGGACCACCCTTACATGAATTTGACCCGGATATAGGTACACAAATATCGATAACACAACCCGCGACCATAACAAATTAGTCTGCAGTATAGCTCTTTATGACACACTGGAGTCACCGGTGCTTAGGTGAGCTGGCTTTGAGAGGGGACAGCAACTCCACAAAAAAGAAGAAGAAGAAGAACTAAGTCATTATTGAGGCAATAATAGCGCAATATGATTGTTAACTTGTGTTTACAACACCATTAAGGCATTTAATACAAAGTATGAATATATTTGTATCCTTAATGTCTTATGGCAGGCCGAATTAAGCTATGAATAGGCTACATATGCCAGCCTAGACCTAGTCAAGGTTAATTTATGCACAAATTCATGTGCTGCAACAACACGTAGCCTACCATTAGTAGATTTTAACCCTCATTTATTGCGGAAATGTTTTATTCCAACTCCCCACCACCTCTGAGTTAGATTAGGGTAGCCTATTCCTCAACAAATTTGAAAGTATCACAGGAACAAAATGATGAAAAGAATTACCCTAGGCCTAGCCTAAAGAATGAATAAATAATAAACGCTGTGTGAATAATTTTGTTTAGCCTAGCCTAGGCTATAACCTAGGCTTATTTTGAAAAAGTTAGAGCTATTTAGGCTAGACAAGTTAGGCCTATGTATGGTATTTTGGTTAGGCTAGCAATGCCTAGCTGGGTTAGATTAGGGTAGCCTATTTCCTCAACAAATTTGAAAGTATCGCAGGAAAACAAATATGAAAAGAATTACCCTAGGCATAGTCTAAACAAAAAATAATAGGCTAGCCTATATGGTGGTGTGAATATTTTTGTTTAGCCTAGCCTAGGATATAACTTAATAATAATAACCTAGGTTTATTTTGATAAAGTTAGGGCTATTTAGGCTAGAAAAGTTAGGCCTACGTATGATATTTTGGTTAGGCTAGCAATGCCTAGCTTGGTGTAGCCTAAGCATGGTAAAGTAGAAGCCTAGAAGGTGAAGATGGTGTTTGCAGGCCTCATTGTTAACTAGCTGTTATTAGTCCCATGCTGGTAATATATTTGATGATGGCAATAAGTCATGGGAGGTGAGGGGGACAAAGCCCCCCTCAACCTATCATTATTTCCCATGGCCAACTGTTGGATAATAGATTGAGGAGGCCTATGCTAGGCCTATTTTGAAAAGGTAGGCCTTGAGGTGTTGTGAATACAACAAAAATACCCTAGCCTAGGCCTATTTTGAAAAATTAGGCCTAGGCTAAGTCTGGCATTTTGGCTTGGCTAGAACTGCCTGTGTAGGCATAGACATAGTAAAGTCTGGCATTTTGGTTTGGCTCGCCCTGTCTAGGTGTAGACATGGTAAAGTAGAACAATATACTGTGGTTAAGGTATAAATAATACACTCCCAACTAGCCTAACATATGATTATCAATGATCAATCCGTCGAAAATCCTTTAACTTGGGCCACTAACAGGCTTCCCTGTAGCCTAGCTAGGCTAATGTCTTATCATCAATTCACAAGATACTCTATTCTTCTTCCTGCTGGCTGTGGTGGATCGAATTAGCCATGCTAAACAATGACAAGCTCATAAATTAAAGTATATTAGGTTCTTCTTGGCGCTTCGGTCATGTGGGTGACATATTGTTTATTTACAAAGGCCAAGCGCCTGATTGGTCAATAGAAGCCTCGGTGAAAATAACCGAAAGGGAGCCGTAAGGGAGCTCAACGATGCGTTCGTGAATACACCTTCCGCACTCCCTTAGGAACGATCGTAGGTTGCTGTACGACATCGCACGCTACGACCGTTAGTGAATCTGGGTCCAGGGCCCTCATAAGGCTAGTGGATGCAGTTCTTGTCCCACCAACACTTTATGTATGACATGTTTGTTCGCTTACCTATCTCTATTGCAATACTGTACTGTATTATTTCAGCATTACTCTTAAGAAACTAATCTAGACAGCAAGAGATCAACCAGCTTAGAGTTCAGCCATTAATTGAATAAGGTCAAAGCTTTTAAGAATGTAAACATAAGCTAAGTATTAATGTAAACCTAAATTTACTCCACCTCCACAGTTCCCCCGAGTTGAACCCCATGATTATACGGAGGTTCCAAGAGGCTGGAGACGTTCAGCGAGCCTTTGAGTTGGTCCACCAGAGCAATGCATAAGTGTGTTGATTTTCGGTGTGAGCGTCCTGGGTTTGAATCCCCGGACTGCCACATGTGTTTGTTAATTTCATTAATCGAGTTTAGGAGTAAAGTTGGTTGGTGGAGAGAACATAATAATGAAGAGTCCCAGGAGGAGGATCATATGCTTTCACTAATTTAGTCTAGTGCATTGGTGCTTGTAATGGAGGATTAATGTTAAGAATGGAGTGTTATTTAATTTCAAAATGTTATACTGTATTACTAAAGCGTTATTTCCACAGTGATTTTGATCATTTCTTTTATCTATATTGTGTCATCACTGTTTTTGCCTCATAAGGGTAAATACGATCTCGAAAAATCCTCTGAATAATATAGGTCCTTCATAAACTGCATAAAATCATCTACTCTTAGCCAGAATTAAAGGTAAAGTGGTTGTTGTTGTTGTTGCTGTTCCTCAGGCTGTCTGGCCGAGCAGCCCCAAGGTCCCGAGCAAGGCCAAGGCCATAACCGAGCGTCCCCACAGAACCCTCCCTGCTTACCACTAATAATGCCCAGGTGACCGAAGCCACCCAAAGGCGAGGAGCTGAGGAGGGTGCGAAAACGCCCGGGAAACAAAAGCCCCACCCAAGGCCCTGTGCCCCTCAGCAATTATGAAGGGAAAGTTGAGGGACAAAGGAAAAATGTGACGCTTTGGCTCCCAATCTGCCAGGGTTGGCAGTAGGGAGGTCAATCCACGGAAAAGATGCCGTCACTTGAGATCTAGAAAATATATAAGTAAAAGGAACAGTCAGAGTAAGCTATGGGTATGGCAGAGAACGCTCAACTCTCATTCTGATAGACCAGCCCATCACCACGAAAGTGTTGTTGTTATTGGTGATTAATATTGGTTATAATTTGTTTGAGTTTTAGAGATGTAGCCTATGTATACTAGATCAAAATGTTAGTGTACTTTACTGCTAATTCTCACTTAATTACTTTTTTCAATTTAATCCAGGTATCCACTACTGTATAAATAATTTGTTTAAATTATATAATAATGTAATTTTTTAAATAGGTCATCAAGCGCCTGGATTATATGGAATCCAGAGTCGCTGTCACTAGTGCCTCTTCCTTTCCGGAAGTAGTCCGGGAGGCTCTAGAGTCTAGAGGAATAAAATAAAAAAACGACAAAGAAGGTCGTCGAAGTCATTGACAATGGAAAACTAAAATATGTTCAACCGACAAGTCTTGATAGTAAAGACAAAACTGGACTCCCAGCCCTGTACTGTCCCTTCTAATCCCGACCTCATCAATGAGATTCTTGCCTCCATACCGGTGGACAGCTGTGCCACTGGGTACTCTGGTACCTTAGTGGTAAAGCTCCCATTTGAGGATGCAAAGGTTCAAGCAAGCAGCGCACTTAATTCACATATTGGCACTGACAACGACTATTGTGTCGCGGAGCCCAAGAAAATGCTTCCAAAGATTACCTTGACTGGTATCCCTGTTACGCTTAGTGATGAGGATATTACCCCAAGTATTCTGAATAAAAAATCACAAATCGGAGATGCTAGAGAGACGATAAGTGAATGTATGTTGTGCCCAGGAAACCCGGTGGAAAGGGGGGAGTCCGAGGTGGATTACGGGAAAAAATTAACGTTTCAAGTTAAATGGAAGGGAAACGAACATGGTACAGGAGGGGAGGGTTTTCTGGTGGCAGAGAGGTGGGCAGATTATGTGATAGAAGTTAAAATGTTTAACCCGTACAGCCCCAGCGACGCGCCTGACGCGTCGGCGATGTATGTAACGCACAGCCCCAGAGACGCGCCTGGCGCGTCACCCTAATTGCGCTGACCGTAACCTCAGGTGTAGCCACCCAAGTGGGCTCAGATTTGTATGGGAACTGTGTACGTATCCCACGCAACCGTGCCGATGGTTGAAAACTCTCAACGTCCACGTGCGTGCGCGTGAGCGCGCAATAACCTGTTTTTTGGGGGTAATTGCCTTCAATTTTTTACTCTTGTAAAATACGTTTTCGGGGGCTCTGTAGGACCATTCTTTAAGCTTTATGAGCGGTTTTTCGTGTTTTTCCCTTCATTCCTAACCCATTCGCTATTGTTTCTGGAATAAAACCATTTTTTGAAAACCGGCCGGGTTCTGGTGAACAAACATTACAAAACTAGCCGGGGCTGGACGGGTTAATACATACCGGTACATACAATTTTAAGACTCAGTGCTCCACACATACGTGCAGTTTCAGTCTCTTGTCCTAATGGCGGCATTCCAGGCAACCCTGTTAAGGGCTTCACTTGTCAAGTTTTTGGACTGATTTTACAAAGAATGAAAGTTCACTTTATGCTATTTTGGTAACAATGTGTTACTTATGACATCATATACTGTATATCACTGGAATCGGATATATATTTCTTTAAAATAACAGTGCATCATTAAAATTACTTGTAATTGCAGAGTTTAAAGAATACATAGGGAATAATGAAGATATCGGTGAGTATCCTAGGTTCGAGTCCTTGAAGTGCCACATGCATTTGTTGATTTCATTAATTGAGCTTAGAAGTAAAGTTGGTTGGTGAAAAAATATGAATATAAATCAGCCAGCCAATCAGCATCTCCTGTGTGCAATACTAGAGTCTCGAATGAAAAATACATTTGATTTGTATAATACACAGTACAGTATATCTATTAAATATAAATATATCTGTTATACCATATATTGTAGGAAAAATGTACTGTATCCAAAATTATATTTGATAGTTTGATAGTACTGTATTGTATAGCACAAGAGGATTAGCAATTCAAATCAATTGGTGAAGGCTGGTCCTATCCAGAGTGAGGTTTGGCATCCTCTACCCAACCTTAGCTATTTCTGTCTGTCTCTTTTACTGTCCTACTTTTTCCTTCTGTGGGTAGGGGGCAGGGGGCTAGGAATCCTCCTCTCCTTGTAAAATTCGCCTACTAGACGAGACAGAGTAAGGGGCGAAGGAACGCGGAAGTGGTCCCGGACCCTAAGATCTGGAACTCTAACTGTTTTTTCTGTTCGGGCGCTGTCTCGAGTCGGCCAACCCCAGCTATGGGGTATGTGCCTGAGTATATACATAGGGCCATTTTATTAAACCATGGTAAGGGCTTTCCCTACGACTTTTCCCGACCAGATTGACCGTTATACAGATAAGCGATAACGGTCAATCTGGTAGGGAAAGCTCTTACCATGGTTGGATAAAATTGCCCTAAGCCTACATACATTGATCAATGATACAGTTTTTACCACCATGCACTCCCTGCTCAATAGCTGGGTGCCCTGATGATCAGGGACTTCAGTGAACAAATACCACAGATTGCTAGACCGCACTGTCTACCACAGCACTGGTATATGCCAAATATCACACTGGCTGGCCCGAGACTTGAGCCCTCGATCTCACGGTTTGCAGGCGAGTGCACTACCAACTGCGCTATGGCCGGTGATAAAATACTGTACATACATACATACGGGTTTAAAGACCGCAACTGTCCACAGTGAATGTGGCTTCCATGGTACAATGACAGTACTGCACACAGTGCACAGAAATTATAGCACGGTGGCTACAGTCTTTACTGCAGCACAGTACAACAAAGTCTTACCACAACAACGCCCCATCATGTTATCACAGTGGCTGATGTTGGTATAGCATTAACAGTGTCTCAGCAGAACTCAACAAAGTCCCCCTGAAGCACTTACACCTGGAGAAAATCGCACCACATCAGCCTTAACCGTGCTACAATAAGGCAGTAACAAGAAATCACCGTAACTGCTACAGAGGCAGCATCTGTAGACATCTGGCATGATTGATTTCTTGGTCTAGGCTTCTATTGCCCACCATATTTTTCTTATTGATTTTTTCTTCTTAGATTTCTATGGTTTACCCTTTTTTTCTATTTTCTTTTATTACCTAATGTTTATGGCTTACTACTGTTATTGTTTTTGTCTTTCTAGGATTTAATGGCCTCCTAAGGGGACGCTTCACTCATCGTCCAATCTCACACTGAAAGACTGAAGGAAGAACAGAAGCGGGAAACTCAGAAGAAGAAAGAAGAAGAGTTATTAATTCTCAGAATGTACGCAAGACCATAGAATTCTCCTCGGGGGTCAAGATCGGCTTTGCTGGTTTGGCCAACGCTCCATTGCATCGTATGAAGGTGTGTACTTTACTTTTCTTGACACTTTCTCTACCAACATCTTGGGGATTGTTATGATATTTTGTTCAAACTAAAAATATTACCCCCTGACCCCCTTCAAGCTTATGTACATTTAATGGTAGAAAGATGTCCCGGCTTCAGGCCGATTTCTCCTAAGTTGCAGACTCGCCTAGAGAGAGAGAGAGAATGAGCTATTTTTCAACAGCCTGAAATGAGGGCTGCAGCCCTCATGCAGACTCGCCTAGAAAAAATTGATACCTGAATGGGGTGAAGCATCTTATAATCAGCAAACTAATAAGGTGAAATTTATGAAAATATCACCAAACTAATGGAGTGTAACAGGGATGGTCCAAAAAGATTCTCCTCATATCACATAGGGTTAAAGATATTCAGTGGTGGCTGAATGGTTCTGATAAGCTAGGTTGAATTGATAGAGAAGTACTTTGCAATAATTGGGCCATATACAAAGAACTGATGAGAACATAATGCCAGGAGAGATATATGGAAATAAAGTAAATAGGACAGTTGATAGTGATAGACCACTAATATAATGATATGGGAGAAGAAAGTGGAAAAATATATTGAAAGCAAATTTCCACAATGTGGAAGGAGCATTGTGGCATGGGCAAAGTGGTGGACTTTTCAGTACCCAGTCTAGACTTTTGGCATGTGAGTGTGTATCATAGAGGTACCAGCAATCCCATCTGACAGCCTACCTTTGAACCAAGTTGCAGACTGTAAACCCATTGTACAGTAGTCAAAGCCCTATAATAAATGGATATTTAAGCTAATGTCACACAAGATGGTGTATCAAACACAGATTCCAAGTAAATCATGTGTAGTGGATCCAAGTGAAGTGTTCAAGGAGATTCCACTTCCATCATTATTTTTCATCTGGAGCCTGCACAGTTCCCATAATAGATGATTTCCTTGGACTACTGAATAAAAGTAAGTTTGCGGTGTACCTCAAATGTTTTGCACCTGTCAGAGGGATTATACCCCACATTTAAATTATTACTCAGGACTTTACTGCTGCACCATCTGGGGTTGAAAAGAACAAAAACCTTCAGTCATTGGGACTATATACCAAACTAACTAAGTTTTACTAAGATATACAGATAGTTTTACTCAGGAGTTCTGACCTAAGATTCAGTGTAGCTGTATGGTTTTCAGAGTGTTGCTGTGTGAAACCTGGGCATTCATATCTCATTAGTAGGTGTCGGGTGATAGACATAATGCTGTTTTCAGGGTAGGCACGGACACTTTAGTTTACTGACGTTTGTTAACTTCTTTTCCTTTTATTGTTCTTTGTTGAGGAGGAAGAATACAATTTTCCCTTTAGTGTATCTATCTTTACTTATTGTATATACACCCCCCTGGTACTACTCTCCTTGTCGCAGTTGCGGGGCTTCGGGGCCGGCGACTGGGGCTTTATGGGGGAGGGATGTGGTCATTTCCCTCCCTCTCCTCTCGAACTTTCGTCCTCAGCTTGACTAATTTTGAGTAGTTTTTCTTTCCACATTCTATGTTTTTCCCCTTCTGTTCTTATTCTGTCCCATTTGGTTGTCCTCGGGCAGCCTATATCTCATGCCTCCCTGGCCTGGCTAGGTATTAGGCTCCTGACCTGATTTTTCTCTTCAGCGACCGAGCCGACTCAATTCCCCTCAGTAGTGCATTTTTATTTTGCATCTTGCTGTGATTTTTTTCTACCTTCGACCTGATCTCTCATTCTTCGCCTTGATCACTTCTTGGTTGGTGCTGCAGTGTAGCAGTTCTTGCCTCATCCTTCGGCCCTGATGATGATGATGATGCAGTTTTTACCACTATACACTCCCTGCTGAATAGCAAGGCTAGGGTGGGTGCCCTGATGAATCAGGGACTTAGTGAATAGTTGCCACAGATTGCTAGACCGCGCCGTTCACCAACAGCACTGATATCTGCCAAGAACTCACTGGCTGGCCCAAGACTCGAACCGTCAACCTCACGGTTAGCAGGCGAACGCTCTACCAATCGAGCTACGGCCTGTGGCCTATAAGAGCTCTGATGTGGAGCTCATGTGGTCCGGATGAACTGGTGAAATTGCGAGAAATGTCTGCGTGTCTTCACCTTCCTCAATTTGTTCCCCTTCTGCCCTTCCCTATCTATCTTGACTCGTTTAGTTATATATCTTGATCGAATCCTTCGGGCCAGCCCTATGAGAGTTATTTTGTGGAGCTCAGTGGTCTGGTTAAAAAAAACAAAAATACAAAATTGACAACAGAGGCAGCCCTTGACAGGGTCGCCTGAAAAGCCGCCATTAAGGACGTAACCACACTCTCTGTCTTTAAACTTTTTTGTATGTACAGTATGTATGTACTATTATGTCTATTATGGGTATTGACAAATATGAGTGTAAAGAGAGGTTAATGACACCAGTGGAACCAATATGGCGGAAGTTGGCTGTTATCTGTTACTTGAGAGCTCTGTGGGAAAGCCCGACCGAAGCCATGGCTTTCCTTAAGGACTCGGGGCTGTTCGGCCAGACAGCTTATGGAACGACAACAACAACAACTAAAGGTTCACTACTGAAGACCCGAGCAGCTCTGTATAAAGCACTTTAATAGAGGATGGTAATGTAAGGTGTTAAATTAAGCGACTAATCCCAAAACGAGTCCTTACTTCTTAGTTATAATTATTAATTATCTACCTATTGCCAGAGACCCCAATCCCCGAATGAATCTCCTCCATGGACCTCTGTCAATTAATCATGTTAATTATACTAAGTTCAAAATTACACATTGTACTATGTGATTGGAAGAGATAACATGGCCAAAACTGTGTTTCTTATATAATAGCTTTTAACACCATGCACTCCCTTGATTGATAGGGCATACTCTTGTCAGTGATTTGATTGGACATTTATCAGGAATTTCTAGACCGAGCTGCACAAACTCTTGTTGAACTGCAGATCCTTCGATCAGCAGTCAGACGTGCTACCGACCATGCCACGGCCTGTAGCCTTTTCATATTCATTCCACTCTTAAAAACAAATTGTTCCTGTTCGTCACAGTATCGGAGTAAAAAATATGCTAATGAATAATCTGTTAATTGACAATTTTAACTTCTTTTATTACTGTATTTTGAAGCTTACAGCTTATAATAATAAATACAGTAGTTCAATAAAATCAGAGGTCAATTAAATATAGTATAGAAAGGCATCGGCTACTTAACAGGGTTAATCTCTTTTATCATGTAACTATACTGTTAATGATTTAATACTAGCACCTGATGAGCATGATCAAGCTGATTACAGTATAGTTGCATGATAAAGAGATTAAAGAGTGAGTGTTCTGACATACGGAGCCCTGTATGTTTATTTAAGAGTTAGAATTAAGAGTTCAAGGAGTGCAGAATTACCCAGGCGGACATAAGAAAACTAGCTATTAATTTCAAAAAGGGTAAGAGACAGAAATATTCTTACCTTAATATTTATCTTTCAAGACTTGATATACAATTAATAGTCCTTCTTTAGATATAACTTATTCGGTTCATAACCATAGCCTACTAAGCTTCGGTTAAATAATAATTCTTTATAAATACTACATGACTTTAATTAGTTTCAGTATTTTTCCATAATTAAAGAGTATCAGTCAATAAAGGATACCAAGTCCTAAGATCCAAAAGGAAAGGAAGCAACAACAGGAAATAATTTTATTAGATTTTACTTTCGTGTTGCCTTCAGCTGACTGATACCTTAATATATATCTCTGTGTTATCTAGATTCATCAAGTTAACCACTTGAGGATCAAGATACGTAACAGTGTATAAGATTAGCGAGCAAGAGTTAGCCAAAGTTGCTTGTATACTATTAGATTTGAGGCCCAGTATTTTTCAAATACAAACTGTCTTCGTGGTGCGATGCATAAGGTGTTGATTTTCGGTGTGAGCGTCCTGGGTTCGAATC
Organism: Paralithodes platypus; assembly: GCA_032716605.1. Lineage (NCBI taxonomy): Eukaryota > Metazoa > Arthropoda > Malacostraca > Decapoda > Lithodidae > Paralithodes > Paralithodes platypus. The sequence continues at coordinate 54,919,219 of CM064514.1, read as the reverse complement.
CACGGACTGCCACATGTGTTTGTAAATTTCATTAATCGATTTTAGGAGTATAGTTGGTTGTTGGAAGGAACATAATAACAGGTATACTTTTGTTTTAGTAAATTCCAAAACACATTTCAAACCAAGCAGTTTCTCGATTTGAAAAGTTTACGCACATTTGGAATTCTCTTATTCACAATAGATCAGTAGAGGTATTTTGCAATGAATCTGTTGAAAGGAAAGCATTAATAGTAGTAAATTATGTATGTACAGTATATACTGTTGGAATGGCTATGGACGTGAATGTAGTCTGTAACCAGTGTACTATAATCAGCTCAATTCTGCTGATCAGGTGCTAGCATATCCAGTATGTGTGTACATGCAACACTGGTCTACCGCACCTCTAATGTCCACCAGTGCAGCTAGGGGTATGGAAAGCCATGCACATAGGTCAATAAACAGTGTGCTGGCCAGGGAATGGCCATAAGTGTCCTTTTGGAGAAAAGAAAATTTAAGGTTAATTTTTCTTATATATTTTTGATACTGTATTCAGTACTGCATTAGGTTAACTATATACAGTATATGTGATTGCAGGACAGTACTTTGTGTAGGGTAGATTAGCAATTTCAGAAGTAGTGTTCATCATAATCAGTTTGATCCAGCTGAAGGAAAAGTGAATCCTTTTGCAGCCGATTCCTCGATACTTTACTTTATCCTTTCAGCACAGACTTAATTTATAATTTCCTAGTTACCATTAGAAAATTTTCTTTAGCTTATCTGCCTCTAGGGGTAAATACGTTCGCAATAAACCCTTTGAACAACTGAAGTCCTTAAACTGCATATAATTTTAATCAAAGTCAAAACGTAAAAAAGTGGAGATTGGGCCTGAGCATTATACATACATACAAAAAGTCAGTGCTCAATGGAATAATTATAAACTAGTCTCTGCATCATGTACAGTAAATACCATCTTACAGTAGATTCTCTGAAAAAAGGCAAACTAGGCTTGTGTATCCAGCTTAGTACTTTCACTGCTGCGGATGTTCATGGTGTTGGCGGCAGCAGGCTAAACATACTATTTTTCATTTTTGCTTTGTAATCAAACTTAAGGGGACCGACCGGTTAATTTAGGCTTAAAAAACTCTAAATCCTGAAAATACCAATAGGTGTTTACTCAACAAGTCAACATCCCTTCATAAGCCAGTGAAATGTCATTAGTGAAAACCCATTTAAAATAGTGTTTTTTTTATGTTTTCCAAACTTTTCCTGCAATTCTAAAAAAGTTATATAGCGAACTTTGAAATTAACATGCTCAGTAACTACTGGTCGTATGAGGAGCATACCTATATAAATCGAAAGAGCGTAAGCTACTCTACAACCTCCCATATGCTCTATCTTCTACTTTGCCATGTTCCTGCATAAAATATTGTAAATCTAAATAACAAAAATAAAAATGTTAACCTAATTACCTTGTTTTTCTCAGAACCTATATTGTCGCAGTTTCGTTTGTTACTCTAAAATTTGTATTGGGCCTATAGGAACGGTGTATATACCATTGGAAAGTTAATTAAAATCACAAAGTCCTATAAAGCCAATTTACTCTAGCCAACTTTGTTTGGTTGCAGCATGTTGTCAGTCTTAAAATTCTACAAACTAATTTCACCTTAATTCATAATCACCTAAATCCAAAAATACAGTATAAAATGTTCTTTATAGCAACTACAGACACACCTATTGAGAGTAGTTTGATCACATACAGCAAGTGATATAGGGATTTCTGTAAGAGTAGAATGGGTCTTAGTAGTGCTATAGTTTGCAACCTTTTTTACCTAAATTGTAAGAAAAAGCCAAAGAAAAAAGTTTTTGACCTAGTTTTATGGTCACATACACCTGTGCCAAATTGCATTTACATTGGAAGCAAGGACTAGAAGTTAGTAAATAACCGGTTGGTCCCCTTGAACTTTTCTCCCATGCTTTTTCAAGATAACTCTTATTTACAGATTCTGAATCTACATACTGGGGCAGTGCGTTCCACTCATTACCACGCTCAAAGTTTCTTTTCAAGCCTAGTTCTTTCATTTTAAATTTCGTAGTGTATTCTCGTTCTTGTTCCCTCCCGCATCAAGAAGGTACCTTCACACACATAATCATACTTTCCTGACCCTATCTTAAATGGCTTTATCATATCCCCTCTTCCTCCTATATGCCAGTGTTGGGAGTCTCGGTGTCCTCAACCTCTGCTCATTGCCCAGGTTCTTCCAAGTTCTTCACTGACGAGCAGTTGGCCGTAATATAGAAGTCATTTGCGTTCTCAGATGGATTACTGTTCACCTCTGGAGTGGAAGTAGAGTGGTTGCATTGAGGCAGTTGGAAAAAATTCAAAATAAAGCTATTAGATTAATCAATAACCCTGCAATCACACAGGACCTTCCTACATTATCCATACGAAGAAACGTTGCATCCCTTGCATTATTCTACAGATATTTTCACAGCAATTGTTCCGAGGAACTTGCTTCAATTGTGCCGCCTCTCCACATCTTTCCCCGTAGAACTAGGGCAGCTGAGAGCGCCCATGAATTTACACTTTCTCCTCCACAATGCAGAACTTCTGCTTATCAAAATTCATTTATCCCTAGAACTACTACTCTTTGGAATTCACTTTCCTCGAATTGCTTTCCACAAACTTACAATCTACAAATGTTTAAATCCAGTTGTTACAAACATTTTATTAATGGAGGATGCCTTTAGGCACATGGACCTTTTTGTTTTATCTGTTTTTCCTTCCTCCGTTCATAGTCTCTTTTAAAAAAAAAAAAAAATTGGTATCCGCTTGCTAGCTCTGCACTTTCTCCACCACTTCTATATCTTTCAACTTCTAAATGGAGCCCACACCCGGTTCGCATATTTCAGGTGCGGCCTAACCATCACTGTATAGAGATTCCTAAAGATTTCTTCGTCCAGCGAGACAAGTGGCATTCAATTAGCTTTACGAATGTATCTCATTAGTTACCAGATACTGTATAATTCTGCCAGGTGAAGGAGTTTGATTTAAGTAAATTCAAAATTGCCTAGTTTAGCATAGTCTTAGTTTTATATATTATAAATATTCAGTATTCCAGTGAAACTTTAAAACTCTAGCAAGTATTAAAAAGCAAAAAATTATATGTAGTTACAAATGTCAAAGTTTGAGTAGAGTATTAATTACAAGTACTATTAAGGAATATTTGAACATTAGAAATACAGTAAATTTCTAGAATTAAAGTTAAAACCTATATATTTAAATTTAGTTTGGTTTATTATTTGTTTTAGAAAGGCATAGGCCCTATTGCTTTTTATTTATTACCCAACTACAATAGTTTAAGACTATCATTTGTAGCCTAAGATTACAGTAAAGTTTTTACTTTCTAATACAACCTTCAGGACTATAGCCTACTAAATGAAGTTTCATTTATCATGATCAAGTCAGATAGCAATAAAAACCTAAAAATAATTAGAAACTTTATTTATAAATTTTACAAGTCACTAGTTTTCCTGAATGAATAAAATATCAATTAATTTAGAGTTAATTTGAATAGATACCTAGATTAACTCATTTAGCAATGTACACCCTATGTGGTGGATTGGGTACTTTTATTTCAAAAACAATATTTTAGTAAGCAGTTTTCACATAACCATTTTGAAAAGTTAATTTGACTTATATTTTCTTTATTCCAGTTTTGGTTAGTTTAGTTTGCAAATTTTATATTTTAATTAACTGTTGAAAAGCTTAATTTAACTGCTGATGGAGCAAGTTAGTGGGCTAGGCAAAATCTAGCTTGGGAATTTAATACAGTGTTCTAGCGAACTTAAACACTATAGTTCATATGGATTTAGCAAAAACTCTTTTAAAACAGCTTACAGGTTCCTAGTTCTAGTAGTCTTTGATAGGTGAAATTTCAGAGTCCAATAGTCGTTGCCAACAACATGGACAGCACCTTAGGAAGAGATAATAAAATTAGCAAGAGTACATTAAATATTTAGAGTAGAAACCAGATTAAAGGGTCAAATATTTCAAAATATTCTAGGGCTAAAATTTTAAGACTACGTTAACCAGATATCTACTGTATAGACTATTAGAAACACATTAACACAACTTAATACTTAGCATAGTATTGAGAAACCGTATAAACATTAGCCAAAATACTTAATCATGATGCTTAACAACACAGTTACTGAACCTTTGGTAAACTGGAGAGGTGGTGGTGGTAGTAGTCCTTGTATGGTGCCAGACTTGAACTGATTTTTCCCCAGAATTTCCTCCATATTTATACCCCTCCTGAGCGGTAATTGAGGTACCATACATTCTGAAAAAACAAACGAATGCCGACGAAACCATTAAACTTTCTGAGAAACTATGAACAGGTCAATCCGATGGTTTCAGAACTGGAATGAGTGTGAGTAGGAAAACGGTAAATATAGTATAGCCTACAATTAGTTTGTTTATATAGCATACAATTAAATTGTATTTCGTTCTATCGTTACCAAAGGTATTATAAGAACTGTAAACCCTAATTATAACTTTGTATGTATAAAAACAAATAGCCTACTAAAAAATAAAGGGAATCGATTTAGAACAGCCTTTAACTATCTCGTGTGGGGTCAGATTCCCATAAGATGATTCTATAGAAACAGAGATCGGCCAACCCCCGCCATATTGATGCCACTGGTGTTATTGGCCTATATTTACACTCGAATATATCTATACCTATAATATACATTCAGCAATACTGATACTAAGAGGTATAATATGATCTGATATATACATTTTACATAGTCAAACATATAATAATATACCCCTTTGTCTGATAAATACGTCTCCAATATGGCGTCCGAAGATACAAAGATGGCCTAGTTGAACTTCCACTCAAGTTCAATACATTCTGGAAAACGAACGATTACCAAAGAAAACCATGAACCGTCTTTCAATCAGAACAAGTAATGTCTTCATTTCGGTAGTTTGATAATCAGTTGTAATTCTTGTAATCATCCCAATATATAAAATAGAGGCAGTTGTATTTGAACATTTAGGCTATATATCAATAGTAGTAATAATTGGTATACCTTAAATTTTGTTGTAGAATTAAGCCTTACAATGAGCTTGAATCACCCAACCATATGTCGAAACATTCTTAACGGTCCATAATTTTCACTTAACCCTGTCAAGATCCGATTACACATATTTGTTCTGTTTTCTGGCTATTTGTAGGTGATTTTATTCAGATTAGGAAGGGTATGTGGCAGTCAGAGAGTGATTTAGAGAGTGTTTACCCTTATAATTCCCACAGATTCTTCCTAAACTATAAACTCGTCTAATAATAGCCAGAATAAACTGTCAAAATGCGTCGCAAACTTCAAATGGTTAACTATTTTAGGACGCATATCTTCTATTATTAGTTTGTCCATCATTAGGCAATTTTAATCAGATTAGGAAGGATATATAAACAGAGGGTTGATGGAGATATATATATTACCTCTTTTGGTCCCTACAGGGCTTTCCTAACCTGAATAAAATCGTCTAATGTTAACCAGGGAAGGATTATAGAGAAGTCAGAGGGTTAAGGGGAGGTATTTAGTTTGTTCTCTAGACCTCCATCAAGCTTAAAATTACACCCCCTTGAGTCCCTTTCAAGATAAATTTGTACATTTATCGGTAGAAAAATGTCCCGGCTGAAAGCCGGTTCCTCTTATATTACAGGCTCGCTATCGCTCGCCAGGATAAAATAGACACCTAAATGGCACGAAAGGTCTTAAAATTGACAGAAAAGGGTCGAAAGTTCTTAAAATCGTCAAGATAATGGGGCGAACGTCTTAAAATTAGAAAAAACAATGGGGCTAAACATGAGGGAGAAAGGAGTCAAGATAAAAATCCCTCAAGTGGAAATCTCCCCTTAATGTTCAAGAGTGTTGTCCAACTTATCTAGAACAGGGTATAGTGCTGCCCATTGCAATTGACCACTTTCGAGTTTCAGGCTATAAGGAAGTTGGAGCCATAAACATCGATATAAAACAGAAATTAATATAAAATCATCAATCTTATGGTTAGATTGATTGTATGTAATTAAACTGGTAATTCTGTTAAATATCGATATCTACAGCTCCAACTTCCTTATAGCCTGAAACTCGCAAGCGGTCAAATTAACTATATTCTCTTGACTGGCTTTTATTTAACTGGCTAAAATATAGATATATATACATTGCAATAATAATGTCGGTTTCTGATGGATAGAAAGTATAATTAATTTGGTTTGATCATTGACGTATTTAAAATATTTACTACGATCGTATTTAAGCTGGTAATGATACTACTATTATTACTACTACTACTACTACTACTAATAATAATAATAATAATAGGTCTTTAGATGCTAAATAAAATCATCTGTTGGTGACCATTAACATTTTACATCCGTTATTTGAGTGCATAATTACGTATAATATAATTGCGGCCTTTAAAAGCATGGAATTTTCCCCTAGAAAGCGTGGGCTCATGATACAGTCATGCTCAAAAATCAAGTTCGACCTTCATGTCTATTTCCCGTATTTGATATATGAATAAAATACTCAGTAATAGCAATGAATAAAGTTATAAATTCAATTATGTTCATCGTGTGTGCTAAGAACTTTATTTTTCCTCACATTACTGTCTATATTGATAAACATCAACACAATTTAGGAAAGGTATTGACATTTGAGCATCACTGTATCGTTTAATAACTCGGGTAAATTCAAATTAGCCAATCAGCATCTACCACCCTAGCCTCGCACGGGGTCACTGGCAAGTGGAGGATGCTCATTGGTCGAAAAGCAAGTTCCAAGTTCGCTTTCTGATATTAAAAAACATACGAGTGGATTCAAACCTAATTAGAAATAATTGAAATGTTTAGCCTACTCTAATTTTGTGCATTGTACATTAAAGCGTAAAAGTTATGGCAAATGCTATCCAATTATACTTTGCAGAGTAAAATCTAAATAATTGATAATAGTCTAATTTGTGCTTCATATGGTATGAGTCGAATCAGACTAAATACTAATTTCGCATTATTCTCGGTATTTTACTCTACTAATGTTTTGAATATTAATTTAACATCAAAGTTAGAATAATTATTACCTATATACTGTATAATTGTGTTACATAGATAAACAAATATTGATGAACAAATATAAATACGAAAGTAAACAATGAGTTTCGTTTCGTTTGAGCGAGTCGAATCATCAATACAATATAAAATATGTAGGGACAGCATTGCCATTTTAGTGACCTCTGCTAGATGTAGATATACAGTATATGTTGTGTGTAGCGGCAATTATTGATATCTAGCAACATAAATATTGGCTATAGTCTGGAGAATTTAACGATTGTAGAACGATAATAAGATATTGTGCCAATCATCTAATGATATTATGCAGGTTATATAATATCTATCGACATTCTAGCCAGTTTTGAAGCATATTTGAGCACTTGTTTTTGTATTTGGCTTCGCAATCTAGCAACTTTTATGCTTGATCTAGCGGTCCTAGCGAGATTTGCTTACATCTAGCGTCTATTGTCTACGTTTTCGTGGGGTATATACTTATAGTATTGAGATTAAGACCACCTATTTGTGATTATTGTAACAGTTGTAAAAAATACAACAATATATTTGTGTGTTTTTAGCAGTTTGTCATTATACTAGTTTTAATCGAATCTAGCGGAGTTTGTGTATTTTTAGACTCATGATGGGATATATTATATATTTCTGTATTATTAAGATGAGGACTACATATGCGTGATTTTAGTGATGATTATAAGCATTACAGCGGTATAGTAGAAATTTATACCCAAAATTCTCAAACATGTAGGGTATCATTATCTAGCGGTCTAATCTAGCAACATTTTAGCGGAAGAACTGGCAACGCTGACAGGGAAAGCGTCACTTAGGCGAAGGGGTCAGGTGAGTGATGGTGTGCCCGTATTATGGCTCTTGTTGGACGCTGTTTTTGTTTTGTTTTAATTTTTTCCATTATATTTATATGCTATGCTGGTCTTCAGACATTAAAGGATATGTGGAAGGTCTTACAGACTAGTTAAATATATTGTGAGTTAATTTCATTCTAGAATATTCTGTGTTGACGTTTCCGGTAGCCATCTAAATGTTGACTGGTCATGTGTCCTCTCAAACTTGGTATAATTTTACTTTCAGGCCACTGATTTTGATATGCTTGAGTTTTTCTAGTGTTTTGAGGGTTATGTTTAATAAGAATGAAAGCTAATCGTAAATTATTAAATATTTGAGTAGGCTAACCCTAGTCAAACGACCTACCATGGGGGTTCTCCACTTCCCACCCCCCACCCCCTACCTCAGACGCTATTGGTCTAACCATTATTTTTGAAGTTGAGAAGGTCTATCTATCTAGGCCTAGGCTATATGCCCATTTTTCCTATTTTTATTTTCTAGCCTAGGCTATTTCATTCTATTTTTTGTTGTTTTTCTTTTCTTGGGGGTAGCCGACTCAAGACAGAGCAAGAACAGGGAAAACACAAATTCACACACATCTAGGTTGAGAGGGTACTCAAATAATATGCAAGGGTGAATCAAAGTAACCGAAAGCAACCAAGGTAAATAGGCCTATTCAGATTAGGCTAGCTAGGTTAAATATTTAGGCTACTTTGGCTCCAGTAATATATTTTGTTGTCTACCGTAGGGATTTCATGGATTTCGCCGATTTACAGAGTTCGGCATGTCGCTTTGTTTACATGGCTAGCCTACTGTTCAGCGGAGGGTAGGGGCAGCAGCCCCTACAGTTAAGACGGTGCTAGTGGGCGTAGCATCCACCTTGTGTATACATAAGTCGCAGAGAAAACCTTGTTGTTGTTCCCCAAGCTGCCTGGCCGAACAGCCCCAAGGCCCCGAGCAAGGCCAAGGCCACAACCGAGCGCCCCCACAGAACCCTCCCCGCCGACCACAATAAAGCCTGGGTGACCGAAGCCACTCCATGGCGGGGAGCTTGAGGAGGGTGCGGAAACGCCCGGGAAACCAAAGCCCCACCCAGGGCCCTGTGCCCCTCAGCAATTATGAAGAGAAAGTTGAGGGGCAAGGGAAAAATGTGACGCTTTGGCTTCCAATCTTGGTAGATTGGGAGGTCAATCCACGTTAGAGACGCCGTCACTTGAGATCTAGAAAATATATAAGTAAAAGGAACAGTCAGAGTAAGCTATGGGTATGGCAGAGATTGCTCAGTTCTCACTCTGATAGACCAGCCCATCACCATTAACACCTTGTTAACTTTAATGCTTCCAAAACCCAATTTCTCCATCTATCTACCCGTCAGGATCTCCCAGCGGACTATCCCTTATTCTTCAACAATACAAAAATCAACCCTTCATTTTCTCTCAATATTCTTGGTGTCTCTTTTTCTTCTGCTCTCATTTGGAAGGACCATATTAGCAGTCTTACTAAGGCAGCCTCCCAGAAGCTCGGTGTGCTCAACCGCCTTAGGGGGTTCTTTTCCCCTGCACAGCTTCTTGCTCTGTACAGGGGCATAGTGCGCCCTTGTATTGAGTATTGTTCACATGTGTGGGGAGGTTCCTCTCACACCGCTTTCCTAGACAAAGTTGAAAGGAAGGCCTTTCGTATCATTAACTCCCGTCCACTCACCAACTCTCTGCAGTCTCTCTCTCTCCGCCGCAATGTTGCATCTCTCTCGCTATTCTATCGCTACTATAATAATCAGTGTTCCTCAGAGCTATCCCAGTGCATACCACCTCCTTTACGTAGGGCACGTGGTACCCGTCTTGCAACTCAATCCCACCCCTACTCTGTGCAACTCTCCAACCCAAGAGTGAAACGTTACTCTCAAACTTTCTTCTACTCAACAGCTGAGCTCTGGAACTCTCTCCCAGAATCAGTCTTTCCCTCTTCCTATGACTTAAATTGCTTCAAACTCCGTGTGTCCAGGCATTTTGGCTCGAACGTCCCTTGATTTTGGCCCTGTCACTCTTTCAACTATGGGGGAGCCACTCGCTATAGGCAGTAATGCCTTTTGCCTCCCTCAATCACAGAAAAAAAAGAAAAAAAAAAAACGCTCACAGTTAAGTTCACGTCTATTTTGACTAGGCTATTGTATTTAGCCTAGCCTAGGCCTATATATTATTTTTATTGTATGATATTGTATTTAGCCTAGCCTATAGGCCTATATTATATTAATTTTTTGGTAAGGGTGTAGTATTCGGGTGTACCGCCCGCCTGGTTTACACTAGGATACTCGCACCGTCGCACGCTAGAAATCATGTCCCCTTCTATTTTGACTGCCATGGGATACAATTGATCCTAGGTTGAGAAGGGGCTTTACCCCCTCACTCCCCTCATTATTATTATAGATGATGATTTCAATAAGTCATGTGGGGGATGAACCCATCTTGTATCCCACATTGGAATTGTAACTAAAACAATGAAAACGCTAGTTTGTCAAAAACTGAAAAATAAGGGTGCGAGCCTTTTCCGGGATGGATGTAGAGTTCGGGCGTACGGTCGTCATTGTTTACATAGGGCGATCGCCAAGGTCGCACTTACGTTCCCGTCTATTTCGACCTATATTTTCTGCTATTTTCCCCCTGTCATTACTACATGAATACTAGGTTAGGTTAAAATAGACGGGAACATGATGGGAAAGGTCCGACGCCACTACGCGTAATGTAAACAAAGATGGCGGTACGCCCGCTCACTACATCATACCCTCTTTTCCCAATAATTACCCGAAATTATCCCACGACCAGCTGATAGGGGTAAAGCCCCCCTCATCCTATAATGGTAGCCCATGGCCGGTAACAAAACAATTTACCCAAGACCTGCATTTTTTCACCCAATTTTGTTCATCCATTCTCTCCACATGTCCATACCATCCCAGTCTACTTGTACGCATCACTTCGCTAATACTCTTTATACCTAAAACTGCACCAATTACAGCTCCAACTTCCTCATAGCCTGAAAGTCCCAAGTGGTCAATTAAGATACCAGTAGCATTTGAACCACTTATTCTAAAAAGTTAATTTTATATGTTGAGTAAAATCATCTGGCAACAGCAGCAGTACCGGTAAAGTGTTTTAGTGGAAGATGCTTTTCTTGCTTGTATGCTGGTTACTATTAGATAGGTTTGCTTAGGCACGGCTATGTTACTTTTTTTTTTTTTTTTTTTTTTTTTTAATTTATAATTTTTTGTTATTTGCTCCCTAGACCTCTATCTAGTTTTAATAGAGATACCAGTATCTCTAATGTAGATATTTGAATGTTTATTTGTTTATTTATTCCATGGCCGACTCGAGACAGAGCCCAAACAGGGACAAAAAGAAAAACAAAAATTTGCACACATGTAGATTGCCCAGGGATACTAAGGACCTCCATCACTCCCCCGGTCCCAGACCTCCCGGAGAGGTTCCGCCAACATCATAATTATATACCAAGGAGTTTTTTGGGGCGATATTCGCACACTTGCGGTCACAATTATTGGATCGGATCGAACCTGCCAATAGGTACACCATCCCTTTAGTGAAATAAATTTGTTGATATCCAGAATACTGAAAATGCGTCATAATCCTCAGAGGGTAATGTCTTAACCAGTACAATACTGGTGACGTCCTTTTCATTATATTGCGGCAACTATTAGATGATGATATTCAGATTTGGAAGGACCTCTAGCAATAAGATGGCTTAAAACAATCTCAACCAACCCTTTTAACTACCACAGATCCTTCCTAAGCTGCATACTATTGTCTAAATATATTATAGCTAGAATACAATATAATACACGTTGCTGGTACTCAAAGGGTTAATGAGTGCCTTCTCTTTCAGATGAAGTCAACAATGGCCGAGCAGCATAACCCGTCATAGAAGCCTGAAGACTGGTAGTATTTAAGCTAAGTACTGTACAACTGTTTTGGGTTCAATGTTATTTTAATACCACGAATTTTGTTGATATATTTGAAGATAAATATTGAATCTATATGCTCTAAAGATCATAAAGAAAATTTGTTTTAACCCTCGGCAAAACCTAATAAAAAAGTATGGTACTAAAATGTCTTTTTCGTAACAAGGTTGTCAATACGGTACTTCCAGTTATCGACAGCTCTAAAGATCATATGAAAATGTGTTAAACCCTCGGAAAAACCTAATATAAATGTATGGTACTAAAATTTAATTTTCGTAACAAGGTTGTCAATACGGTACTTTCCCGTTATCAATGTACAATCAAAGCTGAAGATTGCAGAGTAAACACCGTAGACTTCATCGACTTTTCTTTTACCTTCGTATAATCTACAGCCAATTTTTTTTGTTTTTATTTACTAAGGGATTAGTACTCAACAGCGGGGGTGTGGGGGAAGCAGCCCCCACCCATAATACTAGGTTAGGTAAGGTTGTTAGGTTAGGCTAATGTCTTTTAAAATCACTATCGGGGGCGTGTCTCAACATCGATCAATAGGCCTAATGGGGAAAATAGGTTTTCCCGAGATTTCTAATTTCAAACACTATATATTGATGCAAATGAACAATTTCTTTTATAAAAAACACTCGGAAAATTTGTGGTATTAAAATACAAATTTTCCCTGTTTTGTTATGTGTATTACCGGTATAGGTTTTGTGTTGCATTAATTTAGGTGATTTGTGTGTGTGTGTGTTTTGTTTTTTTGTTTCCCCGGGGGGGGGCCCCGAGAGCAATTGAATTCTGCGGAAAAGATGGGCGCTTGTAAGAAATAAGTACCGTAACATGCTTAACCCTCCAGACCCGGTTGGCCTCTGAGGCCTCCTTAAAAAACACCCCCCGCGCAACCCGGAAGGGTGCTGAGGCTCCGGCAGCTTGAAAGCCTGTAAGCTTGGTGTGCGAGGCGTCCGTCCGACGCATGTAAACAACAGCCGGCTGGACCGACGTTGCGCATCTCCGACCACAAGAAGGAGAGCGACGCTTGTTCGTGTGTGCCTGTATGTTATTGTTAAGTAGCAAAAAGTAGTGTAAAGTGGCTGATATTGCCACAAAGTTATCTCTAATGAAATCGTCATCACAACTGAACCAGTTGATTTAGAGAGCTCTACTTAACGCCATTCTACAGGTACGAAACACATATACGCTTGGGAATGTGGAAGCAGTCAAAATAACAATAATACGGTAGCCTAGGCGTGGACGTTTTTCGGCAAAAAAAACCCGGGTTTCGGGGAAATTATATAATATAATAGCCGGGGCTGGAGGGTTAATATTATTATTATTATTACGTACACTCTATAACTGGGTGTCAAACTAGTACAAAGTTGTTTTAACCCTCTCCGACATTTGACGCGATTTTGAGCCGATTAGGCTGGCTGGCTTTTTCTGGGCCCCCTTCTCCCTCATGTTTAGCCCCGTTAGTTCTGAAATGTTATAACATTTAGCAATTTTAACATCTTTCCCCCAGTTTGCTTGAGCAATATTCGGACCTCTCGTGCAATTGAGGTAAATTTGTATAAGTTCTTTGCTTTTATATTGTCGTCCCAGTTTAGGTTTTTTTATTTTGCAAATTGTCGATTCCTGTTTTGGGGTGCTTGCTTTGCAAGTTTACATTTTAAGGTAATGGGCGTTAATATATGATGTGGCATGAGGGAACTTCTTGATGCTACTGTACTATTAATGAATAGACTCTAGACTGTGTGGCGGTCATTTATTCATATTTTTTCACCAACCAACTTTACTTCTAAATACAATTAATGAAATCAATAAATACATGTGGCACTCCAAGGACTCGTACCTAGGATACTCACACCGAAGTTCCGCGCATTTATGCATTACGCTACCAAGACAGTTAAATAATTATGCCAAGGTGTCTAGACTTCCTCCTTTTTTTTTTTTATTTATTTATTTATTTTTTTTTTCTATTATGTAGGGCCTGATAAGAACAGATACTGTATAAGGCTTGGCTTGTTAAGAACAGATATGGTTTAAGTCCGTGGTGTTCAAGGGGTAGATCAAATATCCGCCAGGTACTGAATGAGATTCCCGGATCAGGATGGGGTCAATAGCTCGCCTCGGTAAGTATGGTATGATATATAATACCCGGGTGGCGGCGCGGGATTCGGTTGTGCTTGAGGCCGACCGAGACCTATAATTTATTGCAGTTAACTTTGAGTCCCGTCGCGTCGCACGCCTATGAGAGCTCTCCAGACGGCCCCAATGATCTCGGTCCGTGATACGCCCTGGAACACACGAATCAAATATAGGCCTGGTGGTTTATTTGTCTTGCCTTTAGTTTTGGATGCCGAGGAAATATAGACACTGTAAATTACCACCTGTGTTAACTGTCTTGATAGCGTAATGCATAGTGCACGGAATTTCGATGAGAGTATCCTGGGTTCGAGTCCTCGGAGTGCCACATGTATTTGTTGATTTCATTACTTGAGTTTATATGTGAAGTTGGTTGGTGTAAAGAAACATGATAATATATATGGTACCGGTAAAATTACATAACTTTGGAAGAGGACATAATTTCGGACATTCTGGAATAAAATTTAATAAACCGCAGTTATAGGATCAATACATGATGTTATGGAAAAACAAGCAAGTCTGCGGTGTTGTTCCATAATGCAGAGCCATTTTTCTATAACTGTACCTTATATACTTTTATCCACTAATGTGTGAAGTATACTCCCTTGACGGAAGTTAGGCCTTTTTACGGTACCCGTTCTGTCGGATCTGTCTTTAGTGGTAGGGTTGTCTTAAGTTACCTTTTCCTGCATTATGTATAGGCTGCTAATTTCTTTTGTTTTTTTAAATGTAAAACTTGTAAAACAAGCAAATTTTTTGGTGTATTTCTTTAGATATTTATTATTCAATTTACTCGCTAGACCTCCATCAAGCTTTAAATAACACCCCCTAGATTCTCATTAGAGTTAAAATTATACATGTTTCAGTAGAAAAAATATCCTTAACTTAAAGTTATAAGGTTAAAGTGTGTCACCACCATTTGAACTGTTTTGGGTTGAAGCGGTGGTCTCGGAGGTCTCGGTCTGTTGGTGCGTCACTATCAGGCCCTAACTCTAATTGAACAGAACACCTCGACCAAAACGTTGGTTCAAACGGTGGTCTCGGAGGTCTCGGTCTGTTGGTGCGTCACTATCGGGCCGTACCTCTACAGAACACCTCGACCAAAACTTTGGTTCAAACGGTGGTCTCGGAGGTCTTGGTCTGTTGGTGCGTCACTATCGGGCCGTAACTCTACAGAACACCTCGACCAAAACTTTGGTTCAAACGGTGGTCTCGGTCTGTTGGTGCGTCACTATCGGGCCCTAACTCTTATTGAACAGAACACCTCGACCAAAACTTTACAAATGGCATTGGCATCTAATTATTTTTTGGTGTATTTGTTTTTTTTGTAGATACCGGTATTTATTATTCAATTTACTCGCTAGACCTCCATCAAGCTTTTAAAAACACCCCCTAGACTCCCATTCAAGTTAAATGTATAAATGTTTCGGTAGCAAAAATATCCCGACCAAAGGACGATTTCTCCTAAAACTACTGGCTCGCTATCGATCGTCAGGAAAGAAATTACACCTTAATGGCATTAAAGGCCCTAATATTGACAAACAAAAGGGTTAAAGTTCTTAAAATCGCTAAAATAGTTGGTCGACCGTCCCAAGATTTCTAAACTAATGGGGCTAAACATGAGGGAGATGGGGGCCCCGAAAAAAACAACCATCCCCCCTTTAAGTGACCACCCTCCCGTGAACAGGAACAAGCTATAAATACAATTACAGACTTAATGAGTTGCCTCGCCCTATGGAAGCATGTGCAGGCTATTCATTTGTGGCCATCCCCTCGGGTGTTAAGGGGGGCTGGCTGGCTTTTTCTAGGCCCCCTTCTCCCTCATGTTTAGCCCCGTTAGTTCTGAAATTTTATAACATTTGGCAATTTTAACATCTTTCCCCCAGTTTGCTTGAGCAATATTCGGACCTCTCGTGCAATTGAGGTAAATTTTGATAAGTTCTTTGCTTTTATATTGTTGTCCCAGTTTAGGTGTTTTTATTATTCAAATTGTGCATTTTAATTCCAGTTATTTTTTAGAAGTTGTTGTCTTTATATTGTGCGATTCCAGTTTTGTGGGTGCTTGCTTTGCAAGTTTATATTTTAATTTTGATTTAAGCGTTGTGTCCACATAGCGATTTTGATTAGTTATTTTGTATTTTTACTGTGTTCGTATACGTTTTGGTTTGTTTATTTTGCAAGTTTTACATTATAACTTGGTAATGGGCGTTAAAATATGATGTGGCATGAGGGAACTTCTTGATGCTACTGTACTATTAATGAATAGACTCTAGACTGTGTGGCGGTCATTTATTTATATTTTTTTACCAACCAACTTTACTTCTAAATTCAATTAACTAAATCAATAAATACATGTGGCACTCCAAGGACTCGAACCTAGGATACTCACACCGAATTTCCGCGCATTTATGCATTACGCTATCAAGACAGTTAAATAATTATGCCAAGGTGTCTAGACTTCCTCTTTCTTTTTTTTCTTTTTTTTTTTTTTTTTTTTTTTTTTTTTTTTATTATGTAGGGCCTGATAAGAACAGTACTGTATATGAGGCTTGATAAAGAACAGATACTCTTTAGTTTTGGATGCCGAGGAAATATAGACACTGTAAATTACCACTTGTGTTAACTGTCTTGATAGCGTAATGCATAGTGCACGGAATTTCGATGAGAGTATCCTGGGTTCGAGTCCTCGGAGTGCCACATGTATTTGTTGATTTCATTACTTGAGTTTAGATGTGAAGTTGGTTGGTGTAAAGAAACATGATAATATATATGGTACCGGTAAAATTACATAACTTTGGAAGAGGACATAATTTTGGACATTCTGGAATAAAATTTAATAAACCGCAGTTATAGGATAAATACATGATGTTATGGAAACACAAGCAAGTCTGCGGTGTTGTTCCATAATGCAGAGCCATTTTTGTATAACTACCTTATATACTTTTATCCACTCATGTGTGAAGTATACTCCCTTGACGGAAGTTAGGCCTTTTTACGGTACCCGTTCTGTCGGATCTGTCTTTAGTGGTAGGGTTGTCTTAAGTTACCTTTTCCTGCATTATGTATAGGCTGCTAATTTCTTTTGTTTTTTTTAAATGTAAAACTTGTAAAACAAGCAATTTTTTTGGTGTATTTCTTTAGATATTTATTATTCAATTTACTCACTAGACCTCCATCAAGCTTTAAATAACACCCCTTAGATTCTCATTAGAGTTAAATTTATACATGTTTCGGTAGAAAAAATATCCTTAACTTAAAGTTATAAGGTTAAAGTGTGTCACCACCATTTGAACTGTTTTGGATTGAAGCGGTGGTCTCGGAGGTCTCGGTCTGTTGGTGCGTCACTATCGGGCCCTAACTCTAATTGAACAGAACACCTCGACCAAAACTTTGGTTCAAACGGTGGTCTCGGAGGTCTCGGTCTGTTGGTGCGTCACTATCGGGCCCTAACTCTAATTGAACAGAACACCTCGACCAAAACTTTGGTTCAAACGGTGGTCTCGGAGGTCTCGGGTCTGTTGGTGCGTCACTATCGGGCCGTAACTCTACAGAACACCTCGACCAAAACTTTGGTTCAAACGGTGGTCTCAGAAGTCTCGGTCTGTTGGTGCGTCACTATCGGGCCCTAACTCTACAGAACACCTCGACCAAAACTTTGGTTCAAACGGTGGTCTCGGAGGTCTCGGTCTGCTGGTGCGTCACTATCGGGCCCTAACTCTTATTGAACAGAACACCTCGACCAAAACTTTACAAATGGCATTGGCATCTAATTATTTTTTGGTGTATTTTTTTTTTTTGTAGATATTTATTATTCAATTTACTCGCTAGACCTCCATCAAGCTTTTAAAAACACCCCCTAGACTCCCATTCAAGTTAAATGTATAAATGTTTCGGTAGCAAAAATATCCCGACCAAAGGACGATTCCTCCTAAAACTACAGGCTCGCAATCAATCGTCAGGAAAGAAATTACACCTTAATGGCATGAAAGGCCCTAATATTGACAAACAAAAGGGTTAAAGTTCTTAAAATCGCTAAAATAGTTGGTCGACCGTCCCAAGATTTCTAAACTAATGGGGCTAAACATGAGGGAGATGGGGGCCCCGAAAAAAACCAACCAGCCCCCCCTTTAAGTGACCACCCTCCCGTGAACAGGAACAAGCTATAAATACAATTACAGACTTAATGAGTTGCCTCGCCCTATGGAAGGATATGCAGGCTATTCATTTATGGCCATCCCCTCGGGCATTAAGGGGAGCTGGTTGGCTTTTTCTGGGCCCCCTTCTCCCTCATGTTTAGCCCCGTTAGTTCTGAAATTTTATAACATTTGGCAATTTTAACATCTTTCCCCCAGTTTGCTTGAGCAATATTCGGACCTCTCGTGCAATTGAGGTAAATTTTGATAAGTTCTTTGCTTTTATATTGTCGTCCCAGTTTAGTTTTTTTTATTTTGCAAATTGTGCATTATTTTTTAATTCCATTTATTTTGTAGAAGTTGTCTTTATATTGTGCGATTCCAGTTTTGTGGGTGCTTGCTTTGCAAGTTTACATTTTAATTTTGATTTAAGCGTTGTGTCCACATAGCAATTTTGATTAGTTATTTTGTATTTTTACTGTGTTCGTATACGTTTTGGTTTGTTTATTTTGCAAGTTTTACATTATAACTTGGTAGTGGGCGTTAAAATATGATGTGGCATGAGGGAACTTCTTGATGCTACTGTACTATTAATGAATAGACTCTAGACTGTGTGGCGGTCATTTATTTATATTTTTTCACCAACCAACTTTACTTCTAAATTCAATTAATGAAATCAATAAATACATGTGGCACTCCAAGGACTCGAACCTAGGATACTCACACCGAATTTCCGCGCATTTATGCATTACGCTATCAAGACAGTTAAATAATTATGCCAAGGTGTCTAGACTTCCTTTTTTTTTTTTTTTTTTTTTTTTTTTTTTTTTTTTTTTTTATTATGTAGGGCCTGATAAGAACAGTACTGTATATGAGGCTTGATAAAGAACAGATACTCTTTAGTTTTGGATGCCGAGGAAATATAGACACTGTAAATTACCACCTGTGTTAACTGTCTTGATAGCGTAATGCATAGTGCACGGAATTTCGATGAGAGTATCCTGGGTTCGAGTCCTCGGAGTACCACATGTATTTGTTGATTTCATTACTTGAGTTTAGACGTGAAGTTGGTTGGTGTAAAGAAACATGATAATATATATGGTACCGGTAAAATTACATAACTTTGGAAGAGGACATAATTTCGGACATTCTGGAATAAAATTTAATACAGTTATAGGATAAATACATGATGTTATGGAAAAACAAGCAAGTCTGCGGTGTTGTTCCATAATGCAGAGCCATTTTTATATAACTGTACCTTATATACTTTTATCCACTAATGTGTGAAGTATACTCCCTTGACGGAAGTTAGGCCTTTTTACGGTACCCGTTCTGTCGGATCTGTCTTTAGTGGTAGGGTTGTCTTAAGTTACCTTTTCCTGCATTATGTATAGGCTGCTAATTTCTTTTGTTTTTTTAAATGTAAAACTTGTAAAACAAGCAAATTTTTTGGTGTATTTCTTTAGATATTTATTATTCAATTTACTCGCTAGACCTCCATCAAGCTTTAAATAACACCCCCTAGATTCTCATTAGAGTTAAATTTATACATGTTTCGGTAGAAAAAATATCCTTAACTTAAAGTTATAAAGTTAAAGTGTGTCACCACCATTTGAACTGTTTTGGGTTGAAGCGGTGGTCTCGGAGGTCTCGGTCTGTTGGTGCGTCACTATCGGGCCCTAACTATAATTGAACAGAACACCTCGACCAAAACTTTGGTTCAAACGGTGGTCTCGGAGGTCTCGGTCTGTTGGTGCGTCACTATCGGGCCGTAACTCTACAGAACACCTCGACCAAAACTTTGGTTCAAACGGTGGTCTCGGAGGTCTCGGTCTGTTGGTGCGTCACTATCGGGCCCTAACTCTACAGAACACCTCGACCAAAACTTTGGTTCAAACGGTGGTCTCGGAGGTCTAGGTCTGCTGGTGCGTCACTATCGGGCCCTAACTCTAATTGAACAGAACACCTCGACCAAAACTTTACAAATGGCGTTGGCATCTAATTATTTTTTGGTGTATTTTTTTTTTTTGTAGATATTTATTATTCAATTTACTCGCTAGACCTCCATCAAGCTTTGAAAAACACCCCCTAGACTCCCATTCAAGTTAAATGTATAAATGTTTCGGTAGCAAAAATATCCCGACCAAAGGACGATTCCTCCTAAAACTACAGGCTCGCAATCAATCGTCAGGAAAGAAATTACACCTTAATGGCATGAAAGGCCCTAATATTGACAAACAAAAGGGTTAAAGTTCTTAAAATCGCTAAAATAGTTGGTCGACCGTCCCAAGATTTCTAAACTAATGGGGCTAAACATGAGGGAGATGGGGGCCCCGAAAAAACCAACCATCCCCCACTTTAAGTGACCACCCTCCCGTGAACAGGAACAAGCTATAAATACAATTACAGACTTAATGAGTTGCCTCGCCCTATGGAAGCATATGCAGGCTATTCATTTGTGGCCATCCCCTCGGGCATTAAGGGGAGCTGGCTGGCTTTTTCTGGGCCCCCTTCTCCCTCATGTTTAGCCCCGTTAGTTCTGAAATTTTATAACATTTGGCAATTTTAACATCTTTCCCCCAGTTTGCTTGAGCAATATTCGGACCTCTCGTGCAATTGAGGTAAATTTTGATAATTTCTTTGCTTTTATATTGTCGTCTCAGTTTAGGTTTTTTTATTTTGCAAATTGTGCATTATTTTTTAATTCCAGTTATTTTTTAGAAGTTGTTGTCTTTATATTGTGCGATTCCAGTTTTGGGGGTGCTTGCTTTGCAAGTTTACATTTTAATTTTGATTTAAGCGTTGTTTCCACATAGCGATTTTGATTAGTTATTTTGTATTTTTACTGTGTTCGTATACGTTTTGGTTTGTTTATTTTGCAAGTTTTACATTATAACTTGGTAATGGGCGTTAAAATATGATGTGGCATGAGGGAATTTCTTTATGCTACTGTACTATTAATGAATAGACTCTAGACTGTGTGGCGGTCATTTATTTATATTTTTTCACCAACCAACTTTACTTCTAAATTCAATTAATGAAATCAATAAATACATGTGGCACTCCAAGGACTCGAACCTAGGATACTCACACCGAATTTCCGCGCATTTATGCATTACGCTATCAAGACAGTTAAATAATTATGCCAAGCTGTCTAAACTTCCTTTTTTTTTTTTTTTTTTTTTTTTTTTTTTTTAATTATGTAGGGCCTGATAAGAACAGTACTGTATATGAGGCTTGATAAAGAACAGATACTCTTTAGTTTTGGATGCCGAGGAAATATAGACACTGTAAATTACCACCTGTGTTACCTGTCTTGATAGCGTAATGCATAGTGCACGGAATTTCGATTAGAGTATCCTGGGTTCGAGTCCTCGGAGTACCACATGTATTTGTTGATTTCATTACTTGAGTTTAGATGTGAAGTTGGTTGGTGTAAAGAAACATGATAATATATATGGTACCGGTAAAATTACATAACTTTGGAAGAGGACATAATTTTGGACATTCTGGAATAAAATTTAATAAACCGCAGTTATAGGATAAATACATGATGTTATGGAAAAACAAGCAAGTCTGCGGTGTTGTTCCATAATGCAGAGCCATTTTTGTATAACTGTACCTTATATACTTTTATCCACTAATGTGTGAAGTATACTCCCTTGACGGAAGTTAGGCCTTTTTACGGTACTCGTTCTGTCGGATCTGTCTTTAGTGGTAGGGTTGTCTTAAGTTACCTTTTCCTGCATTATGTATAGGCTGCTAATTTCTTTTGTTTTTTTTAAATGTAAAATTTGTAAAACAAGCAAATTTTTTGGTGTATTTCTTTAGATATTTATTATTCAATTTACTCGCTAGACCTCCATCAAGCTTTAAATAACACCCCCTAGATTCTCATTAGAGTTAAATTTATACATGTTTCGGTAGAAAAAATATCCTTAACTTAAAGTTATAAGGTTAAAGTGTGTCACCACCATTTGAACTGTTTTGGGTTGAAGCGGTGGTCTCGGAGGTCTCGGTCTGTTGGTGCGTCACTATCGGGCCCTAACTCTAATTGAACAGAACACCTCGACCAAAACTTTGGTTCAAACGGTGGTCTCGGAGGTCTCGGTCTGTTGGTGCGTCACTATCGGGCCCTAACTCTACAGAACACCTCGACCAAAACTTTGGTTCAAACGGTGGTCTCGGAGGTCTCGGTCTTCTGGTGCGTCACTATCGGGCCCTAACTCTAATTGAACAGAACACCTCGACCAAAACTTTACAAATGGCGTTGGCATCTAATTATTTTTTGGTGTTTTTTTTTTTTTTTGTAGATATTTATTATTCAATTTACTCGCTAGACCTCCATCAAGCTTTGAAAAACACCCCCTAGACTCCCATTCAAGTTAAATGTATAAATGTTTCGGTAGCAAAAATATCCCGACCAAAGGACGATTCCTCCTAAAACTATAGGCTCGCAATCAATCGTCAGGAAAGAAATTACACCTTAATGGCATGAAAGGCCCTAATATTGACAAACAAAAGGGTTAAAGTTCTTAAAATCGCTAAAATAGTTGGTCGACCGTCCCAAGATTTCTAAACTAATGGGGCTAAACACGAGGGAGATGGGGGCCCCGAAAAAAACAACCATCCCCCATTAACCCTTCCTCGCCGGGCTGTCTTAGCTAATGACGGTCGCCCCTACCCGGGCGATATGGCCGAAAAACGTCTAGGCCTAGGCTACCGTATTTATGTTTATTTTCACTGCTAGAACTTTCCCACTTATCTATAATCGTAGTGCGGTTTTCAATCTGTATTTTGACATTGAGTAGAGCTCTGTAAGTCAACTGGTTCAGTTGTGATGACGATTTCAGTGGAGCCAATATTGCAGAGATGTTGCCAATATGGGGGCTTTTTAGACACTAATTTCGTCATGACGTCAGAACAATAACATTGAGGAGTCTTCTCCTTCTTGTTTTCGGAGGTGCGGTGACGAACGCTTGGGTTTGTTGACATACGTCGTACGCACGGCGTTCGGACCAAGCTTAATTAGGCTATTAAGCTCATGCCTTAGATAAGGCATACCGGGTAGCGGCCCTTCTTTCGTGCTGTCCTTACCTAAGGCAGCCCGGGTAGGAAGGGTTAAGCATTTAGGCTCGAACGTCCCTTGATTTTGGCCGTGTCACTCTTTCAACTCTGGGGCAGGCAGTCGATACAGGCATTTCTACCTTTTGTCTCCCTCACTCACATAGGGGGGAAAAAATTAAAAAAAAACAAGCGAATATTTCCCGAGAACAGGAACAAGGTATAAATCCAGTATTGGAATGAGTTGCATCGCCCTATGGATGCATATCCAGGTGGTTCATTTGTGGCCATCCCCTCGGGCATTAAGGGGGGCTGGCTGTCTTTTTGGGGACCCCCTTCTACTTCATGGTTAGCCCCATTAGTTCTGAAATGTTATGCCATTTGGCGATTTTAACATCTTTAACCCAGTTTCTTTGAGCAATATTCGGACATTTCATGCAATTGAGGTAATTTTGTTATATAATTTAAGATAAAAACAGGGTTCGGGCGGAACAAAATTATATCGAAAAATGTAGGCTACAAATTGATCTAGTAGGTGTTTTGTTAAGGTCGATGGATGTCTAGGGAGGAAAGTAAAGAAATAATACACATTTCTATAATAAAGCAAATTAATATGGCGTCTGGTAATAGGTGGAATATTTTATTGTTAATTATTATGTCAAACTTGCAAAATAAATAAAGCAAAACTTGGATGAACCCAATAAAAAGATTAAACAAGTTATCAAAATTGCTGTGGAAACAACGCTTAAGCAGAAGATTTTGTTAAAATTAGGAAGGACGTGTCGTGGTAGTACTGCTAATTTTGTTACAATTTTGCCATTTCATGTGTTTGCATTTTGGCTTACAGTAGATTTATTTATATAGGCAAAAAAAAACGTCCTTTTGATTATATTATAGGTAACATTACAGTATATGATTTGTTTCAGTTTAGGAAAGATGTCGCGTGATCTCTGATATATTTTGCATTACTTTTCATGTTTAAAGAGTGACAGGGCCCAAATAAAGGAATGTTGGAGCCAAAATGCCTGTACAGTACAGTCACCTGTTCTGAAAGGGTTAATGAAAGAGCAGAAATTATCACTCGGTCTTTCAAGTACTGTATATGTATTTATAATTGTTACGTACAATTGGGGGTATTAAGTGTTGTCATAGATTCCAGTGGTTTTCTCTCAAGAAGTGTTATTGGTATCTTTATAGTTACTGGGAAAAATGCTTATCCCTCAGAGTATTAGTCAGTGTCCGAAACTTTGTGAAATATCTGACAACACTTATTAACCTCGACCGTGCAATTTTAATGACCAAAATGTTGTTGCAGATCTGTATATCCCGGCCCGGGCCTGTAGTGTAGCAGTCCAACACCAAGATCACTAGATCACCTAGGACGCCTGGGTTGTCTTCATTCATCGGTAATTTTAAGGTAAGCTTTATAAGATTTAACATTTTAGCCTTTTCATTAACCCTTCTTTGGCGGCACCCGGCTATTGTCGAATTAAAAAAATGGGACCTATGGGCGGGGCCCGGCTATTGTCGAATGCAATTTTGAGCACGTAATGTGCTCTGAGAGAGCGGAGCGGTGGGAGGAGCGTAGATTACCTCCTGACCGCTCGCCACGGCCGCCGTGGACCTACTGAGATTTACTCCACTTACATCCACCCTCACTCCCTTGCTACATACGTAATTATATAAAGAAATTGCCGTATTTTACCGTTTTTGCCCTTCGGTTGCACGATCATTGCAAGACAACCAGTGATCGTAGAAGGATGGTTCGGGTGTCATTGGAAAGATCAATTTACGCCCTTTCAGGGATACATACTTGTATTACGCTCTGGGTCTTGTTTATGCATGAAAAAGAGCACGGAAACAACCCCATTTATGGTAAAAAAAAAAACGCTGGGCGGTACATCAAATATACTCCTCCACCCGCTCTTAAGGTGTTAATATTAAGTTGTTGTCTTTGCGAACTAAATATTATAGGAAGATACAAATGAACTTTCCAATGTTAGTAAATGATTAATGAAATAAATATTTTTCATAGATTTATCTAGCTTAGCAAAATTTAGCGTACAGTAACCAAAAATGTACACTCACGCGTACTAAAAGTTGCTCAGGGGTGGGTCCTTCGTTCCCCTCCTCCACCATGGGCAGGTGGAAGGGGGGAGTCGAGTCCAAGTCTACCCCACCTTCCACCCCCAAACTATCCCCAACTTTCCTCCTCTGGCTGCTAGTTAGTGATTAGCAACATATATATACAGTATAATATAATAAAGTTCTTGATTACAAAATAACCTCTTTCACAGCAAGATACATGACCATCGCCTCTCCCTTACCTCCCCCCTTTCCAGTCTTCCATTCTTTCCTCCCCACTCCCCCTCTCCCTTACCTTCCCACTGCCGTCTTCCATTCCTTCCTACCCACTCCCCCTATATCTCTCTTTTACCTTCCCCCTGCTATATATATATGGTTTCATGCATTCTTCTCTCAAACAACATTACCTTACATTTCCCTACATTGAGCTTTAACTTTCTGTGTTCACATACCCTGTCAAAGTCAGTGACCACTCTCGGAAGTTCTTCCGCATTTTCCGCCAACAGGACTGCATCGTCCGCATATAGGCATGTTAAAATCTTCCATGGTCTTCCCTCTGATTCCAGTCTAGCTCCTACACCCATTGATCCCGCCCTACATTCTCTAATCACTCCATCCATGTATATATTGAACAACGAAGCTGACATGACACATCCCTGTCTTACTCCTACATTGACCTCAAAACTTTCACTTAACTTATCTCCTACCTTCCCATTTGCCATTGCATTCCTATAAAAAGATTTTACTGCCATTAGCAAGTTTCCTCCCACACCATATACTGTTAACACATCCCACAGACCCTCCCAGTCTACTTTGTGGTAGGCTTTTTCCAAATCCATGAATGCTGCATAGAGTTTTCTGTTCTTGGCCAGATACTTGTCTACCAAGAAATGCATTGAGGCTATCTGGTCAACGCAGCCCCTGCCCTTTGTGAAACCTACCTGCTCCTCGCCTATTTTTTCATCCGTTATCTTCTGCAGTCTCTCTGTTACTACTCTTGCGTATACCTTTGCAGGTATGCTAAGCAAGCTCATTCCCCTATAACTCTTACACTCCTCTTTACTACCCTTCCCTTTGTACAAGGGTACTATCACTGCTTTCATCCAGTCCTCTGGTACTCCTTCCTTTTTCCATGGTAATTTACATAACGTACAGTATGCATATCTCAACATTTCACCTGGGATGTTATCTACTCCAACAGGTTTGTCCATTTTAAGTCTATTGATTGCTTCTCTTACTTATTATGTGGCTTTCATCTACCCTGTTTATTCTACCTCTCTCCATTCCCATGGATGAGATGTTTGCCTTCCCCCTACTCTTAGGGGTAAGCTACTATAATGATGTTTCCACACCATCACCTTCCACCACTTCCCCATTCATTTCCCTCATCCTACTACCTGAGACACTCTGAGTCTTGTTCCCTGTGGCTTCTTTCACATTGTTACCCTAGGGCCGACTGTAGTTTCTTCTTACCCCTTGAACACTAGCACATAATTTGCATCTTATTCTAGTTGCCATTAGATGATTTTCTTTAACTTATAACCTATCTCTAGGCCTCATAGGGATAAATACGATCTCAATTGATCCTCTGAATAACATAGGTTCTTCTTAAACTGCATAAAATCATCTAAGGCCAAAATCCAAGGTAAAGTGGCATTATGGTGCTGAAGGGATTAAGGTGAGCATAATCATCCGGTTTTAACTCGTTCAGTACCATGGACGTCCTTTTCATCGTATTCTGGCAACTATTGGACGAGTTTATTCAGCTTAGGAAAGACCTCTAGCAATAATAAGATTTTGAACTATCTCAACCAACCCTTCTAACCACCACAGATCCTTCCTAAGCCGAACAATATCGTTTATATATAGCTAAAATAAAATAGAACACGTCGCGGTACTCAAAGGGTTAATGAAGTTTTTCAGTGTATTGACAATTTCTCCAGTATATTGTGTCTAGCATTAGACAATTAAAATATAAAACTTGAAAACGAACTCAAAAGTTACCACTCAAATTAATATACTGTACAGGTCTCCCTCACTATCCGATGTCCCTATTTGCGATATTATTATAGGTTTTTAGGTATTTGGGTTTGGATTTTGTCTGGTCTGAGAATGCATCCCCATTTACCCCATAAATTTTAGGGTTTGCCATACGATTTTTCTATATAAGATAAAGTTTTCAGGAACGTAATCCAATTGTATATCGAGGGAAACCTGTAACGAACTCATTAAAAAAATATAAAGCAACAAAATTACAACACACTGAACAAAATCTATATGTTATTGAGGTTAGACATTTTGTGGGACTCAGAGGATTAATCATGGTGTGTACTGTTGTTGTTGTTCCCTAAGCTGCCTGGCCAAACAGCCCCGAGTCCCTGAGGAAGGCCATGGCCACGATCGGGCTTTCCCAGAGAGCTCTCATTGAGTGTAGATTGTGTTGTTGGCGTAAGTGGTTGTGTGAAATGCAGTCTTCTATGATGTGTTTGATGGTATGGGGTGCTGTGTTACATCCCGGGCAGGTGTCGACGACGGAGTCATCCAGTCTCTTCTGATAGCTCAGAAGAGCTGGATGGTGTCCGCATCTCAGCCTGGCCAGGTGGAGTCTGTCCTCGTGAGGAAGGGAGGATTCGGAAGGATGGATTTCGGGAGGTCGTGCTTGCAGCTGCGTGTTGTCTATGAGTGAGTGGATGGATCGGCGAGAGATATGAGTATGGATGTGCTTCTGGAAGTTGGTTTGGGGTGGGCAGGGAGGGAGAGAGGACAGTATTTGTGTGTGATACCGTGTGCTGGATGTTGTTTTGATATTTCTTGGTGTCTGTGGGTTTGTTGCCATGTAGTGTAGTGGGTGGTTTAGGTTCGTGGAAGCTGCTGCCAGGAATTGAGTGCCTCTCATGTCTCATGGCTAAGAGGTAAGAGAATATGGCCAACTTCTTCTACTGCGTGTAGTATAAGGTGACTAAAGGGAAGATGGCAGTAGTTCGGACCAATAGTCATCCTATACAGTAAAGTGTTCTTAGTGTCATTGTCTTGTTGTGGCACTGTTAAGGCTGGTGTGGTGTGGATAGATGCTACAAGGGTACTCCGCTGATTCTTGCCGAGATGCTGTTAACACTATACCGGCATCAGTCTCATGCTTGTCATAGTGTTGTGGTTGGATTTTATTGTACTTCAGTCCAATTTACCTAATGACGGTCTGCTGACACAAATGTTGCACACCCCAGACCTGGTTCTGGGCGCCCTAGGCCGGCACTCCCTGCCTAAAAGTACATGGGCCCGAACCTGGTGGTTGTGCATGAGGAGGCTGCCTTACCAGTATGTGCATAATATCAGGCAAGCAGTAGTATTGCGTATGTGCACAGGATGCTACCCTGCAACTGGTTCCTATGGGATGCTCCAAGGCTATTGGATCGTATCCCTTGTTTTAACTGTGGATGATGGTGCTGCGGGCTATCTCTGGGGTAGTCTGGATTCAGTGACCTGGGTAAGGTTATTTTTCCTTGCCGGCTGATTTACCCAACTATTACTTCATTCAAAACTTCTTTGGGCTTTACAGAAAGACTCTTGCAGATACATGATAAAATCGTTACCTGAAGATTGAACACAAAACAGTAAACCTAAACACTTATTTTTACTGTATTTGCTGGTTTCCTATGTCCTACCCTCACTGTTACTGTGTTTTGGGGGAATTGAGTTGTTGTTGATGTTGTTGTTGTTGTTCTCCAAGCTGCAGAGTTGGGTAGATAAGCTTGGCAGGAAATAAAGGTTTATAGTGCACAGTACTCTATCAATATTCAGAATTTGTTCATCCAACCTTGACATGTTGAAAATAATTAATTTACAGTGTACACACACTGTCAATTAGTTGTGTAGTGTATTTACTGTAGTTCTGAATATTATACTGTACTGTTTTAACCCTTAACTGGCGGCGCCCGGCTATTGTCGAATGAAATAAATGGGGCCTATGGGCGGGGCCCGGCTATTGTCGAATGCAATTTTGAGCACGTAATGTGCTCTGAGAGAGAGCGGAGCGTAGATTACCTCCTGACCGCTCGCCACGGTGGCCGTGGAGCTACTGAGATGTACTCCACCCTCTCTCACTCGTTTCACACGTAATAATGTAAGAAAATGACCGATTTTAGTGATTTTGCCCTTCTGTTGCACGATCGTTGCAAGACAACCAGTGATCGTAGAAGGATGGTTCGGGTGTCATTGGAAAGGTCAATTTACGCCCTTTCAGGGATACATACTTGTATTACGCTCTGGGTCTTGTTTATGCATGAAAAAGAGCACGGAAACAACCCCATTTACGTTAAAAAAAAAAACGCTGGGCGGTACATAGAAATTACCGCCTAGGCCGCTCTTAAGGTGTTAATGTTACATTTAGCTGTTGAGGTTGCTATAGCTTTTTGGGGTTACAGTACAGTACTACAAAAGCTAATTAGAAATATGTTAGTATGTTTATGATTGTCTGGACTAGTCTAGACAGAGTTTTGAATTTGTTAAGAGTTGTAAGATTTATCAGCAGAAATATATTGTAGTAGCTGTACAGTACTGTACATTAAATTAATTAATTATATAGTATTAATGTAAGTACTTTATTTTTAATAGTGTTGGTAAAATACTGTGTAGGTGTTTGCTGTACAGTATAATGAGAAAAATACCAGTAGCTATTATAATACAGTATTGTCAATTTACAATTTGAATAACAGTTACAATATACAGTATTGTATAATAGTCACCGGAGAAATTAACGATATCATAGATGTACCGCACTACTGGTATGGTTATATCATAGATGTACCGCACTACTGGTATGGTTATATCATAGATGTACCGCACTACTGGTATGGTTATATCATAGATGTACCGCACTACTGGTATGGTTATATCATAGATGTACCGCACTACTGGTATGGTTATATCATAGATGTACCGCACTACTGGTATGGTTATATCATAGATGTACCGCACTACTGGTATGGTTATATCATAGATGTACCGCACTACTGGTATGGTTATATCATAGATGTACCGCACTACTGGTATGGTTATATCATAGATGTACCGCACTACTGGTATGGTTTATCAATCTTGCTTCCTCTTACTGTACTTGATATTTTCTGCAGGACTTCGACACAGTTCACGGAGTAGGAGACAAGAAATTACTGGAGCTACGGACCCTAGGAGAGAAGGTAGCCTTCAGTACTTCTGAACGTGGTGGTCGGGCTCTGCGGGCCACCATATCATCCATGGAAGATGCTTGGAGTTCACATATCTCCAATGTTGGTCAGTATTAAGTTAAATTACTGCTAGGCTACTTTATATAATAAATTGTACATACTGTATTTAACATTTTACTATGATAATTTGGCAGAATGGATATATCAATTCAGTACATACATTTACATACAGTGGTTTTAATATCCATTTCCATTATATGAGAAGAAGCGCTTTATTGCCATTTTGCTCATTGGTTCTTCAGATCACAGATGTCAAATAGCCATTGGGGCCAATTAAGGTACTTCAAAATCATTTGAATATTCTTACCTTACCTAGAAGGTTGATATTATATCTAACTGAGAACCCTAGCTATCACTAGTCAGCCATTACACCTTCTCTGATCTTATAACAGTAATTGTGCACTGTGTGATATTTTCCTAGGGCTGAAAACGTGGAATGAAAACTATTGTTGTGGATATACTGTATATTATTTGATATGGACTTACAGTACGGTACCATAACATAATTACAGGTGTCAAAAGTGACGTGGGTTCTATCAAGTCATCCAAAATACCGGTACCTACCGTAGCTGGTAGCCACCCCCATAGCTGGGGGTGGCCTTCTCGAGACAGAGCCCGAACAGGGACAAACAAAAAACAAAATAAATAAATGAATAAATAACTAAATAAATAACTAAATACCGTATATAATAATAATAATAATAATAATAATAATAAATACTGTATATAATAATAATAATAATAATAATAATAATAAATACTGTATATAATAATAATAATAATAATAATAATAATAATAATAAATAAAAGTTGACACACATCTAGGACGCCCAGAAGATGACCCAGAGACCCAGGCCCATTTGGTGTCTTACAGCAAAAGATTCCCAGGTCCCTTTTATTTATCCTGATAACATGATTTATACCATTGCATGTACAGTACTGTTAAGGTAAGAATTAAATAATGAAATCGATATTTAATTATGTTTAGCAATCTGGAAATTATGATTAACCCTTGTCTAGCGGGAGGTTTTGGGCTTATTTGGGCATATTCAGGCCCTCCTGAATGATCAATCAAGTATCTGCATGAAAAGAAATGTATTCAGCAAAAAACTAGGCGCTACAAGCTTCAAATTGAGACCAGAACGAGCTACGTAGCACTCGTCGTTCTCATGCAGTGCTACCACTAACATGGGAGTTTAGCGTATAGCGGCATATTTTGTCCAGCTACGCTCACTACTGGCTACACTGCCGGCCTCTCGAGAACAGAGGGAGCGTGAGTCAGTGGGCGGCGGTAAGCCCTGGGTGTCGGACGTGTGGCCTGCTGCGCTCCCGGCCATTTGCACTCGATTTTAAGCCTTTAAAAGCCTTAATAATGCTCCTAACTTGCTGCAAATTGGAGCCCGATTTAAGTCCACCCCCGCCAGTTGAGTTTAAGGAACACCCCATTGTTAACATTAATCCTCCATTACAAACCCCAATGCACTACAATATTCAGCTATATTTAGCTACATTACTTATATTAAGGGGAGATATCCACTTGAGGGATTTTTTTCTTGACTCTTTTCTCCCTCATGTTTAGCCCCATTGTTTTCCTAAAGTTAAGACGTTCGCCCCACTATTTTGACGATTTTAAGAACTTTCAACCCATTTCTGTCAATTTTAAGACCTTTCGTGCCATTTAGGTGTCGATTTTATCCTGGCGAGCGATAGCGAGCCTGTAATTTAAGAGGAACCGGCTTTCAGCTGGGACATTTTTCTACCGAAAAATGTACAAATTTATCTTGAAAGGGGCTCAAGGGGGTGTAATTTTAAGCTTGATGGAGGTCTAGGGAACAACCTAAATACCTCCCCTTAAGCAAAGGTATATTATATCCTATAACTTTGTGTGACAGACAACCCTACGAGACATCACGTCACACAAGCGTGTGCTGGACACGGTCAAAGAACGTGCAGGGTACATCCTACAACAAAACAGTCCCCCCCCCCCACCCCCCCCCCCCCCCTCCCCCAGCAACAAAGACGTCAAGGAGGTGGACGCCAGACAGGAGGCACTGGCAGCCAAAACCAAGGGGCATATCGAAGACCTGGTGTGGATGACTGATAAATTGACTACCCACCAGGACCTTAGTCTTACTCATGCTGACTGGCAGAAGGATATGTGGGAGAAACTACACTCTTACACAGGTTGGTTCATTATTTAATTATTTGACTAGCTACTTGAGGTTCATTTAGTGTTGAAACTTTACCAGTATACAGGTAATGCACTACTTATGTTAAACTTTACCAGTATACAGGTAATGCACTACTTATGTTTAACTTTACCAGTATACAGGTAATGCACTACTTATGTTTAACTTTACCAGTATACAGGTAATGCACTACTTATGTTTAACTTTACCAGTATACAGGTAATGCACTACTTATGTTAAACTTTACCAGTATACAGGTAATGCACTACTTATGTTTAACTTTACCAGTATACAGGTAATGCACTACTTATGTTTAACTTTACCAGTATACAGGTAATACACTTATGTAACTTTACCAGTATACAGGTAATGCACGGCTTATGTTAACTTTACCAGTATACAGGTAATGCACTACTTATGTTTAACTTTACCAGTATACAGGTAATGCACTACTTATGTTTAACTTTACCAGTATACAGGTAATGCACTACTTATGTTAAACTTTACCGTATACAGGTAATGCACTACTTATGTTAACTTTACCAGTATACAGGTAATGCACTACTTATGTTTAACTTTACCAGTATACAGGTAATGCACTACTTATGTTTAACTTTACCAGTATACAGGTAATGCACTACTTATGTTAACTTTACCAGTATACAGGTAATGCACTACTTGTTAACTTTACCAGTATACAGGTAATGCACTACTTATGTTTAACTTTACCAGTATACAGGTAATGCACTACTTATGTTTAACTTTACCAGTATACAGGTAATGCACTACTTATGTTTAACTTTACCAGTATACAGGTAATGCACTACTTATGTTAACTTTACCAGTATACAGGTAATGCACTACTTATGTTTAACTTAACAGTATACAGGTAATGCACTACTTATGTTTAACTTTACCAGTATACAGGTAATGCACTACTTATGTTTAACTTTACCAGTATACAGGTAATGCACTACTTATGTTAACTTTACCAGTACAGGTAATGCACTACTTATGTTTAACTTTACCAGTATACAGGTAATGCACTACTTATGTTTAACTTTACCAGTATACAGGTAATGCACTACTTATGTTTAACTTTACCAGTATACAGGTAATGCACTACTTATGTTTAACTTTACAGTATACAGTAATGCACTACTTATGCTTAACTTTACCAGTATACAGGTAATGCACTACTTATGTTTAACTTTACCAGTATACAGGTAATGCACTACTTATGTTAAACTTTACCAGTATACAGGTAATGCACTACTTATGTTTAACTTTACCAGTATACAGGTAATGCACTACTTATGTTTAACTTTACCAGTATACAGGTAATGCACTACTTATGTTTACCAAATGTTGTGTACCGGTACTACAGTAGGCTATACTGTACTGTACTAATGTTTTCTTTTGGGAACTTTGATTATAAACTATTGAATATTACTATTTAAGGGGAGGTTTTTAGTGTGTTTCCTAGACTTCCATTAAGCTTGAAATTACACCCCCTTGACCCTCTTTCAAGATAAATTTGTACATTTTTCGGTAGAAAAATGTCCTGTAGTTCCTCTTAAATTACAGGCTCGCTATCGCTCGCTAGGAAAAACTCGACACCTAAATGGCACGAAAGGTCTTACAAGTGACATAAATGGGGTGAAAGTTGTTGTTGTTGTTCCCTAAGCTGCCTGGCCGAACAGCCCCGGGGGTGAAAGTTCTTAAAATCGACAAACTAAGGGGGTGAACGTCTTGAAATCTCAAAAGCAATGGGGCTAAACATGAGGGAGAAAGGGGTAAAGAAAAAAATCCCTCAATCCCTGATCACATATAACTCTGGGGTCTCCAGTAGCCAGATAGATTACTTCTTGGTTAACAGGAAAGACTGGAAACTAGTTCGAGATGTAAAGGTCATCCCGAGCGAAGAATGTATCCCCCAGCATAAGCTACTTGTGTGCGACATGAGCTTATACAGAGATCCTAAGCGCAAGAAGGTTTACATACCCAAAAGGAAAGTGTGGCTGCTGAAGGACAAGGAAGTTAGGGATAGGTTTCATAGTGAACTGGAGGAAATGAATAGAAATAAGGAAGCTAGGCCTAACGATGTAAATAGCCAATGGAACTTTCTTAAGCATAGCCTTATCGCTGCCACTGACAAAGTCTGTGGGAAAACAAAGGGTCACCCCAGGAATAAGATCTCTTGGTGGTGGAACGATGAGGTAGAACATGCTGTGAAAG
This sequence comes from Paralithodes platypus, assembly GCA_032716605.1. Classification (NCBI taxonomy): domain Eukaryota; kingdom Metazoa; phylum Arthropoda; class Malacostraca; order Decapoda; family Lithodidae; genus Paralithodes; species Paralithodes platypus. The sequence continues at coordinate 54,884,209 of CM064514.1, read as the reverse complement.
AGAAAAGGAGATGCTTCAAAGCATGGAAGAAAGGAGGCAGCAGGGAGGAATACCAGGCAGCTAAACGAACTGCCAAAAGAGTTATTTACAATGCTAAAAATCGCATTAAGGACCTGGTCCTCGAACAAGTGTGTAACACTGACAATCCCAATGGGATCTTCAACCTAGCTAGGCGAGTTAAAAATGACAGTAGGGATATTATAGGTGAACAGTGTGTTAGAGATGATAATGGGAAGATTGTGTATGCAGAAAATGAAATCAGAGAAGCATGGAAGGTACACTATGAACGATTGCTAAATGTAGAGTTTGAATGGGATAAGGAACAGCTTAGTATCGAAAAACCAATATCTGGGCCCCATCCTTTGATAGCACCAGCTGTAGTGAGCGACGCAATCAATAAAATGAAGGACGGTAAAGCTCCAGGTTGCTCCGACATTGTCGCTGAGATGATAAAAGCCTCAGGGGAGATTGGTGTAAACTTAGTCACTGAGTTGATAAACACCATTATTAAAGATGAGAAAATCCCAGAGGATTGGCTCAAAAGTGTAATAGTAAATATATACAAAGGAAAAGGGGATGCGCTAGATAGAGGAAATTATAGGGGCCTGAAAATGCTTGACCAAATCATGAAGGTCTGTGAGAGAGTCCTTGAGGGTTTGATCAGGCAAAGCATCTCTATTGATGATATGCAGTTTGGTTTTCTGCCAGGACGTGGTACAACCGATGCTATCTTCATAGTCAGGCAGATACAGGAAAGATACCTACTAAAAGGCAGGGATCTTTACTCTGTGTTTGTGGACCTGGAGAAGGCCTTTGATAGGGTACCTAGAGATGTTGTACAGTGGGCTATGAGGAAACTTGGTGTGGAAGAGTGGCTGGTGCGTGTGATAATGAAGATGTATGAGGATTCGCGAAGTTCGGTGAGGGTGAAGGGTGTACTGAGTGATGAGTTCGCAGTCCGTGTTGGAGTCCATCAGGGTTCAGTGTTAAGCCCCCTCCTCTTTATTATGGTCTTGGAGGCGCTGTCTAGAGTTTTTAGAGGCGGACTCCCGTTGGAACTGTTTTATGCAGACGATTTAGTCCTAATAGCTGACAGTATGCAGGATGCTGAGGCCAAATTCAGAAAGTGGAGAGAGGGCATGGCGAGCAAGGGTTTAAGAGTCAATATTAACAAAACCAAGGTTATGCATTGTAGTTTGAGACGAGGCAATGTGGAAAAGAGCGGTGCATACCCATGTGCAGTGTGTGGAAAGGGAGTGGGCGTTAACTCAATTCAATGTAGCATCTGTCGATGTTGGGTACACCATGGGAGTAAGCGCTGTAGTAGAATAAAGGGGCCCCTGCCGAAGGATAAGTCAGAAATAGAGAAATTTGAGTGCGTAGTGTGCAAAGGCGAGCTTGTGTTAAGTGATGATCCTGTGGCTGTGAATTTTGGAAATGAGTCTTTGGAGCTGGTGAACAAGTTTTGTTACCGAGGAGATACCATCTCTGCCGGTGGTGGGGCCGAGGCTGCCACTGTTGCTAGAATTAGGTGTGGCTGGGGGAAGTTCAGAGAATTGATGCCAATCCTGACCATGAAAAGAATGCCTCTCCCCCTGAAGGGAAAGGTGTATGCCTCATGTGTTAGAAGTGCAATGACGTATGCCTCAGAAACATGGGCCGTTAAAGTAGAGGATGTCAACAGAATGGAGCGTAATGAGATGAGAATGGTGAGATGGATTGTGGGGCCAGGCTACAGGATAGAATAACAAATGTTGAGCTGAGGAGACGTTTAGGTATAAAGAGTATTAGCGAGGTGATGCATACAAGTAGACTGGGATGGTATGGACATGTGGAGAGAATGGATGAACAAAATTGGGTGAAAAAATGCAGGTCTGTGATTGTGGAGGGAGCTGCACCAAGGGGTGGACCGAGGAAGACCTGGGATCGGACTATACGCGCCGATCTCAAATCCAAGAACTTGACAAGTGAAGCAGCCCTTAACAGGGTTGCCTGGAATGCCGCCATTAGGACAAGAGACTGAAACTGCACTTATGTGTGGAACACTCAGTCTTAAAATTTTATGTATGTATGTATGTATAAGTGGAAATCTGCCCTTAAGCTAAATTTTGTGTCTTGTATATTTGTTCAGACTACCGGTACTCTGGCAAGAAAGGTGCTCTAAAGCAGTGAGTAGACCAGGTGTGTGGGTTGGAGGGAGCCAAGTGTGACGGTCCAGGTGTGTGGGTTGGAGGGAGCCATGTGTGACGGTCCATGTGTGTGGGTTGGAGGGAGCCAAGTGTGACGGTCGCAACTTGATCGCCCAGATCTCCGCCAACTCTGACCAGATCTTAGAGAAGCTGCCATCCAGAGCCAAAGAGGCTTTGGAGCGAGACATCAACAACCTTAAGTAAGGAATTTGTTTCTATTAGTCACTGGGAAAGGATATAAATTGTGCCTATTCATATAAATTAAAATAAGGAAAAGCATCCATGTAATACGGATACTGACTTACGGAAGCGAAGCATGGATGTTGGTTGAGAGACTCGGACCAAAAGTGAGAGCAGTGGAAATGAATTACTTAAGGAGTGTGTGCGGAGTTACATGGAGGGATAGACAGACTAATGAGGAAGTAAGAAGGTGTGTGGAGGTAGATGTGCTGGAAAGTGTGAAAAGGAACAACTTGAGATGGTTCGGCCATATGGAACGTATGGAAAGCGAGAGAATGACTAAGAGGGTGTACGAGAGCGAGGTGGAGGGACAGAGAGGGAGATCTAGACCGAATGAGAGGTGGAAGGATGGAGTGAGGAAGTACATGAACGAAGGCGGTGCTGGTTGGGGGGAGGGGCATCGACTGACTGGGGACAGAGGTGCATGGGGGCGGGTCGTTCGTGGCCTCCCCTTCGGGGATCACGGCGTCAGGCAATAGATAGATCCATGTAAGACTGATAATTAAATTTTATAGAGAATTTATTCTTAACATTGTTCTTAACACCAATAACCCCCCTAATGAAATTAATAAAAGCATAATTATGATTATGCAATAACAGTATATATTAAGAGGAGATCTCCACTTGAGGGATTTTTTTCTTGACCCCTTTCTCCCTCATGTTTAGCCCCATTGCTTTTGATATTATAAAACGTTTGCCCCATTAGTTTAGCGATTTTAAGAACTTTCACCCCATATTAAGACCTTTCGTGCCATTCATGTGTCGATTTTATCCTGGCGAGCGATAGCGAGCCTGTAATTTAAGAGGAGCCGGCTTTCGGCCGGGACATTTTTCTACCGAAAAATGTACAAATTTATCTTGAAAGGGACTCAAGGGGGTGTAATTTTAAGCTTGATGGAGGTCTAGGGAACAAACTAAATACCTCCCCTTAAACCCTGGGGAATTGAAGCTTCTCTTTTAGAGACAAAAAAAAGAATCCTTTTCAAGTTTTTATGAAGCTCTTTATGTGTTGGGTGAATAGGACTTGTTAACCCTCTCTGACATATGACGCAATTTTGAGCCTATTAGGGATACTTTAAAGCCTTTGTTACCATCAGGGGTATTTAGAAACCTTTAGTTTAGTTACTTCAACCTCTGCAGTTGTCTTTGAGTTAGCTGTGTTGAGCCTATTGGGGATACTTTAAAGCCTTTGTTACCATCAGGGGTATTTAGAAACGTTTAGTTTAGTTACTTCAACCTCTGCAGTTGTCTTTGAGTTAGCTGTGTTGAGCCTATTGGGGATACTTTAAAGCCTTTGTTACCATCAGGGGTATTTAGAAACGTTTAGTTTAGTTACTTCAACCTCTGCAGTTGTCTTTGAGTTAGCTGTGGGCAGAAAACTAATTTTGGAGAGGTAATTATAAGAGTGAGAGAACTCTATTTCTTATTGCTAATCTGGCAACCTCTGCGTCATATGAGTCTGAAGGGGTTAACTTTGGCAGGTAACCTATCTGAGGGGATTTATAATAGCCCATTTATCATGCTGTCCAAGAGCAGCCATGTGTGGATCACCCAGTTAAGCGACCCCACCTCGCTTTTTTCTCTTGTTCTCCCTCTCTCTTTGGTTTGTATCTAGTCGGCCCTATTCAGCCTACTGTTTTAAGACGTTTATCCCCATCCAGGTGTCAATATTTTCCTGGCGAGCGATAGCAAACCAGCATATACATATTTTTGTTTGGACAGCAAGCTAAATTTGTACATTTGTCGATAGAAAAATGTCAACGGCAAAGCCGGATTTCTCCATACAATGCTGGTTCGCTATCGCTCGCCAGGAAGAAATTGACACCTTGATGGGGAAAAACAGTTGGCTGAATGGGGCCGAATGGATACAAGCCAGGAAAAGAGAGAAAAGGAGAGAAAGATAAAAAAAGCCGGTGACCCCCCTTAACTAACCGTAACGTTTGTGTAGGTATGAGCTAGCAAAGTATGCCAGCACCCTGGCTGATGTGAAGCATGGGCTTGAGGAACGGCTACAGCAGTGGCACGACTACGAGGGCACCTACGATCGCATCCTCTCCTGGCTGGGGGTCTCGGAGGCCGCCCTCAAGAACTACGCCCCCAAGTGTACACTGCAAGAGAAGACCGAACAGCTCGAGCGCTTCCAGGTTTGTCCACTGGCTATTTTAATGTAAAACTTGCAAAATAAGCAAACCAAAACTGGGACGACACAAGATAAATGCAAAAGGATTAATCAAAATCGCTATGTGAAAATAACGCTTTGTTTTGAATTGTCTGTAAGGTTTTATTATGTGTTTCAGCTAGGTTAGAAGCCCAGGCTGGGCTTACGTATTCCATCACTGATCTTATTTATTGTTTATAAACTGTGGTGGTGGTTTCTTTGATGTGTCCAAATTTTGTGTGAGCAAGTGACCTGAGGGCGTTAAGTCAGGGTGTCATTTTCTTTCTCGTGTTTGTGGTGTGCTGTCTCAAACCTGTTTGCATGTCATATGAGTATCATATGTTACTCCTAGGATTTTGTGTGTGTGTATGTGTTAGGGGTGTGTTGTTTATGGTGAGTTGAGGGATGTATTCGTGTTTTCCTGTCCAGCTTGTGAGCAGGGTTGCGGTGGATTTGGCTGGGGCTAGATTAAGTCTGTTTGTAGTACACCAGCCATGTAGTGTGTTGAGGTAGGGTTGAAGGAGATCTGTTGCTGTTTTTGGGTCATGGTGTGTGCATGTGAGTGTTATGTCGTCTAAGTTTATTTGGGGTGTATTGGGTATAGTTATGTCGTGCATGTACAGATTGAAGAGTGCGGGTCATAGGACGGATCCATGTGGGACTCCGTTTGGAAAGTTTATGATGCTAGATGACTGACCGGCAAAAGATACATGTGCACATCTGCCTGCTAGGAAGTTGGCCAGCCACCTTTTTGTGTTGTTGTGCATGTTTGTGTTGTAGATTTTGTTTGTTAGGTTGTGGCGGGGGATGGCATCGAAGGCTTTACTAATGTTGCTTATGTTGTCTAGGCCACAGGCGGGTGAGTACTTGAGATTATTGATGATGTGCTTTGTCTGGTGATTGGTGAAGGGTGTATAGTCAGGGTCTGTGGGGAATTGTCTCTTACGTCAGATGACACGTCGGTCGTCTTTGTGGAGTTTTAGGTGGCTGACATGTGAGAAGTGATTGATGAGAGTGTTTGCTTGTTGTTTACATGAAGGAGTAGAGTCTGTTGTTGTGATTGCAGCATGTGATTGTGTTGTGTTGCTGTTGGAAAGTATGATGCTGTTTAGTGTTTGGTAGAGTTTTTTGGGGTTTGTTTTGTGATCAAGTGTTTGTAGGAAGTTATTCCAATTTAGTTTTTTTTTTGTTCTTGTATTTTTTTGTTAGTCTGGGTGTTGAGTGCTTGGATTTGTTGTGTGATGTGTTGTGTGTGGGGTGCTGGGGAGTGTTTCAGTATGTCGCGTTGTCTGATGAGGTTTTGAATTTCTGGTGTGAAGTTGGGGTTGTGTCTTTTTCTGTTACCTCTCGGAATGTGTTTTTTGTCAGCGTTTTGGATAGTGTTATTGAGTACTGTATGTGTACAGCATTGTTGATGTTAGTGATGGGTACGTTGTTTAGAGTTGTGAAGTGTTGTTCTGTCTCATTTGTGAATGCTTCCCAGTTAGCTCTTTTATAATTGGTGTAAGTGTGTTTGTGGCTAGCTGGGGCGAGTGGTTTTGGTGGTGATAATGATCGGAAGGTGGTCAGAGCCTAAGGTTCTAACTACCCTCCAGGATGTTGTGGGGGCAAGTTCTGGGGAGCAAAAGGCGATGTCTGGAGATGATGGGTTATAGAGGGCTTGGTGGGGAATATGGGTATGTTGATGGATGTCGTTAAGGATGATAAGGTTATCTGTTTAGTGTTGAAGTACCAGCCCTCTTGTCTGTGTCGGGGTTGTCGACAAACCAGGCCGACGTCTTTGCGTTGAAGTCACCACCCAGGATGATGTGTGGGGTGTTTGTGATCTGTTGTAATTGTGGTCTGTATTCATTTGGTACTGTAGGTTTTTTTTGGGGTAATTGCCTTCAATTTTTTACTCCTGTAAAATACGTTTTCGGGGGCTCTGTAGGACCATATGTTAAGCTTTTTGAGCATTTTTTCGTGGTTTTTCCTTCATTCCTAACCCATTCGCTATTATTTCTGGAATAAAACCATTTTTTGAAAACCGGCCGGGTTCTGGTGAACAAACATTACAAAACTAGCCGGGGCTCCACGGGTTAAAGGGTTAAAATCGAGTGCAAATGGCCGGGAGCGCAGCAGGCCACACAGCCGACACCCAGGGCTTACCGCCGCCCACTAACTCACCCTCCCTGTTTTCTCGAGAGGCCGGCAGTGTAGCCAGTAGTGAGCGTAGCTGGAAAAAAATATGCCGCTATACGCTAAACTCCCGTGTTAGTGGTATCACTGCATGAAAACGACGAGTGCTACGTAGCTCGTTCTGGTCTCATTTTGAAGCTTGTAGCGCCTAGTTTTTTGCTGAATACATTTCTTTTCATGCAGATACTTGATTGATCATTCAGGAGGGCCTGAATATGCCCAAAATAGCCCAAAACCCCCCGCTAGACGAGGGTTAAATATTTTGTGTTTATATTGGAGGTAACATTACAAAATACTATATCATACAGTTTAGGAGAAATAATGTGCTAATGATGGGTCAATAAGAGAATTTATTCAGTACCCCTTATATTTCTAGAAGTCCTCCTAATAGTAAAGTTGAGGGGCATACACTGAAGCATTGCATAGCTGCGGTGTTCTCTGTCTCCTTGCCCTTTAGAGGATGCGGTTATTAACCTAACAAGTGCGCATGGGGGTAATTGGAAACGTCCCCCTGTGCTGACGTATTTGAGGTGTTTCCGTCACTAAAATATTCATTGTGCCATTAATACTTATCCATATGCGCCTATTATGGGTTGATTATAAAGGTATTAACCTGAAACAACAATAAAACGAGTGAAAACAGCGTTTGGATGGTCAAAATCGGAGATATAGCCCGCGAGTTGTATAATGTATGGGTGAGGCAAGCTGCTTTCCCGCCAATTTCCCCCAAGGCCACTGAGACACAGTCGATCGATACTCTCTCTGTCTCTCTTGCATTCGCTTGCTATCAGTGATGACCACACCCTCCAACCGGATTTCTAATGTTAGCACGAAAATATACCTCAGAATAAGGGAATAACAGGGAAAATAGGTGATAACTGAAGGAGAGGAGGAAAGTGGGGAAGGAGGGGAGGTAGAGGACTGAGATTTTGCATGGCCCAGGGGCCAAAAAAAAAAAAAAAAAAAAAATTATATTTTTTTGTTTTTCGATGTCAAAAGTTGATTTTTGTTTTCACTCACTCTTAAGAGTCTCCCTGCAGTCCGCCGGGGGAACTCTTAAGAGTCTCCCCGCAGTTCCCGGGTTAAGCCAATACAGGGTAAACTGAGCTTGGATTATATGTAACCCTTTCAGTATTATGATCCCGTTGTTGTTCCTTTTATTGTAGCTATCGATTGACAAGTTTATTCAGTTAGGACCAAGTTGTGAAAGGTAGCGAGTTAATTGACATACCGGTACTGTATTATTTTCCAGTTAGATTTGTATACGGTCCCATGGCAGTTGGGCCGCATTCCAATTGAGCACTTGCGAGTTTCAGGCTACTGTACACTATAAGGAAGTTGGAGCTGTAGACGTCGATAGTAAACATAAATGCAATAATAATGTAGGTTTCTGATGGATAAAGAGTATGTTGAAATGGATTTTATGTATTTATTAATGAACTACAACCGTATTTTAGGTGGTAATTCTGCTAAATATCAATGTCTACTGCTCCAACTTGCTTATAAAACGAAACTCGCAAGTGGTCAATTGGGCCGCCTGACAGTCGGGCCGCCGCCCATGTAGTGTTTACGTTACTCGTACGCTCGCAATCACGTTCTCGTCTATTTTGACTGCCATGGGATACAATAATGTGTTGAGGAGCTTCCCCTCACCCCCCATGACTTATTGTCATCATGATATATATTGGCAGCAGGGGGGGGGGGGGGGCAAATAACAGTACGCAGCCGCGGTCCGAGCGACTGTGCACCTTCTATACAACCTTCCTAACGTGTCAGTAAAATGTTCAGGCAGTAATATTAAGTCTTTTAGTATATGATGCCTTTATTCTGGCTATCAATAGACAATTTGACTCAGTTTATGAAGAGTTTTTGGAAACTAAGGAGTTGCTTATTAGTCTGCAGTTATCACTTACTTGTATACTGTAGGTCCTTCCAAAGTTAAGTAGAGTTATTTAGCAGTATCTTTTATCCATTCAGTATTGTGATGCCTTTATTAATGTTATTGTGGCCATCATTAGACAATGTTATTAAGTTTAGGAAGAACTTGTTGAAACAGGGTGTGAAATGAAAGCCAAATCCATTTTTGTGTTCTTTATTATTGTACAGTTGAGGTTAATAAGTGTTATCAGATATTTCACAAAGTTTCGGACACTGACTAATACACTGAGGGATATGCACTTTTCCTAGTAACTATAAAGATACCAATAACACTTGTTGAGCGAAAGCCACTGGAATCTGACAACACTTAATACCCCCGACTGTACATGTATAGCGGAAAGTATGGTTTATAGTTCGAAATATGTCTTTGGGAAATGATAAAATGGCCAAAACAAACTACTTGATGATAAGTGTCTTATATGCCTTCTCATATTCATTCAAGTCTTCAAACAAAATTGCTTCTGTTTGACACCCTGTTGTTGAAGGTAGAGAGTTAAGGGAAAAAGGTTATATTTCATACATTTATATTATCCTCCCAAGATTTTTATTAATATTATTGTGGCCATCATTAGACATTTGTATTCAGTTTAGGAAGAACTTTTTGAAGACCAAGTGCTTCAGTTTTGATGGTGAAATTATATTCAAGGGCAAGTTCTGGGGTAATAGCGGGAGTCTCAGGAATTTTCATAATTTCCATATACAGTACTCATTATCTCCACAATGAAATGGCCTCACCTAGGTTAGATATAAATCATGAGGCAGCACTCACTCTTATCTTGTGAATGGTGAAGACTAGGATATTGTACTCCAAGTGGTTCTCATTTGAGGTAATAATATAAAAATAGGATTTTGGCAGCGTGTCCATTTTTCTTTTGATTACACGGCCGACATATCTGATTATCGGCGCCTACGACTTCAGCTTGTTTATTTTTGATCAACTATGGATTATGTATTATTCTTGATTATTGATTTATTCCACCATTGTAAGCATTCCTAAGTCATTGTCCACTGCTTTTATGCATCGATTCGGACTGCAGAAAATCATCGATCAAGTGCTTTTGGCCCTGAGTCAAGCAGGAGTCGGCTCCGGGGTGCGCGATGAAGACTCGATTTGTCCGCCCGGGGGGCCATCCGTGTTCTGTGGGTTAAAGGCTTTTGAAAAATGTTCATGGTATTTTGTCCTTTTTAACTTCATGTATAGAGAGAGCATTTGTAATGTTGATTATGATTTTGCTTGTTTTCCAGATCAACCCAGAACTTGAGTGAAGGAGGTTATCCCGGTGTGGGTGGTGTTGTTGGTCGGCATCCCAGCAACCCCAGCCTGGCAATGGAGGAGGAACGTTACTACCAGAACGTCACCTTCCACCCTGACCCCTGCAACCGTACCCGCCCTGGTCCCGGCCACCACACCCTACCCCTTAGTTCCCCCGCCGCACATGACACCCCTGACCCCCCCAGGTCAGACACCCGCCCATCCTCAGCCTTCATGCAGCGGGAGGACATGTTGCCACCTCACACAGAGTTACAGCGCCCGGCCTGACAGCGAGATCTGCGGGCAGATGCCAAGATGATGGAGATGACAGAGGAGGTGCGGCGGCATGGGTAGACCCTAATGTGAGTATTTTATTTATATTGCTGTAATTATTATGAAAATTAAGAGTATGATAGTGGAAGGCTTCAGTCTGATTTTGCTGATATTGTATTGTGGTTAACCCTTCTGGCCCGGAGTCCCCCTCCTAAGGACAGTGTCAGGTATCCGGGCGATTTGGCCGAAAAACGTCTAGGCCTAGGCTACCGTATCTTTGTTATTTTAACTGCTAGAAAATTCCCATGCATGTCTAAACGTACTGTGGTTTCCAATCTGTAGACTGGCGTTGAGTAGAGCTCTCTAAGTCAACTGGTTCAATTGTGATTAGGATTTCCGTGGAGCGCATTTTTCCGCGATTTTAGCCACATGAGACTTTTCACTACTGAAATAACAACATACAGGCACACAAAAACAAACTACGCCTCTCCTTCTTGTGTTCGGAGGTGCGCGGCGTCGGTCCAACCGGGTGTGTTTACATGCGTTGGACGGATGGCTTTCAAAACAAGCTGAATAGGTTTTCAAGCTTACTTCCTGTTATAAGGACACCCGGGGTCCTACCCAACTTCCGCGGTGTCCTTATAGCAGGACAGCCGGGCTGGAAGGGTTCATGTCAGAAAACTTTAATAAGGTTAGGAGAATATCTTTGAATCTTCTTCCTATCTTTAGCATAAGTAATTGTTTGTTTTATATATTACAAATATTTTAATATATTGCCAAAATTACTGTATTACTGTGCAACAGTATACAAATGGTATATTTTCAATTCTCCCACTTTGTGTAAGCCTTTCTTTACTAACACTATACTATTTTTCTAATTTCAAGCATATAAGGTAATTTGTTCCTAAAGTAAGTAACATTTTATTAGTGAATTTCACAATAAGCATGTCAGTAGTGGTTAATTTTTCCCATTTTAATACATCAATCCCGGTAGGATTAACAAGCATTACCTTAAAAACCTATATTTTATTGTTCCAATGAGCTATATTTTATTTGCTGTAATTAGGCGATAAATCATGACTTGTATCCTCTGTAACTCATAAAGGGCTAGAGCAAATGGGGTGTAAACTATCCCATCTATTCCGTGACTGACCCTTCCCAAATGGTAGAAATATTAGCTCGGTTACTCTAGTCGTTTTTTGAGTTACAGAGGATAGAGGTCATGAATTTTTGCCTACTTACAGCGAATAGACTATAGTGTCTAGTGTTTAAATAAGCCTTGCTATCATGGATGTATGTACAGTGTTCCCTGGAGTATCACCACTGTAGGGCTTAAGGGGAGGTTTTTAGTTGATTCCCTAGACTTCCATCAAATTTAAAATTACTCACCCTAGACCCCCTTTCAAGATAAATTTGTACATTTTTTGGTAGAAAAATGTCCCGGCCGAAGGCCGATTCCCCTTAAATTACAGGCTCGCTATCGCTCGCCAGGAAAAAATCGACACCTAAATGGCACGAATGGTTTTAAAATTTACAGAAATGGGGCGAGGGTTCTTAAAATCGCCAAACTAATGGGGCGAACATCTTAAAATCTCAAAAGCAATGGGGCTAAACATGAGGGAGAAAGAGGTCCAGAAAAAAATCCTCCAGGTGGAAATCTCCCCTTAACCCTCTCACCACGGAAGGGCTCTTGAACGCCCATAAAAAAGCATATAACAGGTTCCCGGAAGGCCTCTTGAACGCCCAGTGGTTGAAAGCCTGTGAGCTTCGTGTGCGAGGCGTCGGTCCGACGCATGTAAACAACAGCCGGCTGAACCGACGCCCCGCATCTCCGGCCACAAGAAGGAGAGCGTCGCTTGTTCGTGTGTGCCTGTATGTTGTTGTTAAGTATCGAAAAGTGGTGTAAAGTGGCTGTTTTGGCCATAAAGTTATCTCCAATGAAATCACAGCTCAACCAGTTGACTTAGAGAGCTCTACTTAATGCCATTCTACAGGTAAATAACACAGCTACGCTTGGGGATGCGCGGGAATGTGGGAAGCAGTCTGATTAACGAGTATACGGTAGCCTAGCCTAGACGTTTTTCGGCCAAAACACCCGGGTTTCGAGGAATATATATATAATACATAGCCGGGGCTGGAGGGTTAAAAAAGACATACAGTGCATACATAAATATACATGGGCGACTCAAGACAGAACTTACACAGGAACATAAATATACGTGGGCGACTCGAGACAGAACTTACACAGGAACATAAATATACGTGGGCGACTCGAGACAGAACTTACACAGGAACATAAATATACGTGGGCGACTCGAGACAGAACTTACACAGGAACATAAATATACGTGGGCGACTCGAGACAGAACTTACACAGGAACATAAATATACGTAGGCGACTCGAGACAGAACTTACACAGGAACATAAATATACGTGGGCGACTCGAGACAGAACTTACACAGGAACATAAATATACGTAGGCGACTCGAGACAGAACTTACACAGGAACATAAATATACGTGGGCGACTCGAGACAGAACTTACACAGAAACAGGTCGCCCAGGAGAAGACTCCGAGACCCAAGGCCCATTTGGGTTCCCCAGCAAAAGAATCCCAGGTCCAAGACCTGGAGAGGTTCCGATCTCAGCAGGCAGACACTCAGCAAAGCTCACCACCACAATGACCGCTCACCTTACTTCCAGGCATGGCCCTTCACAACACACACACACACACAACACAACACACACACACACACACACACACACACACACACACACACACACACACACACACACAACACACAGAAACACACACACACACACACACACACACACACACACTGTTTTTATATTAGTTTGATGTCTTTGGTTGGTGAAAAAAATATGAAAATCTGTGACCATTATGTTTGTAATGGTGTTTTGGCTGGATTTTGTTAAAGTTTGAACCCTATTTAATTATAAATATATGAAGTTCTTTATTACCCTTATCAGGACTGTTTCGTGTTAAGGGGAGATCTCCACTCGAGGGATTTTGTTCTGGACCCCTTTCTCTCTCATGTTTAGCCCCATTGCTTTTTAGATTTTAAGACGCTCGCCCCCTTTAGTTTGTCGATTTTAAGAACTTTCGCCCCATTTCTGTCAATTTTAAGAACTTTCGTGCCATTTAGGTGTCTATATTTTCCAGGCGAGCGATAGCGAGCCTGTAATATAAGAGGGACCGGCCTTCGGCCGGGACATTTTTCTACCGAAAAATGTACAAATTTATCTTGAAATGAGGTATAGGGGGTGTAATTTTAAGCTTGATGGAAGTCTAGGGAACACACTAAATACCTCCCCTTAAGTGTTGTATATTTTGCCATAATTTGTTATTGGCTTTATCGTTTGTTATTTGTAGTGTTAGGTTGGTTTCATATTTGTTGATAGGTTCTCTTATAACTCCCTATACTTGGTGTTTTTGGTGTAAATATGTTTTGTTTAGGTTGTTTTGGTTCGAATGTTGTTTTGGTTCGAATGTTGTTTTGGTTCTCGTCGTCTATGTTTCTCTTCATTCGGTTGAAGTTTGTCCTAGTTTTGGTATCCTGCCTTACGTGTGAATTTATGCAGACATGTTCTCTGATGATATTTTGTTAATGTACAGTAATCACTCCCATATCCGACCTGTCATTATCCGAACCTCGCCAATAACCGAACAGGCCATGGGATATATATATATAAATAAATAAATAAAGTAAAGTTGTTCATGACTGTCAAAAAAAAAAAAAAAAAATACCGAAATCGCCGATATATAATAATTTACTTATCATTACTTACTATATCTTATAAAAAATAGTAGGTAGCCAACTTACCATAATACCGATACACCAAACCGATACGCATGCGGTTTTGTTTATCACCTGTTTACTAAAGTGCCACCATTATCGATTTTCTTTGAGCCGACTCGAGCGGGAGGGTTACCAATTGAAGTTAAATCCGCTAGCATATATTGTTAGATGTAAGACATGATAAATACCACTAGAAATATGAATTGGCAAAATCCATATAATATCACTTCGAAATTGTTCTGAAATTTCAAAACAAAAGTTTAAATACAAACCGCTAGTGTAAGTCATTGCTGCTAGATCGAAGTAAAGGTCTCTAGATCTAGCGGAAGTTGCTATACGTATTGACAGTACTCTGCACACTGCCGACGGCGATACGTTGTTGATATTGTTGTTGATGTTCCAGTGGAGGGATGAACAAAATATTTTTGTTGTCCAATAATAGCTATTTCATAGTGCCACAGGACTTATTTTGATATATTTATGACCCCTGGTATGAAGGTATGTTGCCAATATAATAATAGACAAATAAATAGTTAAAGGGACTAATAACCTAATAATAATGAAAAATAAATAATTTACTCTGTGTATCCGAATACTCCCTGTGACCGAACTGGCCATGGCCCATATAGTTCGATTATGGGAGTGATCACTGTAGTTTGATTGGACCTGTTTTGGTCATATTGTTCTCGGCAGAGTGCAATATTTTGTTGTTTAGATTTGTTATGTTTAACCCTTTCGCTGCGGGTGACATTCTGGAATGTTTTGGCAAGTTACAGCAATTTCCAGGCTTTAAAAGCCTGTAAAAAAACTTAAAAATCGAGTGTCAGGGGCCCACCTCCGACCCTCAGAGCACCGAGTGGCTCACTGAGATAGGCTGTGTCTCGCGCGGGTCTCTCTCACCAGTGTAGCCAAGCGAGCGAGTGTTACATAATAGCGGGGTTCCCGCATTTCACTGGGACCACTGCGGGTGAACCAGACCACGTACAGGGTCCGTTCTGGTGTCATTTTGAAGCTATTTTCGCCTAGTTTTCGGAAGAATACACTTCATTTAATGCAGATGCTTGATTTATCATTCAGGAGTGCCTGAATATGCCCTAAATATCCCAAACATAGCCGCAGCCAAAGGGTTAAAGTATTATTATCCAAGGTTTTGTAGTTTTACAATCGCGCTAATAAATGATGTCTCGGCACCAACTATATTTCGATCAATAAATGGCATCAGCACTATTTAAAACTTGATTTATTCATTTCGAGTGAGATTTACAAACAGGTGCCTACACTTATCCACCCCATTCAACATCTGACAGACATTAATACAGCACAGAGCAAGCCAAACGTATTGCCAGCTGAGACATGACTTAATAGCACGACTGTACACTGTGATGATGTGTGTTTATATATGGTAGTGTAACTGTTGTTGTAGTTGCAGAAATTAGTGGGGCTGGATGGGGTTACCCGGCCAGCCCCAGCGACGCGTCTGACGAGTCACCTATGTATGTAACGCCAAACCCCAGCGACTCGCCTGACGCGTCACCCTTATAACTCAGTCGTAAGGCTCAGAGTGGCTCTACCTAGAGGGCTCAGATTTGTATGGGAACTGTGTAAGTATCCCACGCACCCATGCCGATGGTTGAAAACTCTCAAAGTCCAACCGCGTGCGCGTGAGCGCGCAAAAACATGTTTTTAGGGGAAAATTGCCTTCAATTTTGTACTCTTGTAAAATCCGTTTTCGGGGGCTCTGTAGGACCATTTTTTGAGCTTCTTGATCGTTTTTTTGTGGTTTTTCCTTCATTCCTAACCCATTTGCTATTGTTTCTGGAAAAAAACAAAAATTTCAAAACCGGCTGGTTTCTGGTGGTACATTTATTAATAACTAGCTGGGGCTCACCGGGTTAATAATACAATATGAAGATGTTTATAATGTATTATTAATTTGAGTTTATACTTACAGGAATGACTGGGGAAGGAAACAAAAACAATGTCCACGACTTCAAGAAAAGCAGTGGATAGAAGAGGGACAAGGCAACTCCTGGAGTGGTGAATAGTACGCGACAGAAAACTGAAGGTAACATTTCACCCGTTTTAGTAGTAGAGGTCCTTCCTAAGCTGAGTAAAATCATCCGGCTACATCAGTAACCCGTTGATGATTATGAAGTACAGTATTTTGTTAGTTTGATGTGGGTATCAGTGGCGGGGGAGTGGTTGGTGACCCTGGTTACGGTACTGTATAACAATTTGAGACATCTATAACCCACATATAATTGATGGGTTGTAGGGTATATTGTGTCGGTGGGATATTTTGTTTCTTGATAGCGTACCCGGTAATGGTTAGTGCGCTTGGAGTCCCACATTATATGAATTAGATGAATTGATATACCGATAATGAAGTAGGTTTATTTGTAAGTTAATTGGTGGGTTTATGATAATCTGAAATGAAATTGCATTTGAGTCGGTAATGACCTATAGGCCTATAGGTAAATATATGGGTAAGAATATTGTATTAGGGCATACTGGCCACCTTGTTTACACTGCTCGCACGCTCAATATCATGTTCCTGTCTATTTTGACTGCCTTGGGATATAACAATACTGTAGGTTGAAGGGTGGGTTTGGGCCCCCCCCCCCATGCCTTATTGTCATCTTCATATATATTGGCAGCAGGAGGCAAATAACAGAAAAAATATGTGTCAAAATAGACAGGAACCGCGAGTGCACAACATGACGATCGTATGCCTTGATACTACATCCATCCCAAATTATGTGATTTACGGTAACAAAGCTATATTGTTAGGTATAGATAGACGCACAAATATCGGCACCTCTGGTATCACATGTAAACGTAACCAATACCGGTATGGTACTAGGAAAGGCGAGTCCATTGTTTGTGGTCTTTATTATGGTACCGGTACCGGTATATACAAAGATAAAATTAATGTTGGTATAGCCTATACAGTATAATTATGTAAAGTGAACCTCTTAAGGATTATGACGCGTTTTAGCAGTTTATTTAGGCTTTGATTAGACGAATATATTCAGGTTAGGAAGGATGTATGGGAGTCAGTGTCATAAAGGGTTTTGACCCTTTAGGATCCTAAATTGTTTATACGGTACTCTTGATTTCTAGAGAGCCTTCCTAAGTTGTATAGAATCGTCTAATGATAGCCAGAAGAACGTGTCGAAATGCGTTGTAAGTTTCAATGGGTAAAGGAAGTGGTCCTTAGTTAGGCTGTCAATATCTAAGTGTACTGGTATTATAGATTGAACATAACATATATTTTATGGCAAGGATGTAATATTCGGGCGTACCTCCCGCAGTGTTTACAGTACACAGACGCTCGCGATCATGTTTTCATATATATTGCCAGCAGGGGGCAAATAACAAAACAAATAGGTGTCCAAATATACAGGAACTTAACTGCGAGCGACCTATGTAAACATGACGACCGTATGGCCGGATACTACATCCTTCCCTATATATTGTCAATACAGTACTTAGGCTTTCTATTCCTTAGTGTGTTATAGATTGAACATAACCTACCATATATTTTATTGTCATTGATGTGGGTACCCTCGGGGGAAGGTACCGTAATATCTGTGTTACCATATTGTGATATTGATGTGTGCCTTCTGTTGCAGATTATATGCAAACCCAGCATCTAGTGGAGGGTAGCTGTCATCTTTGAATCATCAATCCAAAAAGAAACCTGAAGAAGAACACGACAATGACGAAGAAGAAGACGACGACGATGACGAAGCTCTGCGACGCCAACAGAGCTATGTTGATCCAGCTTCCTTCCACCTCTGCGAAAGTACGGTATGTGTTATTTGATGAAGTTATTCTTGTAAAGTAAATAATGACTATTAGGTGAGACTTTTTCTATTGCACTAGACATATCGAAAGCCTTCGATAGAGTCTTGCATAAATCTTTAATTTCTAAACTACCCTCCTTCGGTTTCTATCCCCCCATCCGTGCCTTTGTCTCTAATTTCCTTTCCGGCCGTTCCATAGCCGCGGTTGTGGACGGCCATTGTTCACTTCCTCACCCTATAAACTCCGGTGTTCCTCAGGGCTCTGTCTTATCTCCTATTCTCTTTCTAATTTTTATAAATGATCTCCTTAACTGTACCTTAATTCCCATCCATTCATACGCAGACGACTCAACCTTACACTACTCCATTAGTTTTTCAGAACGCCCCAGCCAGCAATCCCTCAACGACAAACGTAATGAAGCCATAGAACTCTTAAATTCTGATCTAAATACTATTTCCAATTGGGGCAGAGAAAACCTTGTTAACTTTAATGCTTCCAAAACCCAATTTCTCCATCTATCTACCCGTCAGGATCTCCCAGCGGACTATCCCTTATTATTCAACAATACAAAAATCAACCCTTCATCTTCTCTCAATATTCTTGGTGTCTCTTTTTCTTCTGCTCTAATTTGGAAGGACCATATTACCAGTCTTGCTAAGGCAGCCTCCCAGAAGCTGGGTGTGCTCAACCGCCGTAGGGGGTTCTTTTCCCCTGCACAGCTTCTTGCTCTGTACAGGGGCATAGTGCGTCCTTGTATTGAGTATTGTTCACATGTGTGGGGAGGTTCCTCTCACACCGCTCTCCTAAACAAAGTTGAAAGGAAGGCCTTTCGTATCATTAACTCCCGTCCACTCACCAACTCTCTGCAATCTCTCTCTCTCCGCCGCAATGTTGCATCTCTCTCGCTATTCTATCGCTACTATAATAATCAGTGTTCCTCAGAGCTATCCCAGTGCATACCACCTCCTTTACGTTGGGCACGTGGTACCCGTGTTGCAACTCAATCCCACCCCTACTCTGTGCAACTCTCCAACCCAAGAGTGAAACATTACTCTCAAACTTTCTTCTACTCAACAGCTGAGCTCTGGAACTCTCTCCCAGAATCAGTCTTTCCCTCTTCCTATGACTTAAATTGCTTCAAACTCCGTGTGTCCAGGCATTTTGGCTCGAACGTCTCTTGATTTTGGCCCTGTCACTCTTTCAACTATGGGGGAGGCACTCGCTATAGGCAGTTATGCATTTTGCCTCCCTCAATCACATAGAAAAAATAAAATAAATAAAAAAAATACAGTATACCGATATTTTGTGTTACCTATTACAACTTCTAGACTACTTATAATTATTACACCAGGGACACAGTATGACATAAGTTAATTGTTAGAAGTTTGGGCAAGAATGTTAAGAGCGGGCGTACCGCCATCATTGTTTACACTACGTGTAGTGGCGTCGGACCTTTGCCATCATGTTCCCGTTTATTTTGAATGCCTTTGGATACAATAATATGTAAAGCCCCCCCGTCACCCCCCCCCCCCATGACATATTGTCATCATCATATATATTGCCAGCAGGGGTCAAATAAGGGAAAAAAATCGCCATCAAAATAGACACGAAGTTGAACCACGGCAATTGACAAATGTAAACATGACGGCGGCGGGGAAGGCGTCGGATGCTTGCAATCAAGTTCCCATCTATTTTGAATGCCATTGGATACAATAATATGTTGAGGGGGCGGGGGGGCTTTGCCCCCCCCCCCCCCAATGACATATTGTCATCATTATATATATTGCCAGCAGAGGGCAAATAACGGAAAAAACTCGCCGTCAAAATAGATGCGAAGTTAACCGCGGCGATCGCCCATGTAAACATGATGACCGTACGCCCGGAATCTACATCCATCCCGAAGTTTGTTCCGTAGACCTCCATGAAGCTTATAAAAATATCCCCAAGAATTGGTTTTTGAGATACATGTATTCATTTTTCGGTAGAAAAATGTCCCGGTCAAAGGCAGAATCGTGTAGTAATGTACACCCTATTTGGTGGATTGTGTTCTTGTATTTCATAATTTTTTTCATATTTAGGCCTGTTGTGTAGCAGCGTAGCAGCTCAACACCAAACCCACTGCATCACTGAAGACGCCTGTGTTGTCGTTATTCATCTGTAATTTTAAGGTAAGCTTCATAAGATTTAACATTTTAACCTTTTTATTATTATTAAGTTGTCTTTTCCTTCTTAACACTAACAAGTTTGATGTTGGGAAGGATCTTTAACAAACTGGTATAATGTGTTACAGGGAATCTGTGTTGTTGTTGTTGTTGTTCCCCAGGCTATCTGGCCAAGTATCCCCAAGGTCCAGAACAAGGCCAAGGCCAAAACCGAGCGCCCCCACAAAACCCTCCTTGCTTAGCACTAATAAAGCCCAGGTGACCGAAACCACTACAAGGCGGAGAGCTG
This sequence comes from Paralithodes platypus, assembly GCA_032716605.1. NCBI lineage: Eukaryota > Metazoa > Arthropoda > Malacostraca > Decapoda > Lithodidae > Paralithodes > Paralithodes platypus. The sequence continues at coordinate 54,863,899 of CM064514.1, read as the reverse complement.
AGGAGGGTGCAGAAACGCCTGGGAAAACCAAAGCCCCACCCAAGGCCATGTGCCCCTCAGCAATTATGAAGGGAAATTTTAGGGGCCAAGGAAAAATGTGACGCTTTGGCTCCCAATCTGCAGTAGGGAGGTCAGTCCACGGAAGAGACGCCGTCACTTGAGATCTAGAAAATATATAAGTAAAAGGAACAGTCAGAGTAAGCTATGGGTATGGCAGAGATCGCTCAACTCTCACTCTGATAGACCAGCCCATCACCACATGACTAGAACCCAATCTTCTCAGCATCAGCTAGGAAAGGCCCTAGAAAGCCGCCTTTGGTGGGGGGAATAGCGCCTTTCGGGGTTGGGCGTAATCTGTGTAATCAGGGATTTCATGAAACCCCTAGTGAATTTGTGAAATTATATATTTAATTTCAAAATATTGATCCCGCCCTACATTCTCTAATCACTCCATCCATGTATATATTGAACAACCAAGCTGACATGACACATCCCTGTCTTACTTTGACATTGACCTCAAAACTTTCACTTAATTTAACCCCTACCTTGACATTTGCCATTGCATTCCTATAAAAAGATTTTACTGCCATTAGCAAGTTTCCTCCCACACCATATACTGTTAACATATCCCACAGACCCTCCCAGTCTACTTTGTGGTAGGCTCTTTCCAAATCCATGAATGCTGCATAGAGTTTTTCTGTTCTTGGCGAGATACTTGTCTACCAAGAAATGCATTGAGGCTATCTGGTCAGTGCAGCCCCTGCCCTTTGTGAAACCTACCTGCTCCTCGCCTATTTTGTCATCCGTTATCTTCTGCAGTCTCTTTGTTACTACTCTTGCGTATACCTTTGCAGGTATGCTAAGCAAGCTAATTCCCCTATAACTCTTACACTCCTCTTTACTACCCTTCCCTTTGTACAAGGGTACTATCACTGCTTTCCTCCAGTCCTCTGGTACACTTAACTTTTTCCATGCTAATGTACATAACCTACAGTCAGGGGTGTACAAAGTACTTAATAATTTTACTCAAGTTCAAGTAAAAGTATGTACTCAAAAAGTTACTCAGGTAAAAGTAAAAGTACCCAACTAGAAAGTTACTTGAGTTAAAGTAAAAACGTATCTACTGAATGAATTACTCAGTACCAAAAGTAAAAAGTATTTTCCAAATTGTTTAAGATACATATGATATACCTGTTATATATATAAAAGGAACACCCCGTTCTTAACATTAATCCTGCATTACAAACCTCAATGGAAGGAATAACATAACTTATTTTCTTATGTACTGTACTGTAATTATCTTCTTTGTATGAAGAATGGACAACACTTATGTTATTTTTTTCTGCACGAGTTATTTTTGTGTAGGTAATGCTCGTTTTATGTTTACGGTTGTCTTTGTTACATGAAATTGGGGAAAAAATATATATTCAGAATAGATGAGTGTCTAATGAAAGAGCAATGCTGAGTCGATCATTGGTGGAAAGGGTGAGGTGTGAAACCTGTGGGATATAGGTGGTACAATGGGAGAGTCATTAGGATACCTGGGGGGTTGGGGGAGAAGGAGGCCTATCAGCGCCATATATATATATACAGGGTGTATTGAAATAACTGTTACAGACTATGACGAACACATTGTAAAATGGAAAATAAACATATATTGTTGTATCACAATTTGCCCCCAAAAAAGTGTTATTAATGAGATATATGCTTATTTAGAAATCTAGCAAAACAGGGTTACAAATAAAGCACTAAATAATTGATACATGATTAATATGTTTACTATGGACTTAACTAAAGGGAAAGTATAGGTTTACCTATTCACTCATTAGAAATTACGAAATCAAAGTATCTTAGAATATGGTGATGATATTAGGTACGGTAGTTAGCAGAAAAATACTAATTATTTGAAACAGATTAGCATACACAAAATATGTAACATTTGCAACTCTGGTCAAGGGGTATAATGCTGATGCCCAAGTCTGGGTCGAGTATCCAAACGTAGTTGAAGGTAATTCAATCGTTTATGAAGAATAGTTCTTGATTCATAGATTCATTGCGGGCTGATCGTTCCTATCTTGAATGAAATTCCGAAAATGTTTTACGACTCGACTCGGTATAAAGATTCAAAGATTAAAAATATTGGGGATGATTGATTTCTGTTTTATATCAGTTGGTGGTAATTAAAATTATTTCAATTAATGTCCTTTTATTACACTGTAATAACCATGTACAGTAGTGGTAATTATTTCTGATCGATTTTGAAGTCTCGAACTTATTAAACGAATCTCTGAAATGTAAATGCTCAGTAAGAATTAGTAAGGAGATTCAATTCAACCCGAAACCGTTTTGAATAAGTTAATACTGTACAATTAATTAAATAACATTAGGCAATAACTTTGTAATGCCCACATTGTTTTGGTATTTTTATCATTCAGCATTGCTTTTTTATTTACTAACATATTACAGTAATGTCTGCAGACCACTTGAGGATCGTAATTTGTTTCATCCAAGATGCCTTTGGTCTTTCCTATGTTGAAAAAATAATAAAAATTAATTAACATAAAATAATTTGAGTTGTAAACGATGTATAAAGGGAATATTACTTGCATTGCTTCACCTTGAAAACTAATTATGTTTATAATTCATTATTCCTGGGTATAAACTAGGAGATGGGGGGGGGGGGGGAGCATGAAAGGGGAGACCAATACCATTGCTTGGACGACACTGAATATTTTACTTTATATCCTTTAAATTATTTATTATTTGTTATTTTGTTATAGAATAAAGTGTACTTGATTTTTTATTCGGTACTTAGCACTTGAAGTCTGTAAGTGTTTTCCAATACACCCTGTATATAGTGGTGACCATTGAACTAGCCAAGAAATGTCACACCTACACTCAGTTATGTAGAGCAGATTAACCAGACCACTGAGCTCACATACGGAACTCTCATAGGTCACACAGGGGAATGTCCATGGGAAATGCTATTGGGAATTTCAAATCTATTGGAAGGAATATTTCGGAAATTTGCTGAAGTTTTACTCCACAAAATTAAAAGAAGTAAATTAAATGTAGTGGAGTAAAAGTACAAGTAATTCTTATAAATAATACTCAAGTTAGAGTAAAAGTACTGGGCAAAAAATCAACTTTTTAAAAAGTAGATACTGAGAAAATATACTTAAGTACTGTACTTGAGTAAATGTACTTCGTTACCTTTACACCCCTGCCTACAGTATGCATTATGTCAACAGCTTCTCCATATCTCAGCATTTCACCTGGGATGTTATCTACTCCAACAGCTTTGTCCATTTTAAGTCTATTGATTAGTTCTTTGACTTATTATCTGGCTTTCATCTACCCTGTTTATTCTACCTCTCTCCATTCCCATGGATGAGATGTTTGCCTTCCCCCTACTCTTACGGCTAAGCTACTAAAATTATCTTTCCACACCATCACCTTTCATACCATCACCTTCCACCACTTCCCCATTTGTGTCCCTCATCCTGCTACCTGAGACACTCTCAGTGTTGTTGTTGTTGTTGTTGTTGTTGTTGTTGTTGTTGTTGTTCCCCAAGCTGCCTGGCCGAACAGCCCCAAGGCCCTGAGCAAGGCCAAGGCCATAACCGAGCGCCCCCACAGAACCCTCCCCGCCGACCACAATAAAGCCTGGGTGACCGAAGCCACTCCATGGCGGGGAGCTTGAGGAGGGTGCAGAAACGCCCGGGAAACCAAAGCCCCACCCAGGGCCCTGTGCCCCTCAGCAATTATGAAGAGAAAGTTGAGGGGCAAGGGAAAAATGTGACACTTTGGCTTCCAATCTTGGTAGATTGGGAGGTCAATCCACGTTAGAGACGCCGTCACTTGAGATCTAGAAAATATATAAGTAAAAGGAACAGTCAGAGTAAGCTATGGGTATGGCAGAGATTGCTCAGTTCTCACTCTGATAGACCAGCCCATCACCACTCTCAGTGTTGTTGTTGTTGTTCCCCAAGCTGCCTGGCCGAACAGCTCCAAGGCCCCGAGCAAAGCCAAGGCCATAACCGAGCGCCCCCACAGAACCCTCCCTGCCGACCACAATAAAGCCTGGGTGACCGAAGCCACTCCATGGCGGGGAGCTGAGGAGGGTGTGGAAACGCCCGGGAAACCAAAGCCCCACCCAGGGCCCTGTGCCCCTCAGCAATTATGAAGAGAAAGTTGAGGGGCAAAGGAAAAATGTGACGCTTTGGCTTCCAATCTTGGTAGATTGGGAGGTCAATCCACGGAATCCAAGAACACTCTCAGTGTTCTTTCCTCTGGCTTCGTTCACAGCTCTAGTCTGCTTTCTTGTCATTCAGAAACTGTTCTATAATGTTTTTCCCATATTCCTCATCTGCCTTCCTTTTAGCGTCTTGTATCGTGCTCTTCACTTTGTTTCAAGTATTTATATTAATTCCTGGCATCTTTAGTTTCTCTCGGTATATTCTTTGGCAGCATACTGTTTCTCAACTCTTTCTTCTTGTTCACTATTTCTTCTATCTCTCTGGTAAACCATGCGTTACCTTTCTTTTTCCACATTTGAAATGTTTTCTTCCCACATACTTTCTCAGCTGCTTTAATCATGTAGTCTCTTGTACCTTTCCATACTTCGTGTACAGTATTTCCCAGATCTATCATAACATCCATGTCGTTTATAGTCTTTCAGTACCGGTATATCCCTGTATTTTGTTGCATTACATTCTTCACTTAATTTTCTCACATTTATTCTCTCCACTGTCAGTTTTCTCTGTTTCCTCTCATGTTTCCACTCCTTCCTTATCCTCACTTTTGTCAGCAGTGTATATATATATGTTGTTCTTAACCCCTTCTATATCGGTGATGAAGTTTTCATTATATATTGGTAACTGTTAGATGATTGTAATCAGCTTAGGAAGGACCTCTTAACACTTTAATGGCAACCCATGTCATTTCATCCTTTCAGCTACCACAGATCCTTTTTAAGCTTCACAAAATTGTCTAAATATAGGTAGAATACATTTAAAACGACGTCGCTGGTACAGAAGGTGTTAAGTTGAGTAAAAACTATCTGCCAGCAAGTTTAATCCTCTCAGAATTATGGCATATTTGAGAATTGTTATTTTCTAGTGGCTACCACCAGGAGATTTGATTAAGTTTAGGAAGAATAGTTGTATTAGCCGTTTGGGGCAGAAGGAAGCCTCCGATCGAAAAGGTGTATGGAACGAAAGTTGTTCGCAGCCCCTCAAAATGGGGGTACAGATGAGGTCAGATCCAAAATCGGAGGTTATTAGCGGCCGAAATCGAGGTCGCCGTTTAATGAGGCACAGGGAGGTCGAGGCCGGTGATTATGGTAGTAGTAGTATTGTGATGATTGTGGAAGTAGTGATTGATTATGGTAGTAGTAGTGGTGGTAGTACCCGGGCAACGCTGGGTACCCCTGCTAGTCGTACATATTAATGTGGCAGCATATACTTACCCCATAGTATTATATTCAGTATTTCTGGAGAAAGTCCATCATGATTGGTGGTATTTAAGGGGGGATTTTCTGTTTTCTGGACCACTTTCTCCCTCATGTTTAGCCCCATTAGTTTTCAGATGTTAAGATGTTTGCCCCATTAGTTTTCAGATGTTAAGATGTTTGCCCCATTAGTTAGTTGATTTTAAGACCTTTCGCCCCATTTCTTCGTCAATATTTAGACCAGGGGTGTCAAACATGCGGCCCCCTTCCCTCTAGCATGCGGCCATGCTTAGCATAGTAAGCAGTTTGACCAAGTAGTGTCAAATATTGCATTTTCTTCTAGACATAATATCGTATTTCATAAATATACTTTATGTTGGTACTTTTTAACTTAAGGTCTTATTCTAGGAAGTATTTGTGAGAGTAAAAAGCTTACAGTAGATTAAATACTCGTTCACCCTTTGACATTCTTCTTAAGCTGAATAAAATAATCAACAGGTTTATGATATGCTTAATTCGGGGCCAGTGGGACGGTTCTTGCAGTCCTGCTCAATATGTGGCCAAGGCTACATGCAATATATGCTTAATATGTGGCCAAGGCTACATGCAGTATATGCTTTATATGTGGCCAAGGCGACATGCAGTATATGCTTTATATGTGGCCAAGGCTACATGCAGTATATGCTTTATATTTGGCCAAGGTTACATGCAGTATATGCTTTCATTAGTTTCATTGGAAGTGTTTGGTGTTGTGGTGAAATTAATAAAATATAGAATAATGGAGTTTTTCAGTGTATTGACAGATTTCTCAATTATATTGTGGATAGCATTAGACAAAGTTAGTTTTGTGTTCTTTTATGTTCTGGGTGTGGTGTCCCGAGTTTGAGTCCCAGGAGGACCATATGCTTTCAGTAGTTTAGTCTATTGATTGGGGTTTGTAATGGTGGATTAATGTTAAGAACAGGGTTTTGTTTAATTTCAAAATTGTATATTGCTAAAGCGTTATTACCACAGTGATTTTGATAATTTCTTTTATCTATGTTGTGTCCTCACTGTTTTGGCGTCATACGATCTTGATAAGTCCTCTGAATAAGATAAGTTCTTCATAAACCCCATAAAATCATCTACTCTTAGCCAGAATTAAAGGTAAATGGTGCTGAAGGGGTTAATGTGTGTCACAAATGTGACAAAGTTTGTTGGTATCACATATGCGAGTAGAACTTGTGTTTAAATATTGGTACAGTACATTGTAATATGGTCCGAGCGCTAGTGAATTGTGATTTTTGTTTTCTGAATTTTGTAAAGCAGAAAGTCAAGATTATTATTATTTTATTTACCTGTAGGCTACTTTTATTGTAAGTGTGCTGTATTGAAATAATTGTTTGTACAGTAGTAGTAGTAGTACTGTATTATAAGCTTTAGTAATGTACTATTTTACTTTCAGGAACAAGTGTGAAGATGATGATTGGCCAATCTTCCCAGTGATCCAGATCTTTGTAGAAGAAAGAACACCAAACCGTAAAACCTGAAAACCAAGCTGAAAATACTCAACAGAAAACCAAGCTGAAAATACTCAACAGAAAACCAAGCTGAAAATACTCAAAGTACTGTAAAGGTAATGTGCACTCTTTTAGTTACTGTACTACAGGTCTCGGTATAATCCTGTGTAGCGGGTGGACCTGTAGGCTACATATATCTCAATAATTTGGTAATGTTAAAATATATGTTTACATTTTACATTTAGAAATAGTCCACTATTATACTAGGTTAGGTTAGGTTAGGTTAGGTTAAAGATATTGTTCAATGTTTCTTAGTAAATAGGCATCTGAAAAACAGTTCCTCCCGCTACACAGGATGTTACCCAGGTCTCCCTCACTATCCGATGCCCTGATTTACGATATTATAGGTTTTTAGGGGTTTGGTTTTGAGTTCTGCCCTGATTTACGATATAATTATAGGGTTTTTAGGGGTTTGGTTTTGAGTTTTGCCCTAATTTACAATATTATTATAGGGTTTTTAGGTGTTTGGTTTTGAGTTTTGCCCTGATTTATGATATTATTATAGGGTTTTTAGGTGTTTGGTTTTGAGTTTTGCCCTGATTTATGATATTATTATAGGGTTTTTAGGTGTTTGGGTTTGAGTTTTGGCTGGTCCGAGAACGCACCCCATTTACCCCGTTAATTTTAGGGTTCGCTATATGATTTTTCTATTTAAGATCGGGTTTTCAGGAACGTAACCCAATCGTATATCGAGGGAGACCTGTATAGGTCTTTCTTACCCCTTCAACACTAGGACGTTATTTTCATAGTATTCTGGTTGCCATTAGACGATTTTCCTTAACATATCCCGGCGGATCATATATACTTTAATTAATTTCATTGGGGGTGTTAGGTGTTGTGAAATTAATCAAATATAAATATAATGTATCTGTAGGCCTCATAGGATAAATACGATCTCGATAAATCCTCTGAATAACATTGGTCTTTCTTAAACTGCACAAAATCATCTAAGCTTTGCCAGAATCAAAGGTAAAGAGGCGTCATGGTGCTAAACGGGTTAAGGTGATCATAATCATCCGGTATCAATGGGGTTTTTCAGTGTATTGACAGATTTCTCCATTATATTGTGGATAGCATTAGACAAAGTTAGTTTTGTGTTCTTTTATGTTCTGGGTGTGGTGTCCCGAGTTAACTGTCTTCGTGGTGCAATGCATAAGTGTGTTCATTTTCGGTGTGAGCGTCCTGGGTTCTAATCCCCGGACTGCCACATGTGTTTGTTAATTTCATTAATCGAGTTTAGGAGTAAAGTTGGTTGGTGGAGAGAACATAATAATGAAGAGTCCCAGGAGGAGGATCATATGCTTTCACTAATTTAGTCTAGTGCATTGGTGCTTGTAATGGAGGATTAATGTTAAGAATGGAGTTATTTAATTTCAAAATGTTATACTGTATTACTAAAGCGTTATTTCCACAGTGATTTTGATCATTTCTTTTATCTATATTGTGTCATCACTGTTTTTGCCTCATAGGGGTAAATACGATCTCGAAAAATCCTCTGAATAATATAGGTCCTTCATAAACTGCATAAAATCATCTACTCTTAGCCAGAATTGAAGGTAAAGTGGTTGTTGTTGTTGTTGTTCCTCAGGCTGTCTGGCCGAGCAGCCCCAAGGTCCCGAGCAAGGCCAAGGCCATAACCGAGCGTCCCCACAGAACCCTCCCTGCTTACCACTAATAATGCCCAGGTGACCGAAGCCACCCAAAGGCGGGGAGCTGAGGAGGGTGCGGAAACGCCCGGGAAACAAAAGCCCCACCCAAGGCCCTGTGCCCCTCAGCAATTATGAAGGGAAAGTTGAGGGACAAAGGAAAAATGTGACGCTTTGGCTCCCAATCTGCCAGGGTTGGCAGTAGGGAGGTCAATCCACGGAAAAGACGCCGTCACTTGAGATCTAGAAAATATATAAGTAAAAGGAACAGTCAGAGTAAGCTATGGGTATGGCAGAGAACGCTCAACTCTCATTCTGATAGACCAGCCCATCACCATGGTCCGGCATTAATGAAGTTTTTCAGCGTATTGACAGATGTCTCCAGTATATTGTGGCTAGCATTCAACAATGTTAGTTTTGTGTAGTCCTATTTAAAAAAATAGTAATTCCTTGAACGTGATGATAGTGCGTTGTTATGTGTGCGATTAGTTTGCTTGTGAAACAGATTAACTTGCTCATGTAGTGATGTGCGCTGTATGTGGTGGATAGTGTTCTTTTATTTCATAACTTTATCTTGCTAAAGCGTTGTTTCCATACAGTGATTTTGATTAGTTCTTTTGCCTTTATATTGTCTTTGTCCCAGTTTTGGTTTGGTTTGTTTGCAAGTTAAGTTTTACATTTTAATTTCATATTTTTATTTTGCTAAAGCGTTGTTTCCACATATCAATTTTGATTAGTTCTTTTGCCTGTATATTGTCTTTGTCCCAGTTTTGGTTTGTTTGTTTTGCAAGTTTTACAATTTAATTGCTGAAGCGTTATTTCCACATAATGATTTTGATAAGGTCTTGAATCTATATTGTGTCCGTCCCTTTATTGGTTTGTTTATTTTGATAAGGTCTTGAATCTATATTGTGTCCGTCCCTTTATTGGTTTGTTTATTTTGATAAGGTCTTTAATCTATATTGTGTCCGTCCCTTTATTGGTTTGTTTATTTTGCAAGTTTTCCATTATAATTGAGGTTAAAAAGTTTGTGGGAAGCAGAGGATTAATAAAGATACTGGTGTGTAGTTATGTTAACTTTATTCTGGCTATCATTAGCCTGTTTTATTAAGTTTAAGGAGAACCTGTGGGAGTTATAGATTCATTGGAATAGTTTTGTATCCCTTTGATTTCTTTAGGTTGTTCTTAAGTTGAGTACAATTATCTGTCAGTAACTCTAACCCTCTCAGAATTATCTATATCTAAGGCACATTCCCCATTGTTTTTATTTGTTTATTTATTTATAATTGTTTTTAGCTGGGGGTGGTCGACTTAAGACAGAGCTTCATAATTATCGGATGCATACATACATAAAATTTTAAGACTGAGTGTTCCACACATACGTGCAGTTTCAGTCTCTTGTCCTAATGGCGGCATTCCAGGCACCTGTTAAGGGCTGCTTCACTTGTCAAGTTTTTGGATTTGAGATCGGCACGTACAGTCGGATCCCAGGTCTTCCTCGGTCCACCCCTTGGTGCAGTTCCCTCCACAATCACAGACCTGCATGTTTTCACCCAATTTTGTTCATCCATTCTCTCCACATGTCCATACCATCCCAGTCTACTTGTACGCATCACCTCGCTAATACTCTTTATACCTAAACTTAATCAAATCTCCTAGTGTTCCATCTCTATAGAGTATATAGATAGAACACTAAGAGATTTGATTAAGTTTAGGAAGAATAGTTGTATTCATCTTTGGAAAACTGTCCTTCATCAGGGACTAATTTTGTTATACAGTACCGGTATTAAAAAAAAACAATGTATTATATTGGGGTAACATTATTATGTTTTTTCCACCAACCAACTTCACCTCTAGGCTCTAAATTCAATTAATAAAATCAACAAATACATGCGGCACTCCAAGGACTCGAACCTAGGATACTCGCATCTAAATTCCGCGCACTTATGCATTACGCTGCCAAGACAGAATACCGGTACTGTATTATTGTTTCCACATAGGCCTAGCAATTTTCATTAGTTGTTTTGTCTTTTTACTGTGTTCGTATAAGTTTTGGTTTGTTTATTTTGCAAGTTTTACATTATAAATACAGTTTAGGAAATAATTGTGATAATCAGAGGGTCAATTAAGATCATTTATTCAGTACCCCTTATATTTCTAGAAGTCCTCCTAAACGTAAAGTTGAGGGTCATACGCTGAAGCATTGCGTAGCTTTGGCGTTCTCTGTCGCATTGCCCTTTGGAGCATGGTGTTATGAAGGCAATACAGGGTAAACTTGGATTGTTTGTTATTTTCACAGTTTAATTTCTGATAAATTTATAAGCATTTTTCCACATAGATATTGTTTAGTGTGTTGTCGTTTCAATAGTTTTTAATTGTAATGAGTTTGTTATAATTTGAACCGTAAGCTTTTAGTTCGTTTTCTACATCTATCTAGATTTTGTTTAGTGTGTTGTCGTTTCAATTGTTTTTAATTGTAATGAGTTTATCATTTGAACCATAACTTTTTAGTTCGTTTATACTGTATTGTCTTTGTCCAAGTTTGTTTGCTTAGTTTGCAAGTTTTACATTTTAATCTATATCTATATTATGAGAAATAAGTAACATGCTTATTGTTATTATTATTATTATTATTATTATTATTATTATTATTATTATTATCTATATACTCAGGCTCAATCCTCACTTTTCCTATACAGTATATAATAAATGTGTAATCCCTCCAGGGTGATGGTGCTGAACATACTCCAGGAGGACGGGGTGGCACTGTGCCGTAAGGATCGGCTGAAGGAGGCTGCTCACCGCTTCTCGTATGCTCTCCGCAAGTTACCACAAGACGAGGAGCAAGGAATAAGGTACCGGAGAACCCCTACAGAAAAATATATATTGAAAAGCACGAGGATGGGAGATAACGAAAGGGAGAAAATCGAAGCCAATGATTTATTGAAAATGAAAAACATCCAAGGCTACAGAAAATTAGTCATGGATAATTTTGGAAGCAGTATAGTCTTGTACAGTAATGTACTTTATATCAATGATTATTTTGTAGTGTTGAATTGGGAAGTTAGGAATATTATTACTCATTGGATCTCAGGCAAATAGCCCTTTGCTGGGGGGGTGGCCGACACTAGACAGAGCCTGAACAGAAACAAGACCCAAAGTTCCGGGACCATTTCATATTTTCATCATGCAGTATATATTTTTGTATGAATGGATGTAAGGTATATGTATATCTCAGGCAAATACCCCTTTGGTGGGGGGGTGGCCGACACTAGAACAGACACAACACTTAAAGTTCCGGGACCACTTTTGCGCTCCCTCACCCGTTTCTCTGGCTCGTCGAGTATGAGAAATATTTGTTGTTGTAGTGAAATATGTAGGTACCGGTAATTATGAATATACACACTGTACATATAGTAGGAACAACATGTATCTATTTATATACTCTGGCACATAGCCCACTTTAGTGTTTGTGTATTTATATTTTTATTAAGGGGGGATGGTTCACTCTTTTGGACAATTTTATTGATGGATTTATTTATTAATTTTGTACTGGACGCTGTAATTCCCGTGAAGGGGTAGCCATGAACATTGTGGGTTTGTCACGAATTGCTAGTGTATAGCCTAATATTGGGTTGAATTAAAATGTAAAACTTGCAAACTAAACAAACCAAAATTGGGACAAGGACAATATAAAGTCAAATTAAATTATCAAAATCGTTATGTGGAAACAACGCTTACTAAAATGAAATCTATGAAATAAAAGAACACAATCCACCACATAGGGTGTACACTACTACATGAGCAAGTTAATAATCTGTTTGTTTTTTGTTGGGTTGGAGTAGGCTTATACGGTACATTTTGTTGTAATGTTTGGAGTTTCTTCTTTATAATGCGTTGTAGTTTAGTTGTATACTTTTGGCTTGGCGTTGACTTTATTGTATTATTTGTTGTCATTAATGTTTCTATACTTATGGGTTTGCGTTTAGTAGTTTGTATTGTTTTGTGTTTGGCATTTTCTAGTCATAGGTTGATATGTTTTGTTTGTATAGGGTAGCCTTGGGTTGTAGTTTCTTTTTAGTCTTGGGTTGGAGTTTAAGTGTTTTAGTGTTTTGGTTGGAGTGTTCTTTATAATGGGGGGTTAGAATTTACCGTTGTATTGTTTGCCTTGCGTTTACCGTTTTCTACAGTTGTTGGTTGTGGTGTTTTTCAGTTTTCTATAGTTTTGGCTTGGCATTTTGATTTTCTATAGTTTTGGCTTGGCGTTTGCAGTTTTGTTTAGATAGTTGTTGCTTGGCGTTTGGATTTTCTATAGTTTTGGCTTGGCGTTTGCAGTTTTGTATAGATAGTTGTTGCTTGGCATTTGGATTTTCTATAGTTTTGGCTTTGGGTTTCCAGTTTGCTAGTGTTGGGATGGATTTTAGAATTAAATAATGTTTGGTTGTATTTTACCACTTTATAGTGTTGTGTTGGATTTGACCAATATATGTTTATTTGTCTTGTTTTGGCTTGGCATTTACCGTTTTGTATAGTTTTGGCTTAGCATTGACTACTGTTCTATAGTTTTGGCTTTGAGTTTAGCATTTGTTATAGTTTAGCATTTTTGAGTGTTCAGTTTGTTAGTGTTTGGTTGGATTTTATGGTTTAGTTTTGTGATGGAATTTATGACCATTGTTTAGCTTTGTGTTTTTGTTTGCCTGTTTTGTGTGGTTGAAGTTTACCTTAAGTTATTTTTTGGTTTGAGTATTTGTATGATCTTTGGTATGATTTTAGCATATTCTAAGTTTGGCTTGGCCAAACTGTGGGTCCTTAATTACCTCAATTTATTCGCTCTGAAGTGGACATAGCTTGAATAAGATGATAATTTGAAGGTTAGAGAGCCTAGAAATTATTTGATGCATTGAAAACTGTATAGTTGACCATATATAGAGAGGGAGTCATTTATCCAAAAAAATAGGTTATCCAAAATGTCCAAAGAGTTATGAATTTTGGATAAAAGGGAGTTTACTATACTGTATATTATGTGGAAGGTATGACTAGTGTAAAGGTGGTATGACACGAGCGGTTTTTCCCTCGATATTTATCATTAACCCGTACAGTAGCGTTGACGTCCTTTTGTTAATATTATTAGGACTATTGGACGCTTGTATTCAGATTAGGAAGGATCTGTAGCAATTATCAGGCTTGGAATGACTCAACCAAGGCTTTGACCTAGCACATATCCTTCCTAAGCTGCACACAACCGTCTAAATAGTAAAAGGTAAGACACGTCGCTGGTACTGAAAGGGTTAACACTGGTCTGGCAGCATATGAGGTCAACATTACCAATATTTGTGTCGCCTAAATTAATGTTTCGTCAGTGTAGTTTCCGATGCTCGTTGAAATTATTCCAGAAATGTTGCCAGACAAATATTAAGTATCGAATGTTGGCTAAAAATGCTCTTGTGTGATTTTGGCTTTATATTGTGTTTGTCCCAGTTTTTGTTTGTTTAGTTTGCAAGTTTGACATTTTAAGTTGTTGCTTTTTCATTTGTAATTTGATATAATTGATTGAACGTTAGGAAGCTATTGTCTTATTTATTGCAGCTGATGATAAAAATCATATTTTCCTGATACAGTACTGTATATAGTATTGTATGTATGTATGTATGTATATCTTAAGGCAAATACTCCTTTGGTGGGGGTGGCCGACACTAGACAAGTAGTTTACAGTATATAGCTTTGTATGTATGTATGTGTATGTGTATGTATATCTCAGGCAAATACTCCTTTGGTGGGGGTGGTCGACACTAGACAAGTACTTTATATAGCTTTGTATGTATGTATATCTCAGGCAAATACTCCTTTGGTGGGGGTGGTCGACACTAGACAAGTACTTTATATAGCTTTTTATGTATGTGTATGTATATCTTAGGCAAATACTCCTTTGTTGGTGGTGGCCAACACTAGACAAGTACTTTATATAGCTTTGTATGTATGTGTATGTATATCTTAGGCAAATACCTCTTTGGTGGGGGTGGCCGACACTAGGCAAGTACTTTATATAGCTTTGTATGTATGTGTATGTACAGTATATCTTAGGCAAATACCCCTTTGCTGTGGGTGGCCGACACTAGACAGAGCCTGAACAGAAAGAAGATTTAAAGTTCCGGGACCAGATTCGCGGTCCCTCAGCTGTTTCTGTGGCTGGTCGATTAGGAGAAGTATTTTTTGTTGTAGTGAAATGTGTAGATAATGAAAAGTTTGCAAGAAGTTGATGCAGACAGTGTAGTTTGATCATTTTGCATTCGGTATCGATAAGTCTGCTGTGAAATTAGTTATTAAAATTCCAGTACAGTATAATGTAAAACTTGCAAGGACGACATAATATAAAGACAAAGGCAATTAAGGGTGGATGGTTAATGGTTTCGATGTTTGCATGTATTTAATATTTGTTGTAGTTTCCTGTGTAGAGGTCCATCAAACTGAGAAGAAAAAAAAACATCAGATCCCCCTTTTAGATAAATTTGTACATTTTTTGGTAGAAAAATGTCCCGGCCAAAGGTCGGTTGTTGTAACATTACAGGCTCTTCGCTAGGGAAAAATTGGCACCTAAATAGCACGAAAGGTCTAAATATTGACTAATAAATGCGGCGAAAGGTCTGAAAATCGAGTAACTAATGGGGCAAACATGTTAACATCTTAAAATTATTGGGGGTAAGCTTGAGGAAGAAGGGTGAGCAGAAAAGCAGGCCATCCCCCCTTAAAGGATTTAATTTGCCACCACTCTTATCAGTTAAAATTAAACTGATGATATATTTGTTATTTGTTTGTATGTGTTGATTATTTGTGTGTTATTGTGGGTGGGCGACTCGAGACAGCCATAACTTGATAGATGGCTAGTATAATTGCTGTGTTTTTAGTATTTTGATGTAAAGGTAGGCTTATTATAACTACTGTACAGTATATTGAAAGTTGGGAATAGTATAACTTTGAATTTTAGTATTTAGTTAAAGTTTGAAATAGCATTAATTGTTTTTGATGAGTAAGGAATAGTATAACTATAAAATTTAGTGTTTAATTAAAGTTTGAAATAGCATTAATTGTTTTTAATGTGTAAGGAATAGTATAACTATAAATTTGAGTATTTAATTAAAGTTTGAAAGGGCATTAATTGTTTTTGATGAGTAAGGAATAGTACAGTATAAGTATTAATTTTATTATTGAATTGAAGTTTGAAATAGCCTTGATTGTTTTGGATGAGTATTAGTATTCAATATATGTTAGGATTAGTAGGACTCCTGATAAAGTTCACCCGAGAAAGGGGGGAGGGAACGCTAAAGTGGTGAAGGACCCTAAGAATTGGAAGTATAAATGTAGTTTTGGTTCAGTCTGTCTCGAGTATGCCACCCCGGGCAATGTGTTTACTAGTGTATATTATGTGGAAGGTATGACTTGTGTAAAGGTGGTATGACACGAGCGGTTTTTCCCTCGATATTTATCATTAACCCGTACAGTAGCATTGACGTCCTTTTGTTAATATTATTAGGACTATTGGACGCTTGTATTCAGATTAGGAAGGATCTCTAGCAATTACCAGGCTTGGAATGACTCGACCAATCGTTTTACCTAGCACATGTCCTTCCTAAGCTGCACACAAGTGTGTCAAATAGTAAAAAGGTAAGACACGTCGCTGGTACTGAAAGGGTTAACACTGGTCTGGCAGCATATGAGGTCAACATTAGAAATATTTGTCAGTTAAAATCATGTTTGGTCAGTTTTGTTTCGGATGCCTGTGGAAAATGTTGACGAAATGTTGCCAGAATAATGTTAAGCATCGAATGTTTACTGTTCTTGTGTGATAGTGGTTTAGTTATTTGTAGTTTATATTGTGTTTGTCCTACTGTTGGTTTGTTTATTTGTTAAGTTTTTACAATGGAAGTTGTTGGTTTTTCATTTTAGATTTTATATAATTGATTGAACGTTAGGAAGGTATTGTTATTTATTCCCGGTGATGGTAAATGTCATATTTTCATATTACAGTATATAGTTTTGTATGTGTGTATGTGTATGTATATGTTAGGCAAATAGCCCTTTGCTGGGGATGGCCGACACTAGACAAGTATATAGTTTTGTATGTATGTATGTATGTGTATGTATATCTCAGCCAAATACCCTCTTGCTGAGGGTGGCCAACAATAGACAAGTATATAGTGTTGTGTGTATGTGTATGTATATCTTAGGCAAATAGCCCTTTGCTGTGGGTGGCCGACACTAGACAGAGCCTGAACAGAAACAAGACTTAAAGTTGCGGGAGCATTTTTGCGGTCCGTCAGCCATTTGTGTGGCTGGTCGATTAGGAGAAATATTTGTTGTTGTAGTGAAATATGTAGATAATGATGAAAAGTTGGCAGGGAGAATGGCGGGGAGCTGAGGAGGGTGCGGAAACGCCCGGGAAACCAAAGACCCACCCAGGGCCCTGTGCCCCTCAGCAATTATGAAGAGAAAGATGAAGGGCAAAGGAAAAATGTGACACTTTTGCTTCCAATCTTGGTAGATTGGGAGGTCAATCCACGGAAGAGACGCCATCACTTGAGATCTAGAAAATATATAAGTAAAAGGAACAGTCAGAGTAAGCTATGGGTACATTATGTCGATTGTGTTATAGGTGTGTAGGCTATGTATATACTCGGGGACATACCCCATAGCTGGTGGGGTGGCTGAATTGAGTGTTTATTTTAATTATTTGTACATGCAGTACACTCAATGTCACAAATCGTGGCTTTAAATGTATTTGTAGGTATTGCGAAGGGAATGAAATTGTCTTAGTATATAAATGTTGAGTGTATTTGACTTAGAATGTACATTTTGAGTGATCATATGTGGAGTTTGATGATTTTGAAAGATGGACAACTCGAGACTGTATTTATGTAGGCCTATGTATTATAGTGAGGCACATAACCCTTAGCTTGGGGTGGCCGACTGGAGAGATTGTTATTATTTGTATTGATTGATTATGAATGTATTTTGTAATGAGTTTGAGATAGATTGATAACTTACATTGTATTTGATTTATATTTATAGGTAGATACCCAACTTAGATACATATTATTACATTATGTTGATTGTGTTATAGGTGTGTAGGCTATGTATATACTCAGGCATATACCCCATAGCGGGTGTGGGGGGTGGCCGAATCGAGACATATGTTTATTTTAATTATTTCTATATGCAGTACACTCAATGTCACAAATCGTGGCTTTAAATGTGTGTAGCTATCCCGAACGGAATGAAATCGTGTTACTAATTTGACCTAGTATATAAATGTTGTGTGATGGTATGTGCAGTTTGATGAATCAGAAAGATGCACAACTCGAGCCTGTATTTATGTAGGCCTATGTATTATACGGAGGCACTTAACCCTTAGCTTGGGGTGGCCGACTCGAGACTATTAGATATTAGTTGTTTGTAATTATTGTATGTGATAGATATTAAAGTTAGATTGATAATTATGGCATTAAGTTGATAGATTCCTAGTGTTGTTATTCGATAGATACAGTATTAATGTGTGATTGTATTGATTGTTTATTGTATTATATAGAGAGTTAGAGTGATTAAATGTATTGTTTTTGTATTATACTGTCTAGTGTTATTATCGTTATTAGTAGTGGGTACCCCTTCGTGGATGACGGCGTGAGGCAATAGATAGATAGTAGTAGTGTTTATAGTAATAGAAGTAATGTAGTTATTATTGAATATTAATATGTATACGGTTTCCATTTGCATGTGTATTAAATAAAATATGTACATATTGTTTGATAAGCATCATATAGGTTAGGGGCCAATATTATAGTGGCGTCATTCAATAATTAGATAGCTCCCCCACCCCCCTTACACTGTTCTATGTTTTTACTATATAATGACTTATTATTATCATTACTTTCTCTCACTCTCCCCTCTTCTGGTCTCCCTTCTCTCCTCCCTGTTCTGCTCTGCCTTCTCTCTCCCTACTGTCTTCTCCCTCTCCCCCACTTGCTCTCTCCCTTGTCTCTCCTCCCTCTTCTGGTTTCTGTTCTCACTTCCCTCTTCCCTCATTTGCTTCCCCCCCCCCCCCTTCTCCACCCTGTAATATCTCATCTGCTCTCCCTTCTCTCTCATCTGCTCTCCCTTCATTCTCCTTTGTACTCTTCCCTCATCTGTTCTCCTTTCTCCCCCCCCCCTCTTCTGCTGTCCCTCATTTGCTTCTGCTCTCTACTCAAGTCCCTCATCTGCTCCCATCTCCCTCATCTGTTCTCCCTTTCTCCTCCCTCATCTGCTCCCTTCTTTCTCCTCCCTCATCTGCTCTCTCCCTCATTTGCTTCCCCCCTCTCTCTCATCCCTGTAATGCTCTCCTTTCTCCTGCTTTCCTTTCTCTCTGCTCTTCTCTTTCTCACTTCTGCTCTCCCCTTCTCTCCTCTCTCTCATTTGCTTGCCCGCTCTCTCATCACTCTAATGTTCTCCCTTCTCCCCCCCCCCCTCTCTTCTGCTCTCTTCCTCCCTCATTTGCTCCCCCCTTCTCTTTCCCCCCTGTCTCGCCCCCCACTCTCTCTCCCTCTCCTGCTCTGCCTTCTCTCCTCCCTCATCTGCTCTCCCTTCTCTCCTCCCTCCCCTCTCCCCTCTCAGCCCTCTATTCTCTCCTGCCCTCCCCCCCCCCCTCTCCTCTCTTCTGATTTGCCTTTCTCCACCACTCCCCTCCCCCCCCCCCCCCCTCCCTCTCCTGCTTCACCCTCTAATCTCTTCTCCTCTCCCTCCCCCCCCCCCCTCTCTCTCCTCTCTTGCTCTCCCCTTTCACCCCCTCCCTCTCTTCCTCCATTTTCTCTCCCTCCTCTGCTCTTCTTTCTCACTCTTCTGCTCTCCCCTCCCTCATTTGCTTGCCATCTCAAAACTAATGTTCTCCCTTCTCCCCCCCTATCTCATGCCTCTTCTGCTCTCCCTTCTCCCTCCCTCATCTGCTCTTCTCTTCCCCCCCCCCCCTGCTCTCTTCCTCCCCTTCTCTTTCCCCTGCCCCCCCACTCTCTCTTCCTCTCCTGCTTTGCCTCTCTCCTCCCTCATCTGCTCTCCCCCCCTCTAATCTCTTCTGCTCTCCCTCCCCCCCCTCTCCTCTCTCTGATGTCCCTTTCTCCACCACTCCCCTCCCCCCCCCCCCCTCCCTCTCCCCCCCCTCCCTCTCCTGCTTCACCCTCCCCCCCCCCCCCCTCTCTCTTGCTCTCCCCTCATCTCTAATCTCTTCTGCTCTCCCTCCCCCCCCCCCCCCCTCCTCTCTTCTCTTCTGATGTCCCTTTCTCCACCACTCCTCCCCTCCCCCCCCTGCTTCACCCTCTAATCTCTTCTGCTCTCCCTCCCCCCCCCCCCTCTCTCTCCTCCCTCCTCTCTCTCTTGCTCTCCCCTCTCATCCCTCTAATCTCTTCTGCTCTCCCTCCCCCCCCCCGCCTCTCCTCTCTTCTCTTCTTCCTCTTTCTCCACCACTCCCCTCCCCCCCTGCTTCACCCTCTAATCTCTTCTGCTCTCCCTCCCCCCCCCCCCCCTCTCTCTCCTCCCTCCTCTCTTGCTCTCCCCTCCCATCCCTCTAATCTCTTCTGCTCTCCCTCCCCCCCCCCCTCTCCTCTCTTCTGATGTCCCTTCTCCACCACTCCCCTCCCTCTCCTGCTTCACCCTCTAATCTCTTCTGCTCTCCCTCCCCCCCCCCCCTCTCTCTCCTCCCTCCTCTCTTGCTCTCCCCTTTAACCCCTTCCTATCTTCCTCCATCATTTGCTCCCCCCTTCTCTCTTTTCTCTCCGTCATTTGCTCCCCCCTCGCTCTCCCTCTTTCCCCTCCCCCCTTCTCTCTGTGCCCTCTCTCCCTTCCCCCCATTCTCTCTCCATTTCCCCACCCCCTTTCTCCCCTTTTATATTCCAGGATGTATGGTAATTTATTAATAAAGGATATAATTTAGAAATGTGTTATTTTGACCTATATACTGTAGTATAAAAAGAACAAAATTGAAAAAAAAATACAACAAAAACTCTCAAAAAACCTAAAACAGCCAAAGAAAAACGAAAAAACCAAAAACCCCAAAAAAACGAAAAACCCAAAAAAGGGGAAAAAATGTTGGGGGGTCTGGGTACGGTTTTAGGACAGTTGGATAGTGGGTAAACTGTCTTAAGACAGTTGGATAGTGGGTAAACTGTCTTAAGACAGTTGGATAGTGGGTAAACTGTCTTAAGACAGTTGGATAGTGGGTAAACTGTCTTAAGACAGTTGGATAGTGGGTAAACTGTCTTAAGACAGTTGGATAGTGGGTAAACTGTCTTAAGACAGTTGGATAGTGGGTAAACTGTCTTAAGACAGTTGGATAGTGGGTAAACTGTCTTAAAACAGTTGGATAGTGGGTAAACTGTCTTAAGACAGTTGGATAGTGGGCTCTTATGGCTCTTATGGCTCTTATGGCTCTTATGGCTCTTATGGCTCTTATGGCTCTTATGGCTCTTATGGCTCTTATGGCTCTTATGGCTCTTATGGCTCTTATGGCTCTTATGGCTCTTATGGCTCTTATGGCTCTTATGGCTCTTATGGCTCTTATGGCTCTTATGGCTCTTATGGCTCTTATGGCTCTTATGGCTCTTATGGCTCTTATGGCTCTTATGGCTCTTATGGCTCTTATGGCTCTTATGGCTCTTATGGCTCTTATGGCTCTTATGGCTCTTATGGCTCTTATGGCTCTTATGGCTCTTATGGCTCTTATGGCTCTTATGGCTCTTATGGCTCTTATGGCTCTTATGGCTCTTATGGCTCTTATGGCTCTTATGGCTCTTATGGCTCTTATGGCTCTTATGGCTCTTATGGCTCTCTTGGCTCTTATGGCTCTTATGGCTCTTATGGCTCTTATGGCTCTTATGGCTCTTATGGCTCTTATGGCTCTTATGGCTCTTATGGCTCTTATGGCTCTTATGGCTCTTATGGCTCTTATGGCTCTTATGGCTCTTATGGCTCTTATGGCTCTTATGGCTCTTATGGCTCTTATGGCTCTTATGGCTCTTATGGCTCTTATGGCTCTTATGGCTCTTATGGCTCTTATGGCTCTTATGGCTCTTATGGCTCTTATGGCTCTTATGGCTCTTATATCTCTTATGGCTCTTATGGCTCTTATGGCTCTTATGGCTCTTATGGCTCTTATGGCTCTTATGGCTCTTATGGCTCTTATGGCTCTTATGGCTCTTATGGCTCTTATGGCTCTTATGGCTCTTATGGCTCTTATGGCTCTTATGGCTCTTATGGCTCTTATGGCTCTTATGGCTCTTATGGCTCTTATGGCTCTTATGGCTCTTATGGCTCTTATGGCTCTTATGGCTCTTATGGCTCTTATGGCTCTTATGGCTCTTATGGCTCTTATGGCTCTTATGGCTCTTATGGCTCTTATGGCTCTTATGGCTCTTATGGCTCTTATGGCTCTTATGGCTCTTATGGCTCTTATGGCTCTTATGGCTCTTATGGCTCTTATGGCTCTTATGGCTCTTATGGCTCTTATGGCTCTTATGGCTCTTATGGCTCTTATGGCTCTTATGGCTCTTATGGCTCTTATGGCTCTTATGGCTCTTATGGCTCTTATGGCTCTTATGGCTCTTATGGCTCTTATGGCTCTTATGGCTCTTATGGCTCTTATGGCTCTTATGGCTCTTATGGCTCTTATGGCTCTTATGGCTCTTATGGCTCTTATGGCTCTTATGGCTCTTATGGCTCTTATGGCTCTTATGGCTCTTATGGCTCTTATGGCTCTTATGGCTCTTATGGCTCTTATGGCTCTTATGGCTCTTATGGCTCTTATGGCTCTTATGGCTCTTATGGCTCTTATGGCTCTTATGGCTCTTATGGCTCTTATGGCTCTTATGGCTCTTATGGCTCTTATGGCTCTTATGGCTCTTATGGCTCTTATGGCTCTTATGGCTCTTATGGCTCTTATGGCTCTTATGGCTCTTATGGCTCTTATGGCTCTTATGGCTCTTATGGCTCTTATGGCTCTTATGGCTCTTATGGCTCTTATGGCTCTTATGGCTCTTATGGCTCTTATGGCTCTTATGGCTCTTATGGCTCTTATGGCTCTTATGGCTCTTATGGCTCTTATGGCTCTTATGGCTCTTATGGCTCTTATGGCTCTTATGGCTCTTATGGCTCTTATGGCTCTTATGGCTCTTATGGCTCTTATGGCTCTTATGGCTCTTATGGCTCTTATGGCTCTTATGGCTCTTATGGCTCTTATGGCTCTTATGGCTCTTATGGCTCTTATGGCTCTTATGGCTCTTATGGCTCTTATGGCTCTTATGGCTCTTATGGCTCTTATGGCTCTTATGGCTCTTATGGCTCTTATGGCTCTTATGGCTCTTATGGCTCTTATGGCTCTTATGGCTCTTATGGCTCTTATGGCTCTTATGGCTCTTATGGCTCTTATGGCTCTTATGGCTCTTATGGCTCTTATGGCTCTTATGGCTCTTATGGCTCTTATGGCTCTTATGGCTCTTATGGCTCTTATGGCTCTTATGGCTCTTATGGCTCTTATGGCTCTTATGGCTCTTATGGCTCTTATGGCTCTTATGGCTCTTATGGCTCTTATGGCTCTTATGGCTCTTATGGGTCTTATGGCTCTTATGGCTCTTATGGCTCTTATGGCTCTTATGGCTCTTATGGCTCTTATGGCTCTTATGGCTCTTATGGCTCTTATGGCTCTTATGGACTTATGGCTCTTATGGCTCTTATGGCTCTTATGGACTTATGGACTTATGGACTTATGGACTTATGACTTATGGACTTATGGACTTATGGACTTATGGACTTATGGACTTATGGACTTATGGACTTATGGACTTATGGACTTATGGACTTATGGACTTATGGACTTATGGACTTATGGACTTATGGACTTATGGACTTATGGACTTATGGACTTATGGACTTATGGACTTATGGACTTATGGACTTATGGACTTATGGACTTATGGACTTATGGACTTATGGACTTGGACTTATGGACTTATGGACTTATGGACTTATGGACTTATGGACTTATGGACTTATGGACTTATGGACTTATGGACTTATGGACTTATGGACTTATGGACTTATGGACTTATGGACTTATGGACTTATGGACTTATGGACTTATGGACTTATGGACTTATGGACTTATGGACTTATGGACTTATGGACTTATGGACTTATGGACTTATGGACTTATGGACTTATGGACTTATGGACTTATGGACTTATGGACTTATGGACTTATGGACTTATGGACTTATGGACTTATGGACTTATGGACTTATGGACTTATGGACTTATGGACTTATGGACTTATGGACTTATGGACTTATGGACTTATGGACTTATGGACTTATGGACTTATGGACTTATGGACTTATGGACTTATGGACTTATGGACTTATGGACTTATGGACTTATGGACTTATGGACTTATGGACTTATGGACTTATGGACTTATGGACTTATGGACTTATGGACTTATGGACTTATGGACTTATGGACTTATGGACTTATGGACTTATGGACTTATGGACTTATGGACTTATGGACTTATGGACTTATGGACTTATGGACTTATGGACTTATGGACTTATGGACTTATGGACTTATGGACTTATGGAGGACTTATGGACTTATGGACTTATGGACTTATGGACTTATGGACTTATGGACTTATGGACTTATGGACTTATGGACTTATGGACTTATGGACTTATGGACTTATGGACTTATGGACTTATGGACTTATGGACTTATGGACTTATGGACTTATGGACTTATGGACTTATGGACTTATGGACTTATGGACTTATGGACTTATGGACTTATGGACTTATGGACTTATGGACTTATGGACTTATGGACTTATGGACTTATGGACTTATGGACTTATGGACTTATGGACTTATGGACTTATATGCATTTTAGGTGTTTAGGGTTCTTTCGGGCTTGAGGGCTTATAATAATTATACTTATATATAATAAAACAATTTATTTTTATTTTTTTTATTTATTTTTTTATTTATTTAATTTTTTTGGCTTTTTTTTTTTTTTTTTATTATTTTTTTTTTTTTATTATATTTTTTTTCTTCAAATATTTGACTCCAAACATGTATACTGTATTTGTACAGTGTAACATTTTTCACATCATTTTACATATTTTTTGTAACTGAAATATTGAAGTTTCAAACAGTCATATTGTTTAAAAGTTTCACGTGCAAACATTGGAAGTCAACAAAGGTATACTGTATTTGAACAGAAGTAATGGAGGAGGTGGGGATCAGGAGCTCAGAAGTGTGGGAACCCATAAAAACAGTGAAGTTGGGGAAAGCTCCAGGAACAGATAGAGTGTGTGGGGAAATGTTGAGCTATGGTGCTCATAGAATGGGTATGGAAAATTTCCAAACTACCATGGGAGAAGGCAAGTGCACCTCATGACTGCAAGACTGGCATAATAGTCCCCCTATATAAGGGCAAAGAGGAAAGAGGAGTGTGTGGTAACCACCGAGGAATATGTCTTCTAAGCGTAGTAGGGAAGGTATACAGTAGGGTAGTGATTGAGAGAGATTGACAATGGAGAAATGGATAGGAGATAAGCAGGCAGGTTTTAGGAACGGAACAGGATGTGTACATCAGATTTTTACCCTGAATTGTGTTGGAGAATTATCTGGAGCAGAAACAAAACGTGTATGTTGCCTTTAGACTTGGAGAAGGCCTATCACAGTGGATAGAGAAGGTTTGTGGAAAATACTAAGAATATACGGAGTAGAGGGCAAGTTGCTCAAAACAGTGAAGACCATGTATGAGGGTGCAAAGGCACCAGTACGTGTCGAGAGTGAGCAGAGCGAGTTCTTTGACCTGAATTTTGCTTTCAAACAGGGGTGTGTGATGTCCCCGTGGTTCTTTACTGTATATATCGAGAGAGTCATGACAACAATACTATCAAGAGCAGTGGATGTTGCTGTACCGCTGAAAAGAGAGGGAATTGCGTGGAAGCTACCTATACTGCTGTTTGCGGATGATACAGTTCTCATGAGTGATAATGAATGGGAGTTGCAGGGTCTGGTAAATGAGTTTGGAAAAGTGTGCGAAAAACGGATTTTTAAGGTAAATACGGGGAAGAGCAAGGTTAGGGTCTTCGAAAGGGGTGAAGTCACAGAGTGTGAGCTGAAGCTGAACGGTCAGGCTATGCAGATCATCAACTCTTTTAAGTATCTGGCCAGTGTGTTGAGTAAAGATGGGACTATGGATGAAGAAGTGCAGGACAGGGTACAACAGGGGAAGAGGGTTGTAGGAACGCTAAAAGCAGTAACAAGAAATAGGGTGGTCAGTATGGAAGTGAAGAAATCCTTGCAAGACAGTGTGGTAATCCCAACACTGACTTACGGAAGCGAAGCATGGACGTTGGTTGAGAGACTCAGACCAAGAGTGAGAGCAGTGGAAATGAATTACTTAAGGAGTGCGTGCGGAGTTACATGGAGGGATAGACAGACTAATGAGGAAGTAAGGAGGTGTGGTGTGGAGCTAGATGTGCTGGAAAGTGTGAAAAGGAACAACTTGAGATGCTTCGCCATATGGAACGTATGGAAATCGAGAGAATGACTAAGAGGGTGTACAAGAGCGAGGTGGAGGGGACAGAGAGGGAGAGGTACACCGAATAGGAGGTAGAAGGATGGAGTGAGGAACTACATGAACGAGGGCAGTGCTGGTTGGGGGGAGGGGCATCGATTAACTGGGGACAGAGGTGCATGGGGGCGGTTCGTTCATGGCCACCCCTTCGGGGATCACGGCGTCAGGCAATAGATAGATAGATTTGTATAAAGTGTAACAATTTCCAGAACATTTGAAATATTGAACTTTAAAACTGTGCTATTGTTTAAAAGTTTCACGTGGAAAAATTGGAAGTCGAAAAATGTATACTGTATTTGTAAAGTGTAACAATTTCCACATCATTTAAAATATTGTTGTTTAAAAGTGAAATATTGTTTAAAAGTTAAATATTGAACTTTAAAACTGTGCTATTGTTTAAAAGTTTCACGTGGACAAATTGGAAGTCGAAAAATGTATACTGTATTTGTAAAGTGTAACAATTTCCACATCATTTAAAATATTGTTGTTTAAAAGTGAAATATTGTTTAAAAGTTAAATATTGAACTTTAAAACTGTGCTATTCTTTAAAAGTTTCACGTGGAAAAAAGGGAACTCGAAAAATGTATACTGTATTTGTATAGTGTGAAAATGCCCAGAACATTTCAAATATTGAACTTTAAAACTCCTATTCTTTAAAACTTTCACGTGGACAAATCGTTAGTCGAAAAATGTATACTGTATTTCTTTAAAGTGTGCAAATGTCCAGAACATTTGAAATATGGAAGTTTAAAACTGTGCTATTGTTTAAAAGTTTCACGTGGAAAAAAGGGAACTCGAAAAATGTATACTGTATTTCTTTAAAGTGTGCAAATGTCAACATAATTTGAAATATGGAAGTTTAAAACTAATATTTTTTTTAAAAGTTTAATATTGAAGTTTAAAAGTGTAATATTGTGTTTAACTTTCAGGTTTAACAAATGGAAGTCTACAAATGTATACTGTATTTGTATAAACTCTACAAATGTATACTGTATTTGTATAAAGTCTACAAATGTATACTGTATTTGTATAGTCTATAAATGTATACTGTATTTGTATAAAGTCTATAAATGTATACTGTATTTGTATAAAGTCTACAAATGTATACTGTATTTGTATAAAGTCTATAAATGTATACTGTATTTGTATAAAGTCTACAAATGTATACTGTATTTGTATAAAGTCTATAAATGTATACTGTATTTGTATAAAGTCTACAAATGTATACTGTATTTGTATAAAGTCTACAAATGTATACTGTATTTGTATAGTCTAAAAAAATTCAGATAATTTGAAATATGGAAGTTTAAAAGTAATCCTGTGTTTAAGTTCCAGGTTTAAAATATTGAACTTTACAACTAATATTGTGTTTAACTTTAAGGTTTAAAATATTAAAGTATAAAAATGTATACTATATTTGTGTAAAGTGTTTAAAGTGTATAAGTAAGAATATTAAAGTTTAAACATTTATATAGTATAACTTTTTTTTTAAGTCAATAACAATATTTTGAACTTTCAAAATGTATAAAGTACTATTTCACTTTAAGTCATGATTCAAAAACAATTTCACTTCCTAACTATTTAATATTGATTTTTTTACAAATTAGACAAAACTTACAAATAAAAGTATAAATTTTTAAAAACTATAAATACTTTCACCTACTTAGGCTACTCCAAAATAGTCTTTCCCATGAGCTTTACAATGGATTCCTACACTATCTGCATCTCTTCAATCACGACTATATGGAGAGGTATATTGATGTAACAAGGAAATAGGCAAACAAAACATTAATTAAAGTTAACTGACAACTAAACTCATTTAGTGAGGAGGACAAGCGTCTAACAAGATTACAGAACCTATTTACTCAAATTACCCTTGGGGATTTCAGAGCAATACAGCAATAATTAAGTGGGCCCATGATGAGTCACGTCACCAGGACTTTTCAATTTTATTGAAGTAGTCAACCCAACACTTAATGCCAACTTGCCAAAAATTAAACATTTTAAAATTTGATAACACTAGGCCACATAGGCCAAAATCCCCAGAAACTATGGAGTCAACTCAAAGTACAGAGGCCAATGTAGGTAACTCTACTCAAAATTAATTACAATTTAAACATTTTACAGATTTTTCCCCCCCTTTTATCAAGCTCTATTTATTATTATTTTTTTTTTTCAGAATTGGGACAAAATTACAAAATCAAAGCGATTTTTTTAATTCACAGACAAACTGCCGCTAGTCGCTCATGGACTGGAAGGTATTACCTCTTTAGTCAGTAACTTAGTCTAAACAGACTCTAATAACCAAATAGTAGGAAGGAGGCGAGTTTACAAAACAAAATGTTCAACAAACTTTAAACAAGCATGAACAAAAATGCAGGTCAACCAAGTGCAATACCAGATACACTTGAACCAAACCAATTTCAAACGTGCTCAAATTTTAAGGACCATTACGCTACGGATTATACAACCAAATTTCCATATTAATAGTGTTCAGCTTATTTTGTTTTTTTTCAGAATTTCTATATTTTATTCTACTATTAAACTTGCCCTCCAAACTCTCTCAAACATCAGTCTCTAGTATTTGTAAAGCTCAATGGGATAAACTAAAATAGCAACCTCTTAAATCGGTTTTATTGCTTAATCTATTCATATATTACATTATATTTCATATCTTTTATGAATTTACAGAATTCTCCAAACACTTTAATTTAATAATTATAATTCATTGCCATCCTTAGTTGAATTTAGTGTAATTGTACATTAAGAAAATCTTTTGTATGATTTATATTATATTCAATAACCACAACTTTCTTTTACTTTATTTTTTTAATTATTTATAAATTAATAACAAATCTGCTCTGATGGAGTCTAATATTAACATTGCAACAGCGGAATTAATTTTATAGCAATCATAAAATAATTGGAATAGTCTAAAATATTTTCAGTTTCTTATTGGGAGAACTCTGCAAAATCGGTACACGCTATGCATTAACTTGGCAGAAAATACACATTTGCATTAACACAATCACCTAGACTTAAAACACATTTATTCTGCCGGTTAGATAATTTTATACAGTTTAAAACAAAAATATTAAATATACTGTATATATATAAAATCAATTCAATGTGTACGATACTAGAAAATAAACTAAAATTTCAAATTCCCACGCTATTAGAACCACTAATAATATAATTATATGGGTAGTGACCTAAAAGAATAAGTGAAGGGTTTGGCCAGAACGGGAGAGAGAGACCGAGGACGAGAATGAACAATTGAGTCTATGTATATCACCAAAGGGAGGGACACAGAGGGAGAGGTAGACCGAATGAGAGGTGGAAGGATGGAGTGAGAAAATATATGAACGAAGGCGGTGCTGGTTGGGGAAGAGGGGCGTCGACTGACCGGGGACAGAGGTGCATGGGGGCGGTTCGTTCGTGGCCACCCATTCGGGGATCGCGGCGTCAGGCAATAGATAGATAGATACCACCAAACTTGTGGTTGGGTGGGAACAGAGGTGCTGGCTCAATTTTTATGATCAACCTAAAAATTCGCTTAAATAATTATAATTAGAACTTGCAAAACAAACAAACCAAAACTGGGACAACAACATAAACGCAAAAGAACTAATCAAAATCGCTATGTGGAAAGAACGCTTAATAAAATATAATTATGAAATAATTTAAATCAACTACATTTATGACACTAGCAGGGAGTCAATTCATTCATGTGCACCCCCACAGGAATTAAAGTCTCACAAATGAGAATTTAGAGGAAAATGTAGAAGCGAGGCCAAGGATGGTATTCTGAATTTCGGATAGGATTAGATTTATATCTAAAATACAAAAATGGACATTAATAGTCAAAAAAGCCTATAAAACTTTTGGGCTTTGTGTCCCGACTTCGAATACCGGCAGGACCATATTTTATGTTATTTTTGTTTTCTATGTGAACGAGGGAGAAAAATGGCATAACTGCCTACAGCGACTGCCTCTCCCACATTTCAAAGAGAGACAGGGCCGAAATCAAGGGACGTTCGAGCTAAAATGCCTGGACACACTGAGTTTGAAGCAATTTAAGTCATAGGAAGAGGGAAAGACTGATTCTGGGAGAGTTCCAGAGCTCAGCAGTTGAATAGAAGAAAGTCTGAGAATACCGTTTCACTCTTGGGTTGGAGAGTTGCACAGAGTAGGGGTGGGATTGTGTTGCAAGGCGGGTAGTTTGTATAATTTCAGGTTAACCACTTCTGTACCGGTGAAGTATTTTGTGTATATATCTGCTGCATCTTAAAGATTTGATGAAGCTTCGGAAGGATTATTTTTTTGTTCTCTGTCTGTAGCGAGTGCTTATTTCAAAACACTCCAAAATATAAACCCTATCCCCTTAACCCTCTCCGACATAAGACTCAATTTTGAGCCTATTAGGGATACTTTAAAGCCTTAGTTACCATCAGGGGTATTTAGAAACTTTTAGTTTAGTTAATTCTACCTCTGAAGTTCTCTTTAAGTTAGCTGTGGCCACAAAACTAATTTTGAAGAGGCATTTATAACAATGAGAGAACTATTTCTTATTGCTAATCTGGAAACCTCTGAGTCATATGAGTGAAGGGGATAAATATGTATACAAAGGAGAGGCTTAAAATTTGTAAAGCTGCAAGTGTGGATAATTCTTAAGGACAATGGAAGCGCAAATTGTCTATTTCTAGGTTGAAAAGGAACGAGAGCGCTCGCTAACTTATATGCTCAATTAAAGTATGCTACAAACCAATACAGGCAAAATAGAAACAGAAATCTGGCAAAAGTTCTTAAAATCGGCAAAACCAATTTCTTAAAATCTTAATACTAATGGGGCTAAACATGACTGAGAAGGGTCCAGAAAAGAACACTCAAGACAGTAAAGTCATGCAGTTTGAGGTGTATGAAGCTAAATTAAACTCTAACTAAAAATAGTGTTTCACAGAAGAGCATATACTGTATCTAAACGGTGACCGGTCAACTCAACCAGTAGACCATTTCAACCAGTAGCTCTCAACCAGTACCAAATCAACCAATACGGTTAAGACTATATTTTGGCACTAGTTTGGTTGGTCTGGGTTAATTTGACACTGGTTGAGAGCTACTGGTTGAAATGGTCTACTGGTTGAGATGACATTGAACCATCTAAACTTCTAGCCAAACCGATTACAAATGGCATTAGAGAGTAGAGTACTGAATTATGAATACAAACTTTAGGCCAAACATTTTAAGAACAAAATCGGAAAATAACATCAGACTAACTGCAAAAGCTTTAATGCTTTTAATATCTAAAATAGTTTTCTGTAACTAGGAAAGGATGGAGTGTTGAAAAACATTTGCAAGTGAGATTGGAGAGCTTCATATTTTTACGTTAAATATTTAGCAGAGAGATATACATGACAATGAGGAAAAGAGCAGTGTGGTGTGGATGTAGATGTGCTGGAAAGTGTGAAATGGAACATAAGAGATGGTTCGGCTATGTGAAACTTATGTGGCACTAGAGAATTAATAAAATAGTGCAACAGTGAAATGGAAGAGCAGAAGCAAAGGTAGACAGAGGTGGAAGGATTGACTTCAGTATATGCGTGAAAGCGGTGCTGGATGGGAGGAGGGGCATTGAATGACTGGAGACCGGTGCATGGGAGAGATTCATTCATGGTCACCCCTTCAGGGATCAAGGTGTACGGCAATATAGTAAAAATATAAATAAATAAAAATACAGTTAAAGTGGGGATTGGGCCTGAGTAGATATCTATTTTGTATGAAGCAGTTTGAAGCATAATCTGCAAAGGTGGCAAGTGATAGACTTTTCCAAGTTAATTCTTGTGTACCGGCGACTTATTTGTAACTAGATTTTAGCTACATTTAAGAATATTTTTAACTAAAGCAATAATTATAACTACTAAACTATAATAATCTGCAGTTTAAGAAGGATCTGTGGTACTTAAAATGTTTAACCGAGATAGTTAGAAGCCCGTGGATTGCTAAAAGCCCTTTTTAAACTGAATTTAATAGTCGAATAGTAGCCAGAATAAACTTAAAACAACATTACCGGTACAGAAGGGGTCAAGATCTACGAGGACAGGCTATTTCTAGACTTATATAGGCTGGACAGAGGCAGCAATAGGGATCTGTACTTTTCTTTGAAGAGGGGAAGAGAACTACGGGTATTTAATGCGGAGTGGCTGAATGGATCACTACAGGCAAAATGAAAATAACTCTGGCAAAAGGTCTTCAAATCGGCAAACTAATGGGGCGAAGCTCTTCAAAATCTTTGTACTAATGGGGCTAAACATGAGGGACAGGAGGTCCAGAAAAGAAAACTTAAGACAGTAAAGTAATGCAGTTTGAGAGGATAGTATTGAGGCTAAACTTATAAACAAACTCTACAAATACAGTTTCAGAACATAAATCTAAACTTATAGCCGAACCGATTACAAATGGGATTGGAGAGCATCATGAATAGAAACTTTAGGCCAAACATTTTAAAATATCTGAAAATAACATCTGACCACCTGTAAGACCTTTAATGCTTTTAATATCTAAACTGATTTTGTGCAACTAGGAAAGTAGGGAGAGTGAAGAGATAATTGTGCAAGGGTGATTAGCGATCAAAGATATTTTTAAATTAAATATTTAGCGGAGGGATATGCAGTACATGACAATGAGGAAGTACGAGAGTGGTGTGGTATGGATGTAGATGTGCTGGAAAGTGTGAACAGGAACACCGAGAAGTTTCAGCCATGTGAAACTTATGGGAAACTAGAGAATGACAAAAAAAAAAGTGTACAACTGTGTAGTGGAAGGATGGAGTCAAGTACCGTACAGTATATGCGTGAAAGCAGTGCTGGATGGGAGCGGCGTCTAATGACTGGGGACAGAGGTGCATGGTAGCTATTAACCCTTTCACGCACATATGACTCCGAGGTTGCCAGATTAGCAATAAGAAATAGGGTTCTCTCACTTATAATTGCCTCTCCAAAATTAGTTTTCTGACCACAGCTAACTCAAAGACAATTGCAGAGGTTGAAGTAACTAAACTAAAGGTTTCTAAATATCCCTGATGGTAACAAAGGCTTTAAAGCATCTCTAATAGGCCCAAAATTGCGTCATATGTCTGAGAGGGTTAATTTGTGGTCACCCCTTCAGGGATCACGGCGTCCAGCAATAGATATAGTATTTCGTATGAAAGGGTTTGAAGCATAATCTGCAAAAGTGGCATGTGATAGACTTTTCCAAGTTAACCCTCATGTACCGGCGACGTCTTTTTAACTAGACTTTACCTACATTTAATAATATAAAAATTAATGCAATAATTATAACTAAACTATAATCTGTGCAGCTTAAGAAGCACGTGTCATAGTTCAAATGCTTAACCAAGATGCAGTACTTACAAACCCTTTGATTGCTGGAGGCTCTTTTTAAACTGAAAAAAATACAGTAGTCTCATAGTAGACAGAATAAAGTTAAAAGAACGGTGCTGCTACAGACAGAGGAGGTTAAGGTCTATGAGGACAGGCTATCTTTTAGAAGTTTACATAGGCTGTTCAGAGGCAGCAATAGGGGTATGTACTTTTCTTTCAAGAGGGGCAGGGAACTACGGGTATTTAATGTGGAGCGGCTGAATGGATCAAGACAAATATTTTTAGGTGGTATGGTCATGTGCCGAGAAATTTTAAAAGGAGAATGCAGAGATATAAATTTATGTCAACAAAGTTCTATAGCAGAAGTACTAAACTGCTGAACATAGTGATCGAGTGGATAAATGCCAATACAGTACCTTTGAGAGA
This sequence comes from Paralithodes platypus, assembly GCA_032716605.1. NCBI lineage: Eukaryota > Metazoa > Arthropoda > Malacostraca > Decapoda > Lithodidae > Paralithodes > Paralithodes platypus. The sequence continues at coordinate 54,829,779 of CM064514.1, read as the reverse complement.
GGAAACGAGTGAGCAAAACGAAACTGACTATTGAAAAGAACAATGGTACGAGAAGTAGAACACCTATTTACAAATTTCTGTTGTGTCTGACATAGGAAGCCGGTTTCAACAAGCTACTAGGGGTTTACTGCTTTGATAGCGCAATTAATAAATGCGCGGAATTTCGGTGAGAGTATCCTAGGTTCGAGTATTTCTCATTTCATTAATAGCGTAGAAGTAAAGTTGGTTGGTGAAAAAATATTCATTCAGCAAGGCCTAAGTATAGTTTCCCAGTTGACTATCATAAAAGAGGATGGTGTATAACCTTCACAGGACCTAACAGTTACCCTTTTAAATATAAAGAAGTTTTCTAAGCATATTAAAATAGTCTAACCATAGCCAGAACAACATTTAAAAATGTCAGACTAATTTAATTTCACACCAGGATAAAACTAGCAATGACTAACCGTTTGAATTTTCTGCCAAATTAATATAAATGACCTACATATACACTTTCAGTACCTTAAAATTATTAACTTAAAATTACCTATTTGAACCGTAATGGAAAGCTGTAGATATTTTGAACCATTTTTGTTCCAAAATTTGTACGGACTTTATTTTACTTTAACTCCGGAGAAAATACAAACCAAATACATTCCTAAATTTCTTTACTTAAAATCCGGACAAAATATATAATGAAATCTTTAATTTCTTTACACTTTTACGCAATTACAGCCTTCAACACTACAAATCCAAACATTGCCTCATTTTGTAATCTATGTACCAACTCTTATTGTACAATCTAAATCAAGTCGTTCACTGTAAACCTTAGTCTCTAGATTTCACAAATTTATTCAGCACGTCTACGACGGGCAACTTAAAGGTCTAAGAGCTAAACTAATATTTAAATTATGAGCAAAGTCCCTTACATTTAATTATAAGCAAACTAATTTAAATTTCACCACGACAAAAAGTACCAAGATATAGTTAAAGAGCAAAGCAATTAAAGTCTAAGAAAACTATTTTAATTACTTAAAGAGCAACGCAATCTATAGTAAAGTTTAAGAAAAAAGGCATTTAAAGTTTTAGATCAATTAAATGTATACTACCTTTGAGCAAAGCAACACTTTACATTAAATAATCAAAGCAATTTCATGAAACTTAGAGCACAGTTACTTTAAATAAAGAGTAAACTAACTTTAAAGTATTTAATTGTACCTTCAAGATAAAGTTTGAAATTTAGAGACCTTAACCTAGATATTTCTGAATATGAACATTCACAGGCTATTACAAAATCCCATTAACGAGAGGTTTTTACTCGATTCCCTAGACTTCCATCAAGCTTAAAATTACTCCCCCTAGACCCCCTTTCAAGATAAATTTGTACATTTTTCAGTAGAAAAATTTCCCGCCCCAAGGCCGGTTCCCCTTAAATTACAGGCTCGCTATCGCTCGCCAGGAAAAAATAGACACCTCAATGGCAAGAATGGTCTTAAAATTGACAGAAATGGGGCGAGGGTTCTTAAAATCGCCAAACTAATGGGGCGGACGTCTTAAAATCTCAAAAGCAATGGGGCTAAACATGAGTGAGAAAGGGGTCCAGAAAAAATTCCCCCAGGTGGAAATCTCCCCGTAACACTTAGGTGATTGCAACTTACAATAATTTAGTTTCTGAACAAGGTTACCCGTGAACTATTGAAAAAGATTGTACGCTTCCTTAAGGTGTTAAACTTAGACATTAAAAAATATTAACACAAAACCTGACTTGCCAATTGCCATAATCCATTATTTGTAAAAGTGGCGAAAAGTTTATTCCTAAACATTAGATCCGATAATTAATGAACCGCTATGCCTCTTGTGCAATATTATAATTTAAAACTTTCAAAATAAACAAACCAAAACAAGTAACAATATAAATACAAAAAACAAAACTTTAATCAAAATCACTACGTGGAAATTATCACTAACAAAGGAAAATAATTTTAATGTAATATTACTGTAAAGTTCGTAGTTTACTGTATTGGGCAGTAAATAATTTAATAAATTAACTTTTTCGCCACCTTCAAAATCACAGACTATAGCATTCAATGTTCGAAGGAACAAAGTTTCGAACCGCGAAAATTACATTTTGCGGCACAATATTGCTATACAGTAAGTCCCCACTTAAAATTTAAAACGTTACTGACAAAAATAGTAAATTCAAAAATACTACTTTGTAATAGACTTTAAAAGTTAATTTACAGCATAAAATAAAATAAATCTTTGAAGGATTATTAAAAAATTTAGTTTAAATGTAATTACTTTATATCAAGCTTTCAAATATACTACTTTACTTTAAATTATAAAATATACTTTATATCATACTTTAGAATAAACTACTTTACTTTAAATTAAAAAATATACTTTATATCATACTCTACAATAAACTACTTTACTTTAAATTATAAACATTCAAATAAGTAATTAAAATTACTTTTAAGAGCAGATATGCAATTTAAGTCTTATCTAAAAAAAAAAAAAAAAAAAATTTAATGGACAGTAACCAAACTAATTCAAGAGATTTAAGTGAGTGAACATTAACTGTATACAAAAGGTTGTTAACCCTTTTAACAATATTGAAAATTCTATGACTTATTGTAGACATCATTCACTTCAATACAAATGTTAAAGTAACATTTCCCAATTATATATCAATAAAAAGACAGTTCCATGTTCTACATGGGTGTGCCTTAGGAATGACTTGCAACACAGGAGGAACTATAGGATATCCGCTAACTGAAATAATAGCTACCGGGTACTAAATTAGTCATATTTCCATTTATTTGGAGAACTTACTTGGTCTTTGCAAGTTCATCTTTTTACTTTACTAAAAGTTTTCTTTTTTCCTTTAAATGTAACACTTAACATTTTGATCTGAAGTGACTAAAGGTTATTTTTGGTTGATTTGAAAGTATTAAATAATAAATTAAGCATAAGAACTAAGTACAAAAAGCTCCTTGTAAAGCATTGAGAGTGTAGGGCCGTACAATGGTGGAAAACTGCATCATAACAGTCTAATTCCACAACCCCGAGGGGTTTCCGCACCCTCCTCAGCTCCCCGCCATGGAGTGGCTTCGGTCACCCAGGCTTTATTGTGGTCGGCGGCGGGGGGGGGGGGGGTCTGTGGGGGTGCTCGGTTATGGCCTTGGCCTTGCTCGGGGCCGTTCGGCCAGGCAGCTTGGGGAAAAACAACAACAACCCCGAGGGGTCATGTTGACCTCACGCAAAGCAAGCTTGTGAAGCAAGCGACAGCAGCGATCCGCCTAGAGACTTTAGTACAAGAGTCCTAGAGACAGTCCCCACCCGTTAGACCGTCTTACTGCCGTGGTACCACCTGCTTTGCCCTCACCCCAATGGGCGATGACTTTATCCGCGAGGAGCACCCTCAATGTACATGACTTTATCTAGATAGCATATACTTTTTGTCATTTTATGAAATTTATTCCTTATGAATGAAAAAGTCTCATCAGATAACTATAAGGGTTTTCTGTCTACTGGAAAATTTAGTTATAAAACGATAACTGGAATTAATTTATATTAACGTTATTTACTGTACAAAACATTTAGAAATTAGTTGCAACAAAATTAAGTGAAATTTTAAGTAAACTATTATCTTTAGCAATATTTAAGACTGACTAATAAAACACTCTTGTGCTGCCAACTTTAAACCCTCTGCACGATGGTGCACTCTTAAAAAGGCATCTCCCTAGGATGTTTTTTAAATTCATATTGGCAGTCAAGTTAAAAATATAAGAGTTGGTACTTCTATTACAATATGAGGCACACTAATTTAGGACATATAGGGGCCATGTTCTCAATTACATAATGTTGGTTACCAGGATGATAATTACTTCTATTATTTAACAACTAATCAAAAATATAGGCTTAGGTTTCATCCTAATTAATTTATTCTAAAAGTTAATATTTTAGCCAGTAATCCAGAAATACAGTTTGGCGCTTATTTAATCTCCTACAGTACAGTACAGTACTTTAAATAATAAATACAGTTACCGTATATTTAATTACTTTATAAACTGTAATCTACAAAAATTACAGATTTTGCCTTTCTAATAAAATGTGTATAAATTCCTTTACTAAGCTATATGCAGCTTGAAATAATGGCCCCATAATATCCTACACATACCTGGAGTTAATAATAGGAGTGATGGTGGTAGAGGTGTAGTTGTAGTGGTAGAGGTGGTGTGGTAGTTGTGGTGGTGGTGGGTGCTGTAGAAGCAAGTCCTCTTCTATTCTCTGCAGAATTTAATATATTTAATATTTTGTTTGTAATATTTCATTAATCTATTTTAGGAGTAGAGTTGGTTGTTGAATAAAACATAATATCTCTACCTCTATAATCCTTAGTTTTATACTTTAACAATATTTAATATGATTTAATTAATTTTATACTTTAACAATATAGTCAGATTATTTCTTAATTTAATATAAAAATTGCAAAGTAAAACTCTAAAAATAAACTAATATGGAGCAATAGTATTTTAATTTAATAAAAATAAAATTTCAATGCAAGTGCAGTATTTTAATATTCCTTCTTTTTACTCTAAATTTAAGATACTGTGTATATTTCTCAATTTAAATAAAGTAATAAAATAATTATAATGTAAAACTTGCAAAATAAACAAACCAAAACTTATACGAACACAGTAAAAAGACAAAACAACGAATCAAAATCGCTATGTGGAAAAAACGCTTAAGTAAAATAATTATTTCTAAATAAAAGAACACAATCAACCACATACGGTGTACATTACTACAGGAGCAAGTTAATCTGGTTAGGAAAATTTGCAGGTGATTATGTATTTGGTGTTGGTGTGATTCAAGGTCTATAATCTGCTTAATGAAGGACATTTAATGTTTAACTCTAAATTATTTTTTACTTTAATAATCGTGACTAGTAACATTTTGCCCATTTTAATTTTGAAATTGATAAATAATATCAAATGTGCAGGATTTGAATACTGCATCAAAAAATATATATATAAATTAAGGCTTTAAGTTCTAAGTAAATCAAATATAATTTAGCAACTAGAGATGCCCTAACAAAATCAGAGCGAGTACTGCCAACAGCAGCATCCCGCAACAGCTCCAACCATTGTAGAAGTCTTTGACCCCTTTTCACATCTGCGAACAAAACCAAATATTAATACTGGACTGCTGTACACTCTCATACCATAGATGGTACTGATGGGGCTAACTTGAGACATTCTAAATAGATCTGGCTCCATTTAACTACTAGAAGCGTATTTCAAATCACATTGAGAAAATATGCTTTACCTACGTACTACCGGCTCTGTAATGTAGTCGAGAAAGTCTGCCTCCCACCCCAGGTGACCCAAGTTCAATCCCACGCTCAGGCATGATGGTTTTTCGCATACACTGGGATAATTTAGTTTAACCCATGGGGTGTGGGTACAAAGGAGGGAGAGTGTGATAACACTTCAAATTTAAACAAATTCAGAGTTTACTCCTGAAAGTTTCGAATCTATACGGAGATCACTGGTTAGTCCTGTGAATGTAGTACATGTCCAGGTCATGTTTCACGCATTTATGACACAGGTTGCCAGATTAGCAATAAGAAATAAGAGTTCTCTCGCTCTTATAATTACCTCTCCAAAATTAGTGTTCTGCCCACAGCTAACTCAAAGACAACTGCAGAGGTTGAAGTAACTAAACTAAAGGTTTCGAAATACTTCTGATGGTAACAAAGGCTTTAAACTATCCCCAATAGGCTCAAAATTGAGTCTTATGTCTGAGAGGGTCAATATAACATAGGGACAAGTCTGCCAAATAAGCAAGGTTGCGGCACCAAGTATATTTTTATCAATAAATGGTATCTGCACTATCCAAGCATCAATAGTTAGAGATAAAAGTAGCCATCTTTACTGACCATACTAAACATCCGACAGACTAACAGTGATAGCAAAAACTTAGTGACAGCGGAGAAGCTACTTATTACTGCAACACTTCTAATTAATCAATATGATAGATTATCAGCGAATATAGAAAAAGTCACATATAAAATTAATTGTATTATACAAACAGAAATAAAAGTATTTTACAACTAAACAAAATAAGTAATTATGGAAGAAATTTAAGTTTAATATTTCAGGATCGTTTCGTATCAGTTTCAGTTCCACTTTAATTATAGAATAAAGTTATAGCTCACATTGTTTTACCTTAAGTCCCAATATAAATTAACAAGACTTTTTACAATGCTTAATTACTAATGAAACTATAGCATTACATCAAATAATTTAAGTAACTTTACTACAATGTCAGCCAGATAAATTAGTTACTATATCCAATCACAAATCCTAAATCAAATGAGGTTAAGTATTCACAACATATTAATTAATAGTCACCAACTCACGAACTAACGAGTAGTGGTCACACAGGCAGTCACCAATCGGCAGACAGGCTACTTGAGTCTCCCAACCACAGGTGAGGGGCAGGTGCGCGATCCACAGGTGTTCGCATGTAGGGGGGAGAATGCAGTGATATCCGCCAAACTCTCCTCTGTCACGTACGCATGCTTCTGGTCACTTAAACAGGTGTCTGCAGGTAAAAAGGCCATCACATGTTCCAATGCACACTCTAGTCACATATTTGGGTCTCCAGATTTAATAAAATATATAAAAAATATATAAAGGGACAATTTTTAAACTACTTTTCAACACTTTTAATCATATTAAGCAAGGAATATTCATGAAAATCGCAAGGTTTAATTATATAAAATTAAACTTATATTCATTAAAAATAGTTAAGAGACTCTTACCTTCATTAGTGACCGGTACACCGGGTACAGGTATGGCGGATCATGAAGTGGCCGAGACACACCAGTCTCTGAGGCGACTTACCTGCTTAGGGGAGCACACCTTTCTTTTTTCTTTATCTCCCCCCTAGATGTTCACGTTGTCCTTCAGTCTGCGTGTGACGTCACTCTTGTCCCAGTAGCGTGGGTGTTTTAGACAGCCAGGTAATGGGCTCAAACTAGACCTATTTGGGCTTAAGATTGGAGTATAGGCTACATTAAAAATAACAGGAAAATAAAAAAATAATGGCATGGCATTTGTCCTATTATCATTTCCAAAGACACTAGGAACTGGAATAACTAAATCTAACTTTGCAAATTTAATAATAAAGACTAAACCGAAGGGACTGTACGGTCCACAGGGTGGATTTTTTTGTTTCTTCTATGTAAGTGAGGGATGCAAAAGGCAGAACTGCCTGTAGAGAGTGCCTCCCCCAGAGCGACAGGGCCAAAATCTAGGGACGTTAGAGCCAAAATGCCTGGACACACTGAGTTTGAAGCAATTTAAGTCATAGGAAGAGGGAAAGACTGATTCTGGGAAAGTTCCAGAGATCAGCTGTTGAATAGAAGAAAGTCTGAGAGTAACTTTACACTCTTGGGTTACAGAGTTGCACAGAGTAGGGGTGGGATTGTGTTGCAAGACTGGTATGACGTGCCCTACATAGAGGAGGTGGTATACACTGGGAGAGGGCTGAGGAACACTGATTATCATAGTAGCAATAGAATAGCAAGATGCAACATTGTGGCGGAGAGAGAGATATTGCAGAGAGTTGGTGAGTGGACGGGAGTTAATGATACGAAAGGCCATCCTTTCCACTTTGTCTAGGAGTGCGGTGTGAGAGGAACCTCCCCACACATGTGAACAATACTCAATACAAGGACACAACCGTGCCCCTGAACAGAGCAAGAACTTGTGTAGGGGTAAAGAACCCCTGGAGCACACCTAGCTTCTAGGAGGCGGCCTTAGCAAGATTGGTAATATGGTCCTTCCAAGTGAGAGCAGAAGAAAAAGATACGAACTAGGTATCTGTGTAGGGTAAGGCGGGGTGGATTCGCCGCGGACCGTAGATACTTGTCCAAAAAAATTAGTCATAAATCCAAATACTTATGGAATTGATTCTAGGTATGTTTATAGTACGTATAGATGATGATAGAACACAAACATGCATAGTTGTCATCTATTTAATGAAGACAAATATTTTTTCATAATTTTACAACCTGAAAAATATGTAAGCTGTCATGAGCATTTTTTGTGGCGGCGACCTTACCTCTCCCACCTGTGTTACAAGATGGTAGTTTTTGTTGTTCCCCAGGCTGCCTGGCCGAACAGCCCCAAGGTCCCGAGCAAGGCCAAGGCCATAGAGCGCCCCCACAAAACCCTCCCTGCTTACCACTAACAAAACCCAGGTGACCGAAGCCACTCTAAGGCAGGGAGCTGAGGAGGGTGCGGAAACGCCCGGGAAACCAAAGCCCCACCCAAGGCCCTGTGCCCCTCAGTAATTATGAAGGGAAAGTTGAGGGGGAATGGAAAAATGTGACGCTTTGGCTCCCAATCTGCCAACTTTTAGGTTGGCAGTAGGGAGGTCGATCCACGGAAAAGACGCCGTCACTTGAGATCTACAAAATATATAAGTAAAAGGAACAGTCAGAGTAAGATATGGGTATGGCAGAGATCGCTCAGCTCTCACTCTGATAGACCAGCCCATCACCACATGACTAGAACCCAATCCTCTCAGCATCAGCTAGGAAAGGCCCTAGAAAGCCGCCTTTGGCGGGGGGATAGCTCCCCTACTTCAACTCCTTTCAGAGTTGGGCACCCGCCCTTCAGATGGTAGTTTATGATTTATAAGTGGAAACTAACTCTTTCGCTTTGTTTCAGGCAAGAATTTATAATTATATAATTTATAATTTTATAATCCTCCTAGGTCTACAGTTTTATATAGAAATACTTGGATTATATAAATATAATAATAAAACATCTTAATTGATACTTTTGCAGAGTAATTGGGGGTAAAATCGCCGCGGCAGGATGAAATCATTAATATATGGCAGCGGCGATTTCACCCCTCACTATGGGGTGGATCCGCCGTGCGATTAACTTTTTTAGCCACCCCATTACAAACCTCTATGTTTTGTTTGTTCCCATAAAAATGATATGAACGTGTGCAGGAAGGCCTGAATGTAAAAGTTATGTAAAAAAAAAATCTGAATACTGATTCAGTTGGATGCTCTTATTAAAGAACCACGTTTCGCGGCGAATCTACCCCACCTTACCCTATAGCAGTTTCCCAGCAACAGGAAACTACCCAAAAGACTAACAATTCAGATTCAAAGGCCGAGTTTAGTTAGTTACCTTTCAGGAAGGAAATAAGGCAGTATTCGATATAATTTGAGACCCATCTTCAAATAATTAAATTCTTAAGTCCCCATTAAAATCTTTCTCAGAACTTCTAGATCTTAATGTGTGAATATACTTTAAGCCTTAAACAAAGTCAGAATATCATCCTTGTGAAATACATCACTAAATCAGTACTGGTAGTTGTTGAATTTGAAGTTATTAACAGTTAAAATTTGAATTATATAGAGTAGGCCTATATTAAATCTACTCTTCTCTAGCTTTAAGTTAAATTACTTTCAGTGTACATTAATATTAAGACTTCTTCGCTACCTTTTACAAAGTTCAGTGCTCTGTCGTATGAGGCGTGTCCTGTATGCTATCACTAGGAGTCACTTTGACCTGAACTAAACTTTGGGGATTTGAACATTTAACTGACCCTTAGAGAACTGGGAGGACCAAGATATTTCTCCCTATATGGGGAATACTTCATATACTTATTAAAGTTCCTGCATGTAAACACTGTTCCTCTAGGCCTATATACATTTTTGTTCCTACAACTTTTACTTTTTTCCTCAATAAAGATCCTGTGACAGGTATACAAGTCCTTATTCATTTACCATTACTAGGGAAACAGAGGCATCACTTCACTACTATCAATAAATACCAATTGCACAATTTCTTAACATTGACAAAAGTGGGTCGAAACGTCTTAACCCTTCTTTGGCGGCGCGCAACTTATGTCGTGTGAAATAAATATGGACTAAGTGGCGGTTCACAACTTATGTTGTGTGCCATTTTCACCACGTAATGTTGCTGAGAGAGAGAGATGAGTGGTGGGAGGAGCGTAGCAAGCGTATGACTGCTCCAGACCACCGCGGTGGACCTACTGATATGAATCCCACCCTTCCCTCCCCTCTCACCCTCACTACACAGGGAAATAGGTAGGGAAATTAACTAATTATAGGGTTTTTGCACTCTTGTTGCACGATCGTTGCAAGAGAACCAGCGGTCGTACAAGGATGGTTTGGGGGTCATTGGAAAGCTCTGTTTACGCCCTTTCAGGGATAGATACTAGTTTTACGCTCCGAGTCTTATTTAGGCATGAAAATGATCACGTAAACAACCCTATTAGGGCAAAAACAAAAACGCTGGGCGCTACGGTCCCCTAGACCGCCAATAAGGTGTTAAAAGCAACAAACTAATGAGGCGAGTTTTATAAATATAAAACAAATACTGGGGCTAAACACTTTACGAAAAAGGGGTCCACAACTTTTGTGTATGGCCACCCTCTTAACCCCTTCAGACTCATATGACTCAGAGTTTGCCAGATTAGCAATAAGAAATAGAGTTCTCTCACTCTTATAATATACCTCTCCAAAATTAGTTTTCTGCCCACAGCCAACTCAAAGACAACTGCAGAGGTTGAAGTAACTAAACTAAATGTTTCTAAATACCCCTGATGGAAACAAAGGCTTTAAGGTATCCCCAATAGGCTCAAAATAGAATCTTATGTCGGAGAGGGTCAATATAGACATATAGGGACAACAGTCTGCCAAATACGCGAGGTTGCGGCACCAAGTATATTTTTATCAATAAATGGTATCTGCACTATCCAAGCATCAATAGTTGGAGATAAAAGTTGCCATCTTTAATGACCATATTAAAAATCCGACAGACTAACAGTGACAGCAAAAACTTAGTGACAGCGGAGAAGCTACTTATTACTGCAAGACTTCTAATTAATCAATATGATAGATTATCAGCGAATCTAGAAAAAGTCACTTATATAAAATGAATTGTATTATAGACACAGAAATAAAAGTATTTTACAACTAAACAAAATAAGTAATTATGAAAGAAATTTAAGTTTAATATTTCAGGATCGTTTCGTATCAGTTTCAGTTCCACTTTAATTATATAGAATAAAGTTATAGCTCACATTGTTTTACCTTAAGTCCCAATATAATTTAATAAGACTTCTTACAATGCTTAATTACTAATGAAACTATAGCATTACATCAAATAATTTAAGTAACTTTAGTACAATGTCAGCCAGATAAATTAGTTACTATATCCAATCACAAATCCTAAATCAAATGAGGTTAAGTATTCACAACATATTAATTAATAGTCACTAACTCACGAACTAACGAGTAGTGGTCACACAGGCAGTCACCAATCGGCAGACAGGCTGCTTGAGTCTACCAACCACAGGTGAGGGGCAGGTGCGCGATCCACAGGTGTTCGCATGTAGGGGGGCGACTGCAGTGATATCCGCCCAGCTCTACTCTCCTCTGTCACGTACGCATGCTTCTGGTCACTTAAACAGGGGTCTGCAGGTAAAAATGCCATCACATGGTCCAATGCACAGTCACGAGTCACATCTCTGAGTCTCCAGATGTAATAAAATATATAAAACATATATTAAGGGACAATTTTTAAACTACTTTTCACAACTTTTAATCATATTAAGCAAGGAATATTCATGAAAATCGCCAAGTTTAATTATATAAAATTAAACTTATATTAATTAAAAATAGTTAGAGACTCTTACCTTCATTAGTGACCGGTACACCTGGTACAGGTATGGCGGATCATGAAGTGGCTGAGACACACCAGTCTCGGAGGCGACTTACCTGCTTAAGGGAGCCCACCTTTCTTTTTTCTTTATCTCCCCCCTAGATGTTCACGTTGTCCTTCAGTCTGCGTGTGACGTCACTCTTGTCCCAGTAGCGTGGGTGTTTTAGACAGCCAGGTCAGGGGTTCAAACTACTGAAACTATACCTAGTTGGGCTTAAGATTAGAGTATAGGCTACATTAAAAATAACAGGAAAATAAAAAAAATAATGGCATGGCATTTGTCCTATTATCATTTCCAAAGACACTAGGAACTGGAATAACTAATTCTAACTTTGCAAATTTAATAATAAAGACTAAACCGAAGGGACTGTACGGTCGACAGGGTGGATTTTTTTTTCTTCTATGTAAGGGAGGGATGCAAAAGGCAGAACTGCCAGTAGAGAGTGCCTCCCCCAGAGCGACAGGGCCAAAATCAAGGGACGTTAGAGCCAAAATGCCTGGACACACTGAGTTTGAAGCAATTTAAGTCATAGGAAGAGGGAAAGACTAATTTTGGGAAAGTTCCAGAGCTCAGATGTTGAATAGAAGAAAGTCTGAGAGTAACGTTACACTCTTGGGTTAGAGAGTTGCACAGAGTAGGGGTGGGATTGTGTTGCAAGACTGGTATGACATGCCCTACGTAGAGGTGGTGGTATACACTGGGAGAGCGCTGAGGAACACTAATTATCATAGTAGCGATAGAATAGCAAGATGCAACATTGTGGCGGAGAGAGAGATATTGAAGAGAGTTGGTGAGTGGACGGGAGTTAATGATACGAAAGGCCTTCCTTTCCACTTTGTCTAGGAGTGCGGTGTGAGAGGAACCTCCCCACACATGTGAACAATACTCAATACAAGGACACAACCGTGCCCCTGTACAGAGCAAGAACTTGTGTAGGGGTAAAGAACCCCTGGAGCACACCTAGCTTCTGGGAGGCTGCCTTAGCAAGATTGGTAATATGGTCCTTCCAAGTGAGAGCAGAAGAAAAAGATACGAACTAGGTATCTGTGTAGGGTAAGGCGGGGTGGATTCGCCGCGGACCGTAGATACTTGTCCAAAAAAATTGGTCATAAATCCAAATACGTATGGAATTGATTCTAGGTATGTTTATAGTACGTGTAGATGATGATAGAACACAAACATGCATAGTTGTCATTTATTTAACGATGACAAATATTTTTTCATAATTTTACAACCTGAAAAATATGTAAGCGGTCGTGAGCATTTTTCGTGGCGGCGACCTTACCTCTCCCACCTGTGTTACAAGATAGTTGTTTAGGATTTCTAAGTGGAAACTAACTCACTTTCTCTTTGTTTCAGGCAAGAATTTATAATTATATAATTTATAATTTTATAATACTCCTAGGTCTAGTTTTATACAAAAATACTTGGATTATATCAATATAATAATAACACATCTTAATTGATACTTTTGCAGAGTAATTGGGGGTAAAATCGCCGCGGCAGGATGAAATCATTAATATATGGCAGCGGCGATTTCACCCCTCACTATGGGGTGGATCCGCCGCGCGATTAACTTTTTTCGCCACCCCATTACAAACCTTTTTGTTTTTTCACATAAAAATTATATGAACGTGTGCAGGAAGGCCTGAATGTAAAAGTTATGTAAAAAAAAAAATCTGAATACTGATTCAGTTGGATGCTGTTATTAAAGAACCAAGTTTCGCGGCGAATCTACCCCACCTTACCCTATAGCAGTTTCCCAGCAACAGGAAACTACCCAAAAGACTAACAATTCAGATTCAAAGGCCGAGTTTAGTTAGTTATCTTTCAGGAAGGAAATAAGGCAGTATTCGATATAATTTGAGACCCATCTTCAAATAATTAAATTCTTAAGTCCCCATTAAAATCTTTCTCAGAACTTCTAGATCTTAATGTGTGAATATACTTTAAGCCTTAAACAAAGTCAGAATATCATCCTTGTGAAATACATCACTAAATCAGTACTGGTAGTTGTTGAATTTGAAGTTATTAACAGTTAAAATTTGAATTATATAGAGTAGGCCTATATTAAATCTACTCTTCTCTAGCTTTAAGTTAAATTACTTTCAGTGTACATTAATATTAAGACTTCTTCGCTACCTTTTACAAAGTTCAGTGCTCTGTCGTATGAGGCGTGTCCTGTATGCTATCACTAGGAGTCACTTTGACCTGAACTAAACTTTGGGGATTTGAACATTTAACTGACCCTTAGAGAACTGGGAGGACCAAGATATTTCTCCCTATATGGGGAATACTTCATATACTTATTAAAGTTCCTGCATGTAAACACTGTTCCTGTAGGACTATATACATTTTTGTTCCTACAACTTTTACTTTTTTCCTCGATAAAGATCCTGTGGCAGGTATACAAGTCCTTATTCATTTACCATTACTAGGGAAACAGAGGCACCACTTCACTACTATCAATAAATACCAATTGCACAATTTCTTAACATTGACAAAAGTGGGTCGAAAGGTCTTAACCCTTCTTTGGCGGCGCGCAACTTATGTCGTGTGAAATAAATATGGACTAAGTGGCGGTTCACAACTTATGTTGTGTGCCATTTTCACCACGTAATGTTGCTGAGAGAGAGAGATGAGTGGTGGGAGGAGCGTAGCAAGCGTATGACTGCGCCAGACCACCGCGGCGGACCTACTGACATGAATCCCACCCTTCCCTCCCCTCTCACCCTCGCTACACAGGGAAATAGGTAGGGAAATTAACTAATTACAGGGTTTTTGCACTCTTGTTGCACGATCGTTGCAAGAGAACCAGCGGTCGTACAAGGATGGTTCGGGTGTCATTGGAAAGCTCTGTTTACGCCCTTTCAGGGATAGATACTAGTTTTACGCTCCGAGTCTTATATAGGCATGAAAATTATCACGTAAACAACCCTATTTAGGGTAAAAAAAAAACGCTGGGCACTACGGTCCCCTAGACCGCCTAGCCCGCCAATAAGGTGTTAAAAGCAACAAACTAATGGGGCGAGTTTTATAAATATAAAACAAATACTGGGGCTAAACACTTTACGAAAAAGGGGTCCACAACTTTTGTGTATGGCCACCCTCTTAACCCCTTCAGACTCATATGACTCAGAGTTTGCCAGATTAGCAATAAGAAATAGAGTTCTCTCACTCTTATAATTACCTCTCCAAAATTAGTTTTCTGCCCACAGCCAACTCAAAGACAACTGCAGAGGTTGAAGTAACTAAACTAAAGGTTTCTAAATACCCCTGATGGAAACAAAGTCTTTAAAGTATCCCCAATAGGCTCAAAATAGAATTTTATGTCGGAGAGGGTCAATATAGACATATAGACAATATTGACAGTCTGCCAAATAAGCGAGGTTGCGGCACCAAGTATATTTTTTATCAATAAATGGTATCTGCACTATCCAAGCATCAATAGTTCGAGATAAAAGTTGCCATCTTTACTGACCATATTAAACATCCGACAGACTAACAGTGACAGCAAAAACTTAGTGACAGCGGAGAAGCTACTTATTACTGCAAGACTTCTAATTAATCAATATGATAGATTATCAGCGAATCTAGAAAAAGTCACTTATATAAAATGAATTGTATTATACACAGAAATAAAAGTATTTTACAACTAAACAAAATAAGTAATTATGAAAGACATTTAAGTTTAATATTTCAGGATCATTTCGTATCAGTTTCAGTTCCACTTTAATTATATAGAATAAAGTTATAGCTCACATTGTTTTACCTTAAGTCCCAATATAAATTAATAAGACTTCTCACAATGCTTAATTACTAATGAAACTATAGCATTACATCAAATAATTGAAGTAACTTTAGTACAATGTCAGCCAGATAAATTAGTTACTATATCCAATCACAAATCCTAAATCAAATGAGGTTAAGTATTCACAACATCTTAATTAATAGTCACTAACTCACGAACTAACGAGTAGTGGTCACACAGGCAGTCACCAATCGGCAGACAGGCTGCTTGAGTCTACCAACCACAGGTGAGGGGAAGGTGCGCGATCCACAGATGTTCGCATGTAGGGGGAAGACTGCAGTGATATCCGCCCAGCTCTACTCTCCTCTGTCACGTACGCATGCTTCTGGTCACTTAAACAGGGGTCTGCAGGTAAAAAGGCCATCACATGGTCCAATGCACAGTCACGAGTCACATCTTTGAGTCTCCAGATGTAATAAAATATATAAAAAATATATTAAGGGACAATAATATTTGTAAACTACTTTCACAACTTTTAATCATATTAAGCAAGGAATATTCATGAAAATCGCCAAGTTTAATTATATAAAATTAAACTTATATTAATTAAAAATAGTTAGAGACTCTTACCTTCATTAGTGACCGGTACACCTGGTACAGGTATGGCGGATCATGAAGTGGCTGAGACACACCAGTCTCGGAGGCGACTTACCTGCTTAAGGGAGCCCACCTTTCTTTTTTCTTTATCTCCCCCTAGATGTTCACGTTGTCCTTCAGTCTGCGTGTGACTTCACTCTTGTCCCAGTAGCGTGGGTGTTTTAGACAGCCAGGTCAGGGGTTCAAACTACTGAAACTATACCTAGTTGGGCTTAAGATTAGAGTATAGGCTACATTAAAAATAACAGGAAAATAAAAAAAATAATGGCATGGCATTTGTCCTATTATCATTTCCAAAGACACTAGGAACTGGAATAACTAATTCTAACTTCGCAAATTTAATAATAAAGACTAAACCGAAGGGACTGTAGGTCGACAGGGTGGATTTTTTTTCTTCTATGTAAGTGAGGGATGCAAAAGGCAGAACTGCCTGTAGAGAGTGCCTCCCCCAGAGCGACAGGGCCAAAATCAAGGGACGTTAGAGCCAAAATGCCTGGACACACTGAGTTTGAAGCAATTTAAGTCATAGGAAGAGGGAAAGACTGATTCTGGGAAAGTTCCAGAGCTCAGCTGTTGAATAGAAGAAAGTCTGAGAGTAACGTTACACTCTTGGGTTAGAGAGTTGCACAGAGTAGGGGTGGGATTGTGTTGCAAGACTGGTATGACGTGCCCTACGTAGAGGAGGTGGTATACACTGGGAGAGCGCTGAGGAACACTGATTATCATAGTAGCAATAGAATAGCAAGATGCAACATTGTGGCGGAGAGAGATATTGCAGAGAGTTGGTGAGTGGACGGGAGTTAATGATACGAAAGGCCTTCCTTTCCACTTTGTCTAGGAGTGCGGTGTGAGAGGAACCTCCCCACACATGTGAACAATACTCAATACAAGGACACAACCGTGCCCCTGTACAGAGCAAGAAGTTGTGCAGGGGTAAAGAACCCCTGGAGCACACCTAGCTTCTGGGAGGCTGCCTTAGCAAGATTGGTAATATGGTCCTTCCAAGTGAGAGCAGAAGAAAAAGATACGAACTAGGTATCTGTGTAGGGTAAGGCGGGGTGGATTCGCCGCGGACCGTAGATACTTGTCCAAAAAAATTGGTCATAAATCCAAATACGTATGGAATTGATTCTAGGTATGTTTATAGTACGTGTAGATGATGATAGAACACAAACATGCATAGTTGTCATTTATTTAACGAAGACAAATATTTTTTCATAATTTTACAACCTGAAAAATATGTAAGCGGTCGTGAGCATTTTTCGTGACGGCGACCTTACCTCTCCCACCTGTGTTACAAGATGGTTGTTTAGGATTTCTAAGTAGAAACTAACTCTCTTTCTCTTTGTTTCAGGCAAGAATTTATAATTATATAATTTATAATTTTATAATACTCCTAGGTCTACAGTTTTATACAAAAATACTTGGATTATATCAATATAATAATAAGACATCTTAATTGATACTTTTGCAGAGTAATTGGGGGTAAAATCGCCGCGGCAGGATGAAATCATTAATATATGGCAGCGGCGATTTCACCCCTCACTATGGGGTGGATCCGCCGTGCGATTAACTTTTTTCGCCACCCCATTACAAACCTTTGTTTTGTTTTTTCACATAAAAATTATATGAACGTGTGCAGGAAGGCCTGAATGTAAAAGTTATGTAAAAAAAACTTCTGAATACTGATTCAGTTGGATGATGTTATTAAAGAACCAAGTTTCGTGGCGAATCTACCCCACCTTACCCTATAGCAGTTTCCCAGTAATAGGAAACTACCCAAAAGACTAACAATTCAGATTCAAAGGCCGAGTTTAGTTAGTTACCTTTCAGGAAGGAAATAAGGCAGTATTCGATATAATTTGAGACCCATCTTCAAATAATTAAATTCTTAAGTCCCCATTAAAATCTTTCTCAGAACTTCTAGATCTTAATGTGTGAATATACTTTAAGCCTTAAACAAAGTCAGAATATCATCCTTGTGAAATACATCACTAAATCAGTACTGGTAGTTGTTGAATTTGAAGTTATTAACAGTTAAATTTGAATTATATAGAGTAGGCCTATATTAAATCTACTCTTCTCTAGCTTTAAGTTAAATTACTTTCAGTGTACATTAATATTAAGACTTCTTCGCTACCTTTTACAAAGTTCAGTGCTCTGTCGTATGAGGCGTGTCCTGTATGCTATCACTAGGGGTCACCTTGACCTGACCTTACCTTTGGGGATTTGAACATTTAACGGACCCTTAGAGAACTGGGAGGACCAAGATATTTCTCCCTATATATGGGGAATACTTCATATACTTATTAAAGTTCCTGCATGTAAACACTGTTCCTGTAGGACTATATACATTTTTGTTCCTACAACTTTTACTTTTTTCCTCAATAAAGATCCTGTGGCAGGTATACAAGTCCTTATTCATTTACCATTACTAGGGAAACAGAGGCACCACTTCACTACTATCAATAAATACCAATTGCACAATTTCTTAACCCATTGGCTGCGGCTATGTTTGGGCTATTTAGGGCATATTCAGGCACTCCTGAATGATAAATAAAGTATCTGCCTTAAATTATCTGTATTCTGCCGAAAACTAGGCAAAAATAGCTTCAAAATGAGACCAGAACGGGCCCCATACGTGGTCTGGTTCACCCGCAGCAGTGCCAGTGAAACGCGGGAAACCCGCTATTTGGTAGCACTCGCTCGCTTGGCCACACTGTTGTGAGAGAGAGAGAGAGACCTGCGCGAGAGACAGTCTACCTCAGTGAGCCGCTAGCTGCTCTGAGGGACGGAGGTGGGCCTCTCACGCTCCCGCCCACTGACACTCAATTTTTACAGGCTTTTAAAGCCTGGAAATTGATGTAACTTGCCAGGACGTTCCAGAACATCACCCGCAGCGAAAGGGTTAAAATTGACAAGTGGGTCGAAAGGTCTTAAAAGCAACAAACTAATGGGGCGAGTCTTAAAAATATAAAACAAATAATGGGGCTAAACACTTTACGATGTACAGTATAGGACTCAGACATAGTAGGGTAAAATGAGTGTATTGCCGGAATCTCCGAATCTTCGCTTTGGTTAAGATACAGGACTTGCTAGTTACGTTAGAGTTTAGTTTGACAGACTTTTTTCGAACAATATTGATATAGGCCTATGCCTAAATGCCATAAACCTAAAACAAACTTA
This sequence comes from Paralithodes platypus, assembly GCA_032716605.1. NCBI lineage: Eukaryota > Metazoa > Arthropoda > Malacostraca > Decapoda > Lithodidae > Paralithodes > Paralithodes platypus. The sequence goes on along the minus strand of CM064514.1, from coordinate 54,810,416 downwards.
ACATAACCTAGGCCTATGCCATAAATCATCTAAAACACCTTAACATAACCTAACTCATTAGTTGGGACTGTCTCCAACCCTTAGTCCCCACCCACTTTTAAGGAGCTATTCAGCTAGGGTGTGTGTGTGTGTGGGGGGGGGGGGGGGGGGGGGGCATAATTATAGCCTATATCCCATATAATTAATTTGATAATCTTAAAGGACACTACATCCGCCTTATTAGAAAACATTTATTAGGGAAAATAGTCACCAATAGATAGCCATATTTTTCTTCATATAGTCCGCATGGAGGATTTTCGTTATCAACAAATTTAAAAATACCCACTTCACAGACAAATACACCAAAAATCTAAGTCAAAGCGGGGGTGTGGGGGCGGCAGCCCCCACCTATAATACGAAGATAGGTTAGGTAAAGTTGTTAGGTTAGGCTAATGTCCTTTCAAAGGGGTATAGGCTAGTAAACGCTAGGATCTGCCTATACCCGGTCAGAGGTAAGAAAAGTCCTGCAGTAGTCTCCTTGAATGCTACCATAATTATAGCCTAGGCCTATATCCCATATCTTACAGTAGATCCTCTGGAAAAAGGCAAACTAGGCTTGGGTATCCAGCTCAGTACTCTGTACCAGTACATATAATTAATTTTAGACAGTCTTGGCATAGGCTAGGCCCTATACGGCAATCACTTATAATTATAGACTAGGCTATATCCCATACAATTAATTTTCGACAGTCTTGCCATAGGCTAGGGATCACTTATAATTATAGCCTAGGCTATATCCCACATAATTTATTTTAGACAGTCTTGGCATAGGCTAGGCCCTATACGGCAATCACGTATAATTATACCCTAGGCCTATATCCCATATAATTAATTTTCGACAGTGTTGGCATAGGCTAGGCCCTATACGGCAATCACTTATAATTATAGCCTATCCCATATAATTAATTTTCGACAGTCTTGGCATAGGCTAGGCTATACGGCAATCCCTTGTTATATAAGAAACCTAACTTCCTAAGACAAAAATATCCATGGCGGATTTAAAGGAGTTGAATTTACTCTACCTAGACTGAAAAGGTCCGCTCATATAAAATTTAAATGAACAACAAATACCGGGAGTGTAGTTAGGTAATTTAGAAATACTGATGGATGGTAGGCAAATGGCTACTTCCCGAACGGGGTTGGTTGGTGGTTTACATCAAAACTACGAGGGTGCATACGTTAAAATAATGCTAGAGAGATTTAAATCATGATATATAAATCATGACTTAGCTTGTCGGTCGGTCTGTCAGTTGAATGAAGAGAGTTGGATGAAAGCCGAAAAGAGGGTCGCAGCGAACTGATGAGTGGGTGTTGCTAGGACGATGTCTAAATGTGCTCTAGCGCGTGCGCGAGACGTCATCGTCTTGCGCTACGAATCTAGCGGATACTGCTAAGTTTGTAGCTGATATCTAGCGGTAAATATCGTACCGCTTTTATATTACGACATAGGCGTTAGCCTTGGTCCGCAACTCATCTAGGAGAGACAACCTTACACAAATCCGGGTGGATGAGACTCGTCAGCCTTGGTTGGCAACCTGTCTAGGGGAGTAAACCTGATATAAATCCGTACTGCTTACCTAAGGGTAAGGCAGGTTAGTGGATGGATTAGCCGAACACCACTGTAGAAAAATAGTGCTAACAAGATACACAGAGGGCCTCTGAGTCGGACGGATCCTAGATGGAGTGGTCAATCCTGTAAGTCCTTCACTAAACTGGCTTGGGTTGTCCCTCTCACAGGGAATAGGTCCGCTTGGGGGCATTCTGTGTATGGCCACCCTCGTAAGGGGAGTAAGGCGTCCGGCAATAGATATATAAGATACCTAGAAAACTTAAGTTATGCCAATGACTATCGTGAACCCACGATACTATCCATGGATCCGGTATCTGATCAAAGTAATAATTAAACCCATGGAAGTTTCTTATTGTTCAACTACAGTATTCAACATCCCTTACCGTAGACGCTGACCTTCAGGATTCCCTTTATATTCCAAAAACGAAGGCAATAAAGCGATATATAACGAGGCACTGAGACGCGGACACAGATGTAAACACGTGGAGTGTAGCCTAGTTGAAACCTACCCAGATGGCTTCCGTTTATATATTTTACTAGGCCTACTCAAAAACATTACGCTATTATGGACGGACAATACAGTGTAATTAGGAGTTTTATTGGTGACTAACAAGATAATACTTTAGTAAAAAGATAAGTCTTCATCAACCCATTCGAACGTTTGTTTATTTTTTCCGGAACGCAGTCTAATTTTGTTAATTATTTAATATGAAAGGTGAGCTTCAGCTATTATAAATGAGGGCTCACCAGTCTGATCTCACCATGCTAAGGTTTATATGCCGAAGTAAGCTAAACTTCAAAAATAGGTTTGAAAAGGTGTACCGCCTTGTTAGGCGCGTTTGTTAAGTGTGGTAGACTCTGTTGTTACCACTGCATTTTATACTACCGGTCAATAAGTAATGAGAGAAATGCGTAATGAGCGATATATAAAATAGGAATATCCACCTAATAGGACACTACCTGGTAATTAACAATAAGCCTACTCTTCAATCCCACGTACTAGGTATCAGTGCCACGTATTAATTGGCAGGGGTTAGTCTTATCCCACGTACTATAGCCTACCGTTCCAAATACGTGGTCCAGAAATCGTGAACCCTAACCTTTGAAAATCAAAAAGGGGCTGTAAGTATCCACACCCGTTCCCTGGCTGACCCTTCCCAAATGGTACATATAAGCTCCATTACTCTAATTATTCGCTAGTTATATAGGTTCACGAGTTTTGGCCAACTTTGAATAGGGTAAAGCTGGAAGGTAAGGGTTATTCTAGATCCAATGTACTAGGTCTAGTTTGGGTTGTTAGGAAATAGTCTTTCTAAGTTAGTTTTGGTTCTAGGGACTCTTACTACTGGTTAGGCAAGGGTTAGTTCTTTGTATCCCACATACTACGTACTAGGGACACTTAATACCTGGTAGGTAGGAATTTGTTTCTTATTCTATCAAATGTAATAAGTGTACATCCACAGGTTGGCTCAAGTTTTAAAGTTAAAAACAATTCGAAAAGTGTCCTATAGAGTGAATATTGCTTCTATATAGACTTTCTTATTACGCAGCTCCCGCATTAAGAGTATCGCATTGGCAGGTACCGGTAGTATGCAATGCGACTATTCTATTAAGACATAAAATCTAACAGCTTCACCGTTGATTCAGTGTACGGTCACGCTAATAAGTAATGTCCCAGCTGTCATTACGTTTGGCTTGCTCTGTGCTGTATTAATGTCTGTCAGATGTTGAATAGGGTGGGTAAATGTAGGAACATGGTATACCTCACTCAAAGAATAAATCATTTGTAGATATTGCGGATACCAATTATTGATCAAAACATAGGCTAATTGGTGCCGAGACATCACTTATTAGCGCGACTGTACCAAGGGTCACTTTCCAGATAACTGCAAGTGTTGCCGGTTTATAGGATTGTTTTAGGTGCGCATTGGGGTTTATTGCTGGTTGTATCTTTTACAACTTAATTTATAGGTCGTGAATTCTTCAACTTTCATTAAAATAAAAAATAAGCATTGGAGATTACTTAGAGCCAGAGATTCGATGTGCCCAAGATGTGTAGCCTCTATAAAATGCACCACCTAGAGTCCTAGACTTATTATAGTCTAAGTGTGGCGCAGGCTCCATGAGGCTACGGTAAAGGTCAGATAATTAAATTGTGTTAATTATGAAGAGTTTCTGAAATCAGTTTTCTACCGCCGCCATTGTTCCGAGACAGTTGCATTAAGTCATAATTATACCCTAATCTACAGTACGGTGGGGGGAAAAAAGTTCTCTAGGATGAACAAAGTACGGTCGATAATTTAAAATAATTTGCTCTCCAACCTTATTTAACACAAAGTAAAATGCCCCAGAACAAGAAGCCCACCACAGAAGCCACGAGCGAACACCACACAGAAACACCCGAAAGAAAGGTCCACAGAACAAAAGGACCAGCTGACCGAGCCAGCCAATTCAGACAGGCCCAAGCCCGCAGGGCTAAGAAGCTCCAGGCCGCACCTACATACCCCTTCTAAACTGACCATTTTCCACACCTCACGTACACTACCCCCTCGTGTCCTACACTCCTAACTACAAAGATGATGAACAGGAATATACATTCATATTAAAAACACCCATGCCCTGTCCCTACGTTGAGCCAATGCCAACACATCAGACAGCCATAATTATATCTATGTATGTTCTTACATCCGAGAAGTAGATGTTAAAGAAACCACATGTCCAAACTCATAAGAAATTAAAGATACCCACGGGTACACCAGGATATAGAACCATTGCCCCCATAAGACTTAGACAGCTATGACTACAGATGTTAGCCACCAGGCTGTAACGTAATCCTTACCCCAACCAGAGATTGTATAGATAACCTTTGTTACCAGTATCTATCATAGTACCTCGAAACAATATCGCAGTACCCCTACGAACTGCCGCTTTCCTTGAGTCTATATTTCATAGAAAACGCAGTTCCCAGGGACACCTAGACGTACACAAAAAGCATGTCAAATAATAGGTCCATAACCCCTCGTATGTACGAGAAATAATACACCATGTTTTTCCTTACTTTATCCACAAGTCACGCACACACCTACAGTTAACCTCCTTCTCCCCCACCGCCTCACAGTCCACATGATTCTATCTTTTCCAGACTCATATACCACCCCGTATTTGCATCCCCCGGTAGCATTTGACTAACGTACTTTTACTGTCTTTTCAAACTCCAATATCAATTGTAGCCTAATGCCACCCCCACGCCCAGGGACCTTAGGGGCAAATTGGTTCAATGTTATTTTAATACCACAAATTTTGTTGATATATTTGAAGATAAATATTGAATCTATATGCTCTAAAGATCATAAGAAAATTTGTTTTAACCCTCGGCAAAACCTAATAAAAAAGTATGGTACTAAAATTTATTTTTCGTAACAAGGTTGTCAATACGGTACTTTCAGTCATCGATAGCTCTAAAAATCATATGAAAATGTGTTAAACCCTCGTAAAAGCCTAATATAAAAGTATGGTACTAAAATTTAATTTTCGTAAAAGGGTTGTCAATACGGTACTTTCCCGTTATCAATGTACAATCAAGCTGGAGATTGCAGAGTAAACACCATAGACTTCATATACTTTTTTTTCACCTTCGTATAATCGACAGCCAATTTTTTTATTTTTTTTTATTAAGGGATTAGTACTCAAGCAGCGGGGGTGTGGGGGCGGCAGCCCCCACCCATAATACTAGGTTAGGTTAGGTAAGGTTGTTAGGTTAGGCTAATGTCTTTTCAAATCACTATCGGGGAGCGAGCGTGTCTCAACATCGATCGATAGGCCTAATGGGGAAAATAGGTTTTCCCGAGATTTCTAATTAATTACAAACACTATATATTGATGCAAATGACCAATTTTGTTTATAAAAAAACACTCTGAAAATTCGTGGTATTAAAATAACATTTTTCCGGCAAATTTCCCTGTAGCCCCTGAGCTTCCCCCCCCCCCACCCTCTCATTAAGACACCCGCGCTTCTCGACTCTTGTCCGACCTAGCCTCTCTCTCATACCTCTTGAAGATCCCTGAATTTTCCGTTGCTAACGCTCTCAAACCTTTTATATATATACTCCTATCCAGCCTACCTTCACTTAGTAGGCCAGAACAACATTAGAACTTTACTAACCCCTTGCATGCCATCTATTCTCTTACAACCCATTCACAACCCTGCACCCCATGGTCGTCGGTGCGAGGCTCGCCGCCTCGCCAGTAACTAATTTCTATTGCCATACTTCCAGATAAATGTGGCAGAGTTAATAACCAGTCTCCACCACATCCAGCAAGCCATGCAATTAACAGCCAACCGAGTACACCCAGCTAGCCAAGGCACCTTCGGTTTTGATATTAAGAACACTCACATCTGTCTCATAAACAGAGGGTTATTACAAACACTGGTGATATGGCAAGCCCCTAGCCACAGCCGCCGGACGACCATCCCAGAGGGAGAGCGCCCGGCTACCCCTTTTTACCCACCCGAGGAGGGAGACCCCCACCCCCGCGGAAGTATACCTGACCCCTGTTTTGACTTCCGGGTCATTGCCAGGTAGCCTAGGAATTCTTCCTATCAATGAACTAACCATACATGTCTAACCCCCTTACTCACTTCTCTATACCCACAATAACCCATCCACCTGTTTTGCATACTCGGATAGTCAAATTAGCACCTCGGCTATGCAATAGAACAAAGACTGAGCAATATAAGAGAGACGCCCCTATCACAGCTGTCCCAGTCCTCCCCGCAAAGTAGATCCAGTCTCCCTTCCATAAATACTTCCAGTATAGCCAAAATAGTACCTTTTACTAAGGCTCCGTTATATCACAAATTAAAAGCTTCCCATAGCCATGTGCCACAACAGTAATCACCATCTTACCCAGTCCCCATATCTATTGAGAGCTCAAATAAGTCCATAAGACTCGATATCCCTATTGTCTACAGGGTCCAGAACCGAGCCTATAAACCTAGCTCCCGCCCCCAGTCAAATCAGTTGAAAGTTAAACACCAACCAGTGGCCACTACCCTGAAGTTAACCTCTAGCTCTGCCCCGAGTTGAGAGATTCCCGAGCCGGCAGACTCCATGGCAGAAGTTAAATAGAAGAGCTGTCCATGTACAAGTCCTAACGTGCACCTTATAACCTTCACACAAATTCGTGGGTATATAAGTGTGTAGCCAGCACCGATCGTCAAGAGATCCGACTTGAGAACTTCCTACATTTTGGACCACCTGGACGGCCGAGGAACCAGTCGTTAGCCCCCAACATCACCGGAAGCAAGATAACCAGGACCAGACCTACAAATACTATTCAAGATTCATGTTACTAGTACTAAGTGTTATAGTACCAGTTTGACACTCACTTATTAACTTTCTATGAAGTGGCTATAACCTTGCCCAGTGTAACTCATATTTAACCATTCCATTTGGGACGTACTAAGCGTATCAGTGTTCATTAATTAACAGGCGACATTGACTCTCGTAATTACCTTATTCAGATATTAAAACCCTAGTGATATCTAACGTTCGCCCACTGATTTGTGTTCTACGTATTTCTGCCATAAGAATATAAACCTTAGATCAGTACCCCCATGAGGTTACTAGAGATTCCGTGTTCTACAATATACACGTGTCTAATCCTAACTGTGAGCTGCTACTTGGGCACGCGACCAGCCAGTAAGAGATCAAATCAGTGAAATTGAATTACATGAATATATTGAGGTCTTCCAGTAAAATAAAACTTGCTAATTAAACCCGTGATCAGAAGAGTATACCTGAACGTTGGAAGTGGGAGACTAGGCTCCATCCAGATCCGCTAATGCTAGCAGTTCCCTTCTATTATTTGTTTTGTACGAGAATTACTATCTTTCCATGCTCTTTATTTACTTACTTCAATAAACTTTAACTTGTGTCGTGTTACCGTGTGTTTATTTTGAGTTTTCTATTCCTCATACCTTGTATTGTGCATGCAGCCTTATATACCCAGTCATTTAGAACTCACATTACCCAAGTTAAACCTGTAGAAAAACAGGGCATAAAACAAAGTAATTTAGTTTGCAGCGGTAATTACTGAATAGGCTAATTGGGTATTCATATTTTTTCACAAACTAACTTTACTTCTAAACACAAATAAATCAACGAATACATGTGGCACTCCAAGGACTAGCCTAGGAACTCACACCGAAATTCCGGATTATTTTTATTTTAATACCACGAATTTTCAGTGTTTTTTTATAAACAAAATTGGTCATTTGCATAAATATATAGTGTTTGTAATTAATTAGAAATCTCGGGAAAACCTATTTTCCCCATTAGGCCTATCGATCGATGTTGAGACACGCTCGCTCCCCATACTGATTTGAAAAGACATTAGCCTAACCTAACCTAGTATTATGGGTGGGGGCTGCCGCCCCCACACCCCCGCTGGTTGAGTACTAATCCCTTAATAAAAAATAAAAAAAATTGGCTGTCGATTATACGAAGTTGAAGTCTATGGTGTTTACTCTGCAATCTTCAGCTTGATTGTACATTGATAACGGGAAAGTACCGTATTGACAACCTTGTTACGAAAATTAAATGTTAGTACCATACTTTTAGGTAAATCTACAGTTATACTACCCCTCCCCCCACCACCTCCCCCCTTCAAAACACGCCTTTTAGCGTGTTTTTGGATGGTTCAGCAGACGCGGAAACTGGAAAAAACATATTTTGATAAAAAATTATCACCAACCAGGTATGAGTTTTTCAGGTAATTTGTTGTTGTTTTTTATTTTTTAATTGATATACAGTGTTGTTTATTACCGAGGACCGTCGCATTTTAGTATTTTGAACATTAGCCTAACCTAACCTAACCTAACCGAAAAGTAACCCATCTCCACGACGGTCTAAACTCCCCATCACGTTCCCTGTTTATGGGTGCGCGACGGTCTAAACCCTGCTCACGTTCCCTGTTTATGGGTTTGCGAAGGTTTGTAATACTTCAATGTATCCATTTCAAGTCAAATATACATTTCCGCACATCATCAAACCATACTAAGTCTACTACTAATAATATTAACCCATTAGTTCCAACAGAATAGCGACAAAATAGGGGTAGTATAACTGTAGATTTATCTTAAAATAACATTGAACCGAAATTCCGCGCATTTGCATTATGCTATCAAAACATAATTTACTAAAGATATAAACTATAGAAAATAGACAATAAGGTATACAGCCATATTTTAAGAGCTCTTAAATATGCTCAAAAAGCAACACTGAGAGGAGATAGGTGTAGCATTCAAGGAGACTACTGCAAGACTTCTTCTTACCTCTGACCGGGTATAGGCTATCCTAGTGCTTACTAGCCTATACCCCTTTGAAAGGACATTAGCCTAACCTTACCTAACCTATCCTAGTATTATAGGTGGGGGCTGCCGCCCCCACACCCCCGCTTTGACTTAGATTTTTTGTGTATTTGTCTGTGAAGTGGGTATTTTTCAATTTGTTGATAACGAAAATCCTCCATGCGGACTATATGGAGAAAAATATGGCGAATCTATTGGTGCCTATTTTCACTAATAAATTGTTTCTCATAACGTCGCACTAGTGTCCTTGAATATTATCAAACGTCCTGTGGCATTAAACTAGTAGTTTTAAAATTAATTATGCCATTAAAACTAGGCCTTTCGTAATATTCACGATAACAAGAAACAGGATTTTCCTAAACTTCACCATAATAACTGAATAATTTGCATAACAATGTAATAAAATCTAAGTTTGTACACTAACTTATAAACTCATGATAAATCTACTAAACGCCTAAATTAATTTCAAACTTTAAATTAAGTTTCAACAGCAAAAAACACTTTTAGACTGATAATTCACAAGTTTGAGGCGAGCAATCAAAGCGCCAATAGGGGCATAGCTATACTGGTAAGTTAACATTGACAATTATTTCCTAAAATTCAGATAATGAAAGAAACTTCTTCCTAAATTCCCAAGGACATTGAAACTAGGCTGTAAACATTGCTTAAAATATTAATAGTATATATTTTTGTATCTGTCTTAACTGTCTAACCTAACATAACTAATCCTAATATCAAACTAATTTATCGGTATATATTAAGCAAACTACCCACCAATTTTCATGAAAATTTTGAAATGCATGTTGGAATCCCTATAAACTGTATTTCATTTTTATGTAAGTTTGATAATTTGGAAAAATCGATTAAGGGAGAAAATTAACATTGAAAATTATGTGTAAAAAGTCTCCCATAAACGGCGGCCCGCTATGTTATTGTAATTTGCGGCCTAATTTTGTCTGTTAATTAACTTTCTCCTTAATTGGACCCCCTATGAAGTACAACAGATTATGATGACATAAGTGACGGGTGTTTAGAGGGGGCAGATCTCCCCCTTCAACATAGTACGTGTCCCGCAGTAACTTCTATTATATAAACAACCCAAGAATTTTCAGATTTTTGAAATTTAATTTAGGATGTAATATAACCTATACTCCATGTTAAAATAAGTGTCAACCCTCGAAAAATTCTATTAAGGGAGATACAGAACCTAGAACCTGTAACCTGTAACGATATTTGTCCCCATAGACGGCACACAACACAACTCGGCGGACCTCTTTCTCCCTGCCTTTCAGTCTAATTAACACTAGGAATTTACCTAATTTTCTATCCAATGTACTATCCAACCAGCGGGGGTGTGGGGGAGGCAGCCCCCACTCATAATACTAAGTTAGGTTAGGTAAGGTTGGCAGGTTAGGCTAATATCTTTAATGTAGCTAAATTGTTGGATAATTAATAATTAGCTTACTCAAAAAATCTTAAAAACCAAGCCAACTTTTGCCAAAACTTGGCTCGAGTTTTCATTTTGGAGTTTTCTCATGTTGAAAAACAACAAAACACGAGCCAACTTTAATCATAAAAGCCATTATAGGCTATATATCGCCTTTTTATGACTTTAACCCCACACTTTCCCTGATCTTCATAGCCCTCCCCACTATCGGGGCGCCGTGTCTTAAGATCGTTGGATAAAGGGGAAAACAATTTTTGCGGAGGTTGAAACTAATGTCAATCACTATAATATATTGATGCAAATAAACTAAAACTAAAAACAAAATCATTAAAATAATTGGTGGGTGGTTTCCTTAATATTTTCCAATTTATCTAACCTACATAAAACTTATTATTTAGGATTATAATTTCAATACTAGAATTATCACCATCTTTAACCTAACATACGCCTAATAGTCCTATAAAACTAATTTACATGACTAGGGTGTCAAACGACGCTGTTTTTTTGTTTTTGTTTTTGAGTGATAACGCAAAGGAACTTTTTGTATAATGATAACAGAAACTCCCCCAGCCTTTTTTTTTTTTTTTTTTTTTAAAGAAACCAAAAAGGTAAATTGACATAGCCTAATTTTGGTCTCCATATTTTCCATTTTGATTGCTTTTAGATTGCAGGAAATTCTGTTTTGGACACCTAAATTCTCACAAAAATCATGGGGACCCCCATAGAGCTCGCACCTTCGCCGCTCCGTCGCGCTATAATGATAAAATAATAAACCATAATGATAACACAATTCATATTTTGTGGATTGACACCCTGTACATAGGCCTAACCAATATAAACTGATAGCCGAGGATATTAATTTTTAATATTCTCATAACAAATGGGGATTAGGCCAGAGTAAATAGATACCCGGTAATCTCAACGATTTGACCCATCTTAAACGTAACCTTCACAGCTTAATATAAAACTAAATACACTTCTCATTACTTAAACATTTAAATATCAAGAGCCTGAACTTTTTTTTTTTTTACCGATCTTAATTTCTTAAACCAAAGCAAAAGTGGCAGAAGTTGCATTAGCCTAGTCGTTTAACCACATTCAGGTTACGAGAAATATAGAAATTTACTGCATGCTCTAATAATTACTAACAAGGGACTGAATGTGAACAAATCTAATGGAAAGTGAACCCTATTTTACCTTGCCTACCAAAACAGGAAATCCATACTTACCGACCGGAACCTGCTTTGCCTGTAGTTTCCCATCTGCTATGGTTTTTCAGTTTGTTAATTCCATTAATCGAGTTTAGGAGTAAAGTTGGTTGGAGAAAACAATCATTTTCAGTAATTTTCACTATTTTAAAAGTTTATTAAATTTTAACATATGAATAGATTTACCACAATTTTTTCCACTTTTTATAAACTTTATATACATTTACATTTATTTTATTCCATTTCCAACAATTTAACTTTTAAATAAATTTTATATTTCAGTTTCATAAATGTTCCATTATTTTAGCCTTTGGTTATCCCCCCACATCAACTAATGCAATACGGAAAACACCAGTAAATTGAAGTTATATGCAAGTCAGATAGTTAATGCCGGCTTTTAATCATATTAAGCAAGGAATATTCATGAAAATCGCCAAGTTTAATTATATAAAATTAAACTTATATTAATTAAAAATAGTTAGAGACTCTTACCTTCATTAGTGACCGGTACACCTGGTACAGGTATGGCGGATCATGAAGTGGCTGAGACACACCAGTCTCGGAGGCGACTTACCTGCTTAAGGGAGCCCACCTTTCTTTTTTCTTTATCTCCCCCCTAGATGTTCACGTTGTCCTTCCGTCTGCGTGTGACGTCACTCTTGTCCCAGTAGCGTGGGTGTTGTAGACAGACAGGTCATGGGTTCACACTAGACCTATTTGGGCTTAAGATTGGAGTATAGGCTACATTAAAAATAACAGGAAAATAAAAAAATAATGGCATGGCATTTGTCCTATTATCATTTCCAAAGACACTAGGAACTGGAATAACTAATTCTAACTTTGCAAATTTAATAATAAAGACTAAACCGAAGGGACTGTACGGTCGACAGGGTGGATTTTTTTTTCTTCTATGTAAGTGAGGGATGCAAAAGGCAGAACTGCCAGTAGAGAGTGCCTCCCCCAGAGCGACAGGGCCAAAATCAAGGGACGTTAGAGCCAAAATGCCTGGACACACTGAGTTTGAAGCAATTTAAGTCATAGGAAGAGGGAAAGACTAATTTTGGGAAAGTTCCAGAACTCAGCTGTTGAATAGAAGAAAGTCTGAGAGTAACGTTACACTCTTGGGTTAGAGAGTTGCACAGAGTAGGGGTGGGATTGTGTTGCAAGACTGGTATGACGTGCCCTATGTAGAGGTGGTGGTATACACTGGGAGAGCGCTGAGGAACACTAATTATCATAGTAGCGATAGAATAGCAAGATGCAACATTGTGGCGGAGAGAGAGATATTGCAGAGAGTTGGTGAGTGGACGGGAATTAATGATACGAAAGGCCTTCCTTTCCACTTTGTCTAAGAGTGCGGTGTGAGAGGAACCTCCCCACACATGTGAACAATACTCAATACAAGGACACAACCGTGCCCCTGTACAGAGCAAGAACTTGTGTAGGGGTAAAGAACCCCTGGAGCACACCTAGCTTCTGGGAGGCTGCCTTAGCAAGATTGGTAATATGGTCTTTCCAAGTGAGAGCAGAAGAAAAAGATACGAACTAGGTATCTGTGTAGGGTAAGGCGGGGTGGATTCGCCGCGGACCGTAGATACTTGTCAAAAAAAATTGGTCATAAATCCAAATACGTATGGAATTGATTCTAGGTATGTTTATAGTACGTGTAGATGATGATAGAACACAAACATGCATAGTTGTCATTTATTTAACGATGACAAATATTTTTTCATAATTTTACAACCTGAAAAATATGTAAGCGGTCGTGAGCATTTTTCGTGGTGGCGACCTTACCTCTCCCACCTGTGTTACAAGATGGTTGTTTATGATTTCTAAGTGGAAACGAACTCTTTGTTTCAGGCAAGAATTTATAATTATATAATTTATAATTTTATAATACTCCTAGGTCTACAGTTTTATACAAAAATACTTGGATTATATCAATATAATAATAACACATCTTAATTGATACTTTTGCAGAGTAATTGGGGGTAAAATCGCCGCGGCAGGATGAAATCATTAATATATGGCAGCGGCGATTTCACCCCTCACTATGGGGTGGATCCGCCGTGCGATTAACTTTTTTCGCCACCCCATTAAAAACCTTTTTGTTTTTTCACATAAAAATTATATGAACGTGTGCAGGAAGGCCTGAATGTACAAGTTATGTAAAAACAAAAATCTGAATACTGATTCAGTTGGATGCTGTTATTAAAGAACCAAGTTTCGCGGCGAATCTACCCCACCTTACCCTATAGCAGTTTCCCAGCAACAGGAAACTACCCAAAAGACTAACAATTCAGATTCAAAGGCCGAGTTTAGTTAGTTATCTTTCAGGAAGGAAATAAGGCAGTATTCGATATAATTTGAGACCCATCTTCAAATAATTAAATTCTTAAATCCCCATTAAAATCTTTCTCAGAACTTCTAGATCTTAATGTGTGAATATACTTTAAGCCTTAAACAAAGTCAGAATATCATCCTTGTGAAATACATCACTAAATCAGTACTGGTAGTTGTTGAATTTGAAGTTATTAACAGTTAAAATTTGAATTATATAGAGTAGGCCTATATTAAATCTACTCTTCTCTAGCTTTAAGTTAAATTACTTTGTGTACATTAATATTATGACTTCTTCGCTACCTTTTACAAAGTTCAGTGCTCTGTCGTATGAGGCGTGTCCTGTATGCTATCACTAGGAGTCACTTTGACCTGAACTAAACTTTGGGGATTTGAACATTTAACTGACCCTTAGAGAACTGGGAGGACCAAGATATTTCTCCCTATATGGGGAATACTTCATATACTTATTAAAGTTCCTGCATGTAAACACTGTTCCTGTAGGACTATATACATTTTTGTTCCTACAACTTTTACTTTTTTCCTCAATAAAGATCCTGTGGCAGGTATACAAGTCCTTATTCATTTACCATTACTAGGGAAAGAGAGGCATCACTTCACTACTATCAATAAATACCAATTGCACAATTTCTTAAAATTTACAAAAGTGGGTCGAAAGGTCTTAACCCTTCTTTGGCGGCGCGCAACTTATGTCGTGTGAAATAAATATGGACTAAGTGGCGGTTCACAACTTATGTCGTGTGCCATTTTCACCACGTAATGTTGCTGAGAGAGAGAGATGAATGGTGGGAGGAGCGTAGCAAGCGTATGACTGCTCCAGACCACCGCGGAGGACCTACTGACATGAATCCCACCCTTCCCTCCCCTCTCATACTCGCTACACAGGGAATTAGGTAGGGAAATTACCTAATTACAGGGTTTTTGCACGATCGTTGCAAGAGAACCAGCGGTCGTACAAGGATGGTTCGGGTGTCATTGGAAAGCTCTGTTTACGCCCTTTCAGGGATAGATACTAGTTTTACGCTCTGAGTCTTATTTAGGCATGAAAATGATCACGTAAACAACCCTATTTAGGGTTAAAAAAAAATGCTGGGCGCTACGGTCCCCTAGACCGCCTAGGTGTTAAAAGCAACAAACTAATGGGGCGAGTTTTAAAAATATAAAACAAATAATGGGGCTAAACACTTTACGAAAAAGGGGTCCACAACTTTTGTGTATGGCCACCCTCTTAACCCCTTCAGACTCATATGACTCAGAGTTTGCCAGATTAGCAATAAGAAATAGAGTTCTCTCACTCTTATAATTACCTCTCCAAAATTAGTTTTCTGCCCACAGCCAACTCAAAGACAACTGCAGAGGTTGAAGTAACTAAACTAAAGGTTTCTAAATACCCCTGATGGAAACAAAGTCTTTAAAGTATCCCCAATAGGCTCAAAATAGAATTTTATGTCGGAGAGGGTCAATATAGACATATAGACAATATTGACAGTCTGCCAAATAAGCGAGGTTGCGGCACCAAGTATATTTTTTATCAATAAATGGTATCTGCACTATCCAAGCATCAATAGTTCGAGATAAAAGTTGCCATCTTTACTGACCATATTAAACATCCGACAGACTAACAGTGACAGCAAAAACTTAGTAACAGCGGAGAACCTACTTATTACTGCAAGACTTCTAATTAATCAATATGATAGATTATCAGCGAATCTAGAAAAAGTCACTTATATAAAATGAATTGTATTATACACAGAAATAAACTTATTTTACAACTAAACAAAATAAGTAATTATGAAAGAAATTTAAGTTTAATATTTCAGGATCGTTTCGTATCAGTTTCAGTTCCACTTTAATTATATAGAATAAAGTTATAGCTCACATTGTTTTACCTTAAGTCCCAATATAAATTAATAAGACTTCTCACAATGCTTAATTACTAATGAAACTATAGCATTACATCAAATAATTTAAGTAACTTTACTACAATGTCAGCCAGATAAATTAGTTACTATATCCAATCACAAATCCTAAATCAAATGAGGTTAAGTATTCACAACATATTAATTAATAGTCACTAACTCACGAACTAACGAGTAGTGGTCACACAGGCAGTCACCAATTGGCAGACAGGCTGCTCGAGTCTACCAACCACAGGTGAGGGGCAGGTGCGCGATCCACAGATATTCGTATGTAGGGGGGCGTCTGCAGTGATATCCGCCCAGCTCTACTCTCCTCTGTCACGTACGCATGCTTCTGGTCACTTAAACAGGGGTCTGCAGGTAAAAAGGCCATCACATGGTCCAATGCACAGTCACGAGTCACATCTTTGAGTCTCCAGATGTAATAAAATATATAAAAAATATATTAAGGGGCAATTTTTAAACTACCGGTACTTTTCAGAACTTTTAATCATATTAAGCAAGGAATATTCATGAAAATCGCCAAGTTTAATTATATAAAATTAAACTTATCTATTCTATCTATCTATATGTTCAGGCCCAATCCCCATTTTGGGGGTAGCCGACTCAAGACAGAGCAAGAACAGGGAAAACACAAAAACAACATAAAACAAAAAATAAACACAGATAAAAAACATAAACTCACACATCCAGGTCACCCAGAAGACCCAGAGACCAGGGTTACCAAGGTCGCTCCAGCACTCCCCCGGCCCCTGACCACCCGGAGAGGTTCCGATCTCGGCAGGCAGACATGCAGCGGAGCCAAAGCCACAAGCCCTCCCACCACACTTCCAGGCACACCCTTCATATTAATCGTCCCCCCGGGCCAGGCGCCTGATTGACTATTATCTAGTCGAACTTGCGCCCGACCCCTTACTCCAAATTACCACGTGTTCACTCAACTATTCACAAGCATTCTCCATTCACTCCTGTCCACCACCACTTCCCCTGCCTGATCTATAGTCATTCCTCTATCATCCAAAGCCTTTCTTACACAGTCTCTCCATCTCAATGGGGGTCTTCCTGCCCTTCTATCTCCCCTTGTACCGGACTCACATATTCTCTTTGTAAGCCTTTCATCTCCCATTCGTTCAACATGACCATACCAGCTCAGCACCCTTCTGTCCACTCTGGCTGACAAATGTTCCTGCTGCCCCACTCTCCTACGTATCTCTTCATTCCTCAATCTGTCTCTACGAGTAACACCACACATACTCCTCAAGCAGCTCATCTCCATCACATCCAGCCCTCTTTTCTCCTTTTTCTTCAGAGCCTATGTCTCAGCCCCATACATCACTGTTGGCACAACAATTCCTTGATACAGTGCACTTTTTACTTTCACTCCGAGATTTCTTGTCGTCCACATACTTCCCATTGCTCCGAAAACCTTCCTTCCTTCACACACTCTCTGTTTTACCTCCACTTCCATACCTCCACTCCTGCTTATCGTTCCTCCTAGATATTTATAACACTCTACTTGTTCCAATATTTCCCTTAATTAAACTTATATTAATTAAAAATAGTTAAAGACTCTTACCTTCATTAGTGACCGGTACACCTGGTACAGGTATGGCGGATCATGAAGTGGCCGAGACACACCAGTCTCGGAAGCGACTTACCTGCTTAAGGGAGCCCACCTTTCTTTTTTCTTTATCTCCCCCCTAGATGTTCACGTTGTCCTTCCGTCTGCGTGTGACGTGACTCTTGTCCCAGTAGCGTGGGTGTTTTAGACAGCCAGGTCAGGGGTTCAAACTACTGTACTGAAACTATACCTAATTGGGCTTAAGATTAGAGTATAGGCTACATTAAAAATAACATGAATATAAAAACATTAATGGCATGGCATTTGTCCTATTATCATTTCCAAAGACACTAGGAACTGGAATAACTAATTCTAACTTTGCAAATTTAATAATAAAGACTAAACCGAAGGGACTGTACGGTCGACAGGGTGGATTTTTTTTCTTCTATGTAAGTGAGGGATGCAAAAGGCAGAACTGCCAGTAGAGAGTGCCTCCCCCAGAGCGACAGGGCCAAAATCAAGGGACGTTAGAGCCAAAATGCCTGGACACACTGAGTTTGAAGCAATTTAAGTCATAGGAAGAGGGAAAGACTGATTCTGGGAAAGTTCCAGAGATCAGCTGTTGAATAGAAGAAAGTCAGAGTAACGTTACACTCTTGGGTTAGAGAGTTGCACAGAGTAGGGGTGGGATTGTGTTGAAAGACTGGTATGACGTGCCCTACGTAGAGGAGGTGGTATACACTGGGAGAGCGCTGAGGAACACTGATTATCATAGTAGCGATAGAATAGCAAGATGCAACATTGTGGCGGAGAGAGATATTGCAGAGAGTTGGTGAGTCGACGGGAGTTAATGATACGAAAGGCCTTCCTTTCCACTTTGTCTAGGAGTGCAGTGTGAGAGGAACCTCCCCACACATGTGAACAATACTCAATACAAGGACACAACCGTGCCCCTGTACAGAGCAAGAAGTTGTGCAGGGGTAAAGAACCCCTTGAGCACCCCTAGCTTCTGGGAGGCTGCCTTAGCAAGATTGGTAATATGGTCTTTCCAAGTGAGAGCAGAAGAAAAAGATACGAACTAGGTATCTGTGTAGGGTAAGGCGGGGTGGATTCTCCGCGGACCGTAGATACTTGTCCACAAAAATTGGTCATAAATCCAAATACGTATGGAATTGATTCTAGGTATGTTTATAGTACGTGTAGATGAGGATAGAACACAAACATGCATAGTTGTCATTTATTTAACGAAGACAAATATTTTTTCATAATTTTACAACCTGAAAAATATGTAAACGGTCGTGAGCATTTTTCGTGGCGGCGACCTTACCTCTCCCACCTGTGTTACATGATGGTTGTTTATGATTTCTAAGTGAAAACTAAGTCTTTTTCTTTGTTTCAGGCAAGAATTTATAATTATATAATTTATAATTTTATAATACTCCTAGGTCTACAGTTTTATACAAAAATACTTAGATTATATCAATATAATAATAAAACATCTTAATTGATACTTTTGCAGAGTAATTGGGGGTAAAATCACCGCGGCAGGATGAAATCATTAATATATGGCAGCAGCGATTTCACCCCTCACTATGGGGTGGATCCGCCGCGCGATTAACTTTTTTCGCCACCCCATTACAAACCTTAGTTTTGTTTTTTCACATAAAAATTATATGAACGTGTGCAGGAAGGCCTGAATGTAAAAGTTATGTAACAAAAAACTTCTGAATACTGATTCAGTTGGATGATGTTATTAAAGAACCAAGTTTCGTGGCGAATCTACCCCACCTTACCCTATAGCAGTTTCCCAGTAATAGGAAACTACCCAAAAGACTAACAATTCAGATTCAAAGGCCGAGTTTAGTTAGTTATCTTTCAGGAAGGAAATAAGGCAGTATTCGATATAATTTGAGACCCATCTTCAAATAATTACATTCTTAAGTCCCCATTAAAATCTTTCTCAGAACTTCTAGATATTAATGTGTGAATATACTTTAAGCCTTAAACAAAGTCAGAATATCATCCTTGTGAAATACATCACTAAATCAGTACTGGTAGTTGTTGAATTTGAAGTTATTAACAGTTAAAATTTGAATTATATAGAGTAGGCCTATATTAAATCTACTCTTCTCTAGCTTTAAGTTAAATTACTTTCAGTGTACATTAATATTAAGACTTCTTCGCTACCTTTTACAAAGTTCAGTGCTCTGTCGTATGAGGCGTGTCCTGTATGCTATCACTAGGAGTCACTTTGACCTGAACTAAACTTTGGGGATTTGAACATTTAACTGACCCTTAGAGAACTGGGAGGACCAAGATATTTCTCCCTATATGGGGAATACTTCATATACTTATTAAAGTTCCTGCATGTAAACACTGTTCCTGTAGGACTATATACATTTTTGTTCCTACAACTTTTACTTTTTTCCTCAATAAAGATCCTGTGGCAGGTATACAAGTCCTTATTCATTTACCATTACTAGGGAAACAGAGGCATCACTTCACTACTATCAATAAATACCAATTGCACAATTTCTTAACATTGACAAAAGTGGGTCGAAAGGTCTTAACCCTTCTTTGGCGGCGCGCAACTTATGTCGTGTGAAATAAATATGGACTAAGTGGCGGTTCACAACTTATGTCTTGTGCCATTTTCACCACGTAATGTTGCTGAGAGAGAGAGAGAGAGAGGAGTGGTGGGAGGAGCGTAGCAAGCGTATGACTGCTCTAGACCACCGCGGCGGACCTACTGACATGAATCCCACCCTTCCCTCCCATCTCACACTCGCTACACAGGGAATTATGTAGGGAAATTACCTAATTACAGGGTTTTTGCACTCTTGTTGCACGATCGTTGCAAGAGAATCAGTGGTCGTACAAGGATGGTTCGGGTGTCATTGGAAAGCTCTGTTTACGCCCTTTCAGGGATAGATACTAGTTTTACGCTCCGAGTCTTATTTAGGCATGAAAATGCTCACGTAAACAACCCTATTTAGGGTACAAAAAACCCGCTGGGCGCTACGGTCCCCTAGACCGCCTAGCCCGCCAATAAGGTGTTAAAAGCAACAAACTAATGGGGCGAGTTTTAAAAATATAAAACAAATAATGGGGCTAAACACTTTACGAAAAAGGGGTCCACAACTTTTGTGTATGGCCACCCTCTTCACCCCTTCAGACTCATATGACTCAGAGTTTGCCAGATTAGCAATAAGAAATACAGTTCTCTCACTCTTATAATTACCTCTCCAAAATTAGTTTTCTGCCCACAGCCAACTCAAAGAAAACTGCAGAGGTTGAAGTAACTAAACTAAAGGTTTCTAAATACCCCTGATGGAAACAAAGTCTTTAAAGTATCCCCAATAGGCTCAAAATAGAGTCTTATGTCGGAGAGGGTCAATATAGACATATAGGGACAACAGTCTGCCAAATAAGAGAGGTTGCGGCACCAAGTATATTTTTATCAATAAATGGTATCTGCACTATCCAAGCATCAATAGTTGGAGATAAAAGTTGCCATCTTTACTGACCATATTAAACATCCGACAGACTAACAGTGACAGTAAAAACTTAGTGACAGCGGAGAAGCTACTTATTACTGCAACACTTATAATTAATCAATATGATAGATTATCAGCGAATCTAGAAAAAGTCACTTATATAAAATAAATTGTATTATACACACAGAAATAAACTTATTTTACAACTAAACAAAATAAGTAATTATGAAAAAATTTTAAGTTTAATATTTCAGGATCGTTTCGTATCAGTTTCAGTTCCACTTTAATTATATAGAATAAAGTTATACCTCACATTGTTTTACCTTAAGTCCCAATATAAATTAATAAGACTTCTTACAATGCTTAATTACTAATGAAACTATAGCATTACATCAAATAATTTAAGTAACTTTACTACAATGTCAGCCAGATAAATTAGTTACTATATCCAATCACAAATCCTAAATCAAATGAGGTTAAGTATTCACAACATATTAATTAATAGTCACTAACTCACGAACTAACGAGTAGTGGTCACACAGGCAGTCACCAATTGGCAGACAGGCTGCTCGAGTCTACCAACCACAGGTGAGGGGCAGGTGCGCGATCCACAGATATTCGTATGTAGGGGGGCGACTGCAGTGATATCCGCCCAGCTCTACTCTCCTCTGTCACGTACGCATGCTTCTGGTCACTTAAACAGGGGTCTGCAGGTAAAAAGGCCATCACATGGTCCAATGCACAGTCACGAGTCACATCTTTGAGTCTCCAGATGTAATAAAATATATAAAAAATATATTAAGGGGCAATTTTTAAACTACCGGTACCTTTCAGAACTTTTAATCATATTAAGCAAGGAATATTCATGAAAATCGCAAAGTTTAATTATATAAAATTAAACTTATCTATTCTATCTATCTATATGTTCAGGCCCAATCCCCATTTTGGGGGTAGCCGACTCAAGACAGAGCAAGAACAGGGAAAACACAAAAACAACATAAAACAAAAAATAAACACAGATAAAAAACATAAACTCACACATCCAAGTCACCCAGAAGACCCAGAGACCAGGGTTACCAAGGTCGCTCCAGCACTCCCCCGGCCCCTGACCACCCGGAGAGGTTCCGATCTCGGCAGGCAGACATGCAGCGGAGCCAAAGCCACAAGCCCTCCCACCACACTTCCAGGCACACCCTTCATATTAATCGTCCCCCCGGGCCAGGCGCCTGATTGACTATTATCTAGTCGAACTTGCGCCCGACCCCTTACTCCAAATTACCACGTGTTCACTCAACTATTCACAAGCATTCTCCATTCACTCCTGTCCACCACCACTTCCCCTGCCTGATCTATAGTCATTCCTCTATCATCCAAAGCCTTTCTTACACAGTCTCTCCATCTCAATGGGGGTCTTCCTGCCCTTCTATCTCCCCTTGTACCTGACTCACATATTCTCTTTGTAAGCCTTTCATCTCCCATTCGTTCAACATGACCATACCAGCTCAGCACCCTTCTGTCCACTCTGGCTGACAAATGTTCCTGCTGCCCCACTCTCCTACGTATCTCTTCATTCCTCAATCTGTCTCTACGAGTAACACCACACATACTCCTCAAGCAGCTCATCTCCATCACATCCAGCCCTCTTTTCTCCTTTTTCTTCAGAGCCTATGTCTCAGCCCCATACATCACTGTTGGCACAACAATTCCTTGATACAGTGCACTTTTTACTTTCACTCCGAGATTTCTTGTCGTCCACATACTTCCCATTGCTCCGAAAACCTTCCTTCCTTCACACACTCTCTGTTTTACCTCCACTTCCATACCTCCACTCCTGCTTATCGTTCCTCCTAGATATTTATAACACTCTACTTGTTCCAATATTTCCCTTAATTAAACTTATATTAATTAAAAATAGTTAAAGACTCTTACCTTCATTAGTGACCGGTACACCTGGTACAGGTATGGCGGATCATGAAGTGGCCGAGACACACCAGTCTCGGAAGCGACTTACCTGCTTAAGGGAGCCCACCTTTCTTTTTTCTTTATCTCCCCCCTAGATGTTCACGTTGTCCTTCCGTCTGCGTGTGACGTGACTCTTGTCCCAGTAGCGTGGGTGTTTTAGACAGCCAGGTCAGGGGTTCAAACTACTGTACTGAAAACTATACCTAATTGGGCTTAAGATTAGAGTATAGGCTACATTAAAAATAACATGAATATAAAAACATTAATGGCATGGCATTTGTCCTATTATCATTTCCAAAGACACTAGGAACTGGAATAACTAATTCTAACTTTGCAAATTTAATAATAAAGACTAAACCGAAGGGACTGTACGGTCGACAGGGTGGATTTTTTTTCTTCTATGTAAGTGAGGGATGCAAAAGGCAGAACTGCCTGTAGAGAGTGCCTCCCCCAGAGCGACAGGGCCAAAATCAAGGGACGTTAGAGCCAAAATGCCTGGACACACTGAGTTTGAAGCAATTTAAGTCATAGGAAGAGGGAAAGACTGATTCTGGGAAAGTTCCAGAGATCAGATGTTGAATAGAAGAAAGTCAGAGTAACGTTACACTCTTGGGTTAGAGAGTTGCACAGAGTAGGGGTGGGATTGTGTTGAAAGACTGGTATGACGTGCCCTACGTAGAGGAGGTGGTATACACTGGGAGAGCGCTGAGGAACACTGATTATCATAGTAGCGATAGAATAGCAAGATGCAACATTGTGGCGGAGAGAGAGATATTGCAGAAAGTTGGTGAGTGGACGGGAGTTAATGATACGAAAGGCCTTCCTTTCCACTTTGTCTAGGAGTGCGGTGTGAGAGGAACCTCCCCACACGTGAACAATACTCAATACAAGGACACAACCGTGCCCCTGTACAGAGCAAGAAGTTGTGCAGGGGTAAAGAACCCCTTGAGCACACCTAGCTTCTGGGAGGCTGCCTTAGCAAGATTGGTAATATGGTCCTTCCAAGTGAGAGCAGAAGAAAAAGATACGAACTAGGTATCTGTGTAGGGTAAGGCGGGGTGGATTCGCCGCGGACCGTAGATACTTGTCCAAAAAAATTGGTCATAAATCCAAATACGTATGGAATTGATTCTAGGTATGTTTATAGTACGTGTAGATGATGATAGAACACAAACATGCATAGTTGTCATTTATTTAACGAAGACAAATATTTTTTCATAAGTTTACAACCTGAAAAATATGTAAGCGGTCGTGAGCATTTTTCGTGGCGGCGACCTTACCTCTCCCACCTGTGTTACAAGATGGTTGTTTAGGATTTCTAAGTGGAAACTAACTCTCTTTCTCTTTGTTTCAGGCAAGAATTTATAATTATATAATTTATAATTTTATAATACTCCTAGGTCTACAGTTTTATACAAAAATACTTGGATTATATCAATATAATAATAACACATCTTAATTGATACTTTTGCAGAGTAATTGGGGGTAAAATCGCCGCGGCAGGATGAAATCATTAATATATGGCAGCGGCGATTTCACCCCTCACTATGGGGTGGATCCGCCGCGCGATTAACTTTTTTCGCCACCCCATTACAAACCTTTACATAAGAACATAAGAAAATGGGAGTCTGCAGAAAGCCGATTGGCCTAAGCAAGGCAGATCCCTGTCCCACACAACCCCAATTCATTACAAAGCCCAATTATAGGCTCCACACTCTAATACCCTGAGGATCATCTTACCAAAACGGTTAGAGATTAACGCAGGATTATGGAGGTCTGCAGAGCGCTGATTGGCCCAACCCGGCTGATCCCCCTTCACACCCAACCCTTCTCGTCCATATGCTTATCCAATTTTATCTTAAAGCTCCCTACAGTTTTAGATCCCACTATAGCACTTGGTATTCCATTCCACCCATCTACAACTCTGTTACCAAACCAATACTTGCCTATATCTTTTCTGAAACGAAATTTATCTAATTTGAAACCATTGGTACGAGTTCTTTCGCTATCACTGAGCTTTAGTACATTTGCCATGTCCCCTTTGTTAATCCCACTAACCCACTTGAACACCTCTATCATATCCCCTCTAACTCTGCGTCTCTCTAACGAATGTAAACCTAATTTCTTCAACCTTTCTTCATACGAAAGATTTCTAATATTATGGATCATTTTTGTCATTCTACGCTGTACTCTCTCCAATGAATCTATGTCCATTCTGTAATAAGGACACCAAAATTGGACAGCATAATCCATATGGGGTCTCACTAATGACAAGTAAAGTTTTAAGATAACATCAGCAGTTCTGTTACTCACACTCCTAGAGATGAACCCGAGAATCCTGTTTGCCTTATTACGAACGCTTATACACTGTTTTCTAGGCTTCAAATCATTGCTAACAAACACACCTAGATCTTTCTCGCAGTCTGAATTTTCTAATTCTAAATTAGCTAGTTTATATTTAACATTTGTTTGCATCTTCCCTATCTTTAATACCTTGCATTTGTCAATGTTAAACTTCATCTGCCAATTTACTGACCATTCATGTAAGGTATCTAGATCCCTTTGGAGGCACTCTATATCGCTATCTGAATCAATTGATCTCCCTATTTTAGTATCGTCTGCGAATTTACTTATCCTACTAGTTATACCTAAATCTAGGTCATTTATGTATATAAGAAACAACAGGGGACCTAATACCGATCCCTGGGGGACACCACTTTTGACTGCTCCCCATTCTGACTTGGTACCATTTATGCTGACTCTCTGCTTCCTACCAATTAGCCATGACCTAATCCATCCTAACAACGCCCCACCTATTCCATGTGCCTCAACCTTTCTCATCAATCTCTCATGAGGGACTCTGTCGAAAGCTTTACTGAAATCTAAATATATAATATCATATGACTTGTCATTATCTACTGCTTCATATACCTCTGAGAAAAAACTAAGCAAATTAGTAAGGCAAGACCGTCCCTGAGTGAATCCATGCTGAGAAGAATTGATTAAGTTAAATGTTTCTAAGTGGTTTCTCATTTTCCTAGCAATAATTGACTCTAGTAGTTTTCCTATGATTGAAGTGAGACTAATGGGACGGTAATTGGATGCTATTGATTTATCACCTTTTTTGAAGATCGGAACTACATTTGCAAGCTTCCAAGCTTCTGGAACTATACCTGTTTCTAATGACTTGTTAAATAGAAATGTTAATGGATAACTTAACTCATCTCTGCATTCTTTTTAATACTCTAGCATATACCTCATCGGGACCAGGCGATTTATGAGGTTTCAGTCTGTCAATTTCCTTAACCACATCATTTCTACTTATAGTAACCGTACTTAACCTATTTTCTATACTATCGCTGTATACCTTACGGACTTCTGGAAACTGTGCCAAATTTTCATTAGTGAAAACGGAAAGAAATTGACTATTTAATGTACTGCACATTTCTAAATCACTTTCTGTCAATTTTCCTATCGAAGTTTTAAGGGGACCAATTACATCTCTAACCTTGGATTTATATAGTTGGTAAAAAGCTTTAGGATTATTTTTTGAATCATTGGCAACCTTAATTTTCATAATTTCTTTTTTCTTTACTAATATCCTTTTTTACCTGTCGTGATAGATTCTGATAGTAAGCAAGTAGGTGAATTTCGCCTTTTTTAATTTTTCTATATATTCCTCTCTTTTTCCTAGAAGATCTAATAGTCTATTATTCATCCATTTGGGTTGGTTCTGTGTTGATCTAAATTTTCTTTTGGGGATATATTTATTTTGCGCATTGAATACTGACTTGATAAAATTATCGTATGTATCTACCAAGTTTGACGTCTCCTCCTGACTTAAGATGACAGGTGCCTGAGAAAGGATACACTCATTTGGACACCTGGATCGACTTAATTTTTTGACCATAGGGTCCGCTAACAGGGCTTCTCTTAACCCACCATAATTGGCTTTTCTGAAGTCAGGTATTAATGTTGTATTCTCTCTGATATTACCTTTCCATTGTATATTAAAATACACAGAATTGTGATCACTATTTCCTAGGTGGTCCCCGATTTCTACACTATTTATCATATGTTCATTGTTACTGAAAACTAAATCGAGAATATTATCACCTCTAGTCGGCGTATCTATGAATTGAGATAAAAAACTATCTTGTACTACCTCAATAAACTCCTTTGAATCAGAGTCGCCTATTTGTTGCTGCCAATCTATATTAGGGAAATTAAAATCCCCCATAATGCACACGTTGCTAAGCCTTGATGCTATTTTAATTTCCTCCCATAATGATGTTCCGTCATTTCTACTCATATTTGGCGGTCTATACATAACTCCAATAACTAAAGTCTCACTACCTTCGTTAACTTCTACCCAAACACTTTCATTTTCATTATTTACTCTAATACCTGATTTAGTACAGCTTTTTAATGAACTCCTGACAAACACTGCTATACCGCCACCCCTCTTACTTGTTCGGTCATATTTAAACAAACTATATCCTGGTATATCAAACTCTGCTAAAAAATGCCTGGTTTCTGTATTAATCCATGTTTCAGTTAGCGCTATTATGTCTATATTTTCTTTGCTAACCAGTGCTCTAAGTTCGTTCATTTTGTTACATAAACTCCTGCAATTTGTATAATAAACACTCAAACTATTACTTGTATTTGCAACTATTTTTCTATTGTTTTTTAACTAATTTATTTTTACCTGTTGAACTACTGGACCTAGACGGAAAATCTACGCTATCAGAATATTCGTTATTACTATCAATTTGATGTGGCTGGGATTCTATTTTACTTACACACCTATGGTTTATTAACCAAACCCCGCAACAAACTTGTCGAGTGAGCTGGCTAAGGTCGAAACTCCTAGTCGAGAGAGATGTACTCCATCCTGGGCATACAGTTCATCCTTACCGTAGAAGAGGGTCCAGTTATCCAGGAATGGGATAAAAACAAAACAAAATTTGTTTTGTTTTTTCACATAAAAATTATATGAACGTGTGCAGGAAGGCCTGAATGTAAAAGTTATGTAAAAAAAACTTCTGAATACTGATTCAGTTGGATGATGTTATTAAAGAACCAAGTTTCGTGGCGAATCTACCCCACCTTACCCTATAGCAGTTTCCCAGTAATAGGAAACTACCCAAAAGACTAACAATTCAGATTCAAAGGCCTAGTTTAGTTAGTTATCTTTCAGGAAGGAAATAAGGCAGTATTCGATATAATTTGAGACCCATCTTCAAATAATTAAATTCTTAAGTCCCCATTAAAATCTTTCTCAGAACTTCTAGATCTTAATGTGTGAATATACTTTAAGCCTTAAACAAAGTCAGAATATCATCCTTGTGAAATACATCACTAAATCAGTACTGGTAGTTGTTGAATTTGAAGTTATTAACAGTTAAAATGTGAATTATATAGAGTAGGCCTATATTAAATCTACTCTTCTCTAGCTTTAAGTTAAATTACTTTCAGTGTACATTAATATTAAGACTTCTTCGCTACCTTTTACAAAGTTCAGTGCTCTATCGTATGAGGCGTGTCCTGTATGCTATCACTAAGAGTCACTTTGACCTGAACTAAACTTTGGGGATTTGAACATTTAACTGACCCTTAGAGAACTGGGAGGACCAAGATATTTCTCCCTATATGGGGAATACTTCATATACTTATTAAAGTTCCTGCATGTAAACACTGTTCCTGTAGGACTATATACATTTTTGTTCCTACAACTTTTACTTTTTTCCTCAATAAAGATCCTGTGGCAGGTATACAAGTCCTTATTCATTTACCATTACTAGGGAAACAGAGGCACCACTTCACTACTATCAATAAATACCAATTGCACAATTTCTTAACCCATTGGCTGCGGCTATGTTTGGGCTATTTAGGGCATATTCAGGCACTCCTGAATGATAAATAAAGTATCTGCCTTAAATTATCTGTATTCTGCCGAAAACTAGGCAAAAATAGCTTCAAAATGAGACCAGAACGGGCCCCATACGTGGTCTGGTTCACCCGCAGCAGTGCCAGTGAAACGCGGGAAACCCGCTATTTGGTAGCACTCGCTCGCTTGGCCACACTGTTGTGAGAGAGAGAGAGAGAGACCTGCGCGAGAGACAGTCTACCTCAGTGAGCCGCTAGCTGCTCTGAGGGACGGAGGTGGGCCTCTCACGCTCCCGCCCACTGACACTCAATTTTTACAGGCTTTTAAAGCCTGGAAATTGATGTAACTTGCCAGGACGTTCCAGAACGTCACCCGCAGCGAAAGGGTTAAAATTGACAAGTGGGTCGAAAGGTCTTAAAAGCAACAAACTAATGGGGCGAGTCTTAAAAATATAAAACAAATAATGGGGCTAAACACTTTACGATGTACAGTATAGGACTCAGACATAGTAGGGTAAAATGAGTGTATTGCCGGAATCTCCGAATCTTCGCTTTGGTTAAGATACAGGACTTGCTAGTTACGTTAGAGTTTAGTTTGACAGACTTTTTTCGAACAATATTGATATAGGCCTATGCCTAAATGCCATAAACCTAAAACAAACTTAACATAACCTAGGCCTATGCCATAAATCATCTAAAACACCTTAACATAACCTAACTCATTAGTTGGGACTGTCTCCAACCCTTAGTCCCCACCCACTTTTAAGGAGCTATTCAGCTAGGGTGTGTGTGTGTGTGTGTGTGTGTGGGGGGGGGGGGTAATTATAGCCTATATCCCATATAATTAATTTGATAATCTTAAAGGACACTACATCCGCCTTATTAGAAAACATTTATTAGGGAAAATAGTCACCAATAGATAGCCATATTTTTCTTCATATAGTCCGCATGGAGGATTTTCGTTATCAACAAATTTAAAAATACCCACTTCACAGACAAATACACCAAAAATCTAAGTCAAAGCTGGGGTGTGGGGGCGGCAGCCCCCACCTATAATACGAAGATAGGTTAGGTAAGGTTGTTAGGTTAGGCTAATGTCCTTTCAAAGGGGTATAGGCTAGTAAACGCTAGGATCTGCCTATACCCGGTCAGAGGTAAGAAAAGTCCTGCAGTAGTCTCCTTGAATGCTACCATAATTATAGCCTAGGCCTATATCCCATATCTTACAGTAGATCCTCTGGAAAAAGGCAAACTAGGCTTGGGTATCCAGCTCAGTACTCTGTACCAGTACAGATTAATTTTAGACAGTCTTGGCATAGGCTAGGCCCTATACGGCAATCACTTATAATTATAGACTAGGCTATATCCCATACAATTAATTTTCGACAGTCTTGCCATAGGCTAGGGATCACTTATAATTATAGCCTAGGCTATATCCCACATAATTTATTTATTTTAGACAGTCTTGGCATAGGCTAGGCCCTATACGGCAATCACGTATATTATACCCTAGGCCTATCCATATAATTAATTTTCGACAGTGTTGGCATAGGCTAGGCCCTATACGGCAATCACTTATAATTATAGCCTATCCCATATAATTAAATTTTCGACAGTCTTGGCATAGGCTAGGCTATACGGCAATCCCTTGTTATATAAGAAACCTAACTTCCTAAGACAAAAATATCCATGGCGGATTTAAAGGAGTTGAATTTACTCTACCTAGACTGAAAAGGTCCGCTCATATAAAATGTAAATGAACAACAAATACCGGGAGTGTAGTTAGGTAATTTAGAAATACTGATGGATGG
Organism: Paralithodes platypus; assembly: GCA_032716605.1. Taxonomy (NCBI): domain Eukaryota; kingdom Metazoa; phylum Arthropoda; class Malacostraca; order Decapoda; family Lithodidae; genus Paralithodes; species Paralithodes platypus. Next base: position 54,779,777 of record CM064514.1, on the reverse strand, counting down.
TAGGCAAATGGCTACTTCCCGAACGGGGTTGGTTGGTTGTTTACATCAAAACTACGAGGGTGCATACGTTAAAATAATGCTAGAGAGATTATGATATATAAATCATGACTTAGCTTGTCGGTCGGTCTGTCAGTTGAATGAAGAGAGTTGGATGAAAGCCGAAAAGAGGGTCGCAGCGAACTGATGAGTGGGTGTTGCTAGGACGATGTCTAAATGTGCTCTAGCGCGTGCGCGAGACGTCATCGTCTTGCACTACGAATCTAGCGGATACTGCTAAGTTTGTAGCTGATATCTAGCGGTAAATATCGTACCGCTTTTATATTACGACATAGGCGTTAGCCTTGGTCCGCAACTCATCTAGGAGAGACAACCTTACACAAATCCGGGTGGATGAGACTCGTCAGCCTTGGTTGGCAACCTGTCTAGGGGAGTAAACCTGATATAAATCCGTACTGCTTACCTAAGGGTAAGGCAGGTTAGTGGATGGATTAGCCGAACACCACTGTAGAAAAATAGTGCTAACAAGATACACAGAGGGCCTCTGAGTCGGACGGATCCTAGATTGAGTGGTCAATCCTGTAAGTCCTTCACTAAACTGGCTTGGGTTGTCCCTCTCACAGGGAATAGGTCCGCTTGGGGGCATTCTGTGTATGGCCACCCTCGTAAGGGGAGTAAGGCGTCCGGCAATAGATATATAAGATACCTAGAAAACTTAAGTTATGCCAATGACTATCGTGAACCCACGATACTATCCATGGATCCGGTATCTGATCAAAGTAATAATTAAACCCATGGAAGTTTCTTATTGTTCAACTACAGTATTCAACATCCCTTACCGTAGACGCTGACCTTCAGGATTCCCTTTATATTCCAAAACGAAGGCAATAAAGCGATATATAACGAGGCACTGAGACGCGGACACAGATGTAAACACGTGGAGTGTAGCCTAGTTGAAACCTACCCAAATGGCTTCCGTTTATATATTTTACTAGGCCTACTCAAAACATTACGCTATTATGGACGGACAATACAGTGTAATTAGGAGTTTTATTGGTGACTAACAAGATAATACTTTAGTAAAAAGATAAGTCTTCATCAACCCATTCGAACGTTTGTTTATTTTTTCCGAACGCAGTCTAATTTTGTTAATTATTTAATATGAAAGGTGAGCTTCAGCTATTATAAATGAGGGCTCACCAGTCTGATCTCACCATGCTAAGGTTTATATGCCGAAGTAAGCTAAACTTCAAAAATAGGTTTGAAAAGGTGTACCGCCTTGTTAGGCGCGTTTGTTAAGTGTGGTAGACTCTGTTGTTACCACTGCATTTTATACTACCGGTCAAAAAGTAATGAGAGAAATGCGTAATGAGCGATATATAAAATAGGAATATCCACCTAATAGGACACTACCTGGTAATTAACAATAAGCCTACTCTTCAATCCCACGTACTAGGTATCAGTGCCACGTATTAATTGGCAGGGGTTAGTCTTATCCCACGTACTATAGCCTACCGTTCCAAATACGTAGTCCAGAAATCGTGAACCCTAACCTTTGAAAATCAAAAAGAGGCTGTAAGTATCCACACCCGTTCCCTGGCTGACCCTTCCCAAATGGTACACATAAGCTCCATTACTCTAATTATTCGCTAGTTATATAGGTTCACGAGTTTTGGCCAACTTTGAATAGGGTAAAGCTGGAAGGTAAGGGTTATTCTAGATCCAATGTACTAGGTCTAGTTTGGGTTGTTAGGAAATAGTCTTTCTAAGTTAGTTTTGGTTCTAGGGACTCTTACTACTGGTTAGGCAAGGGTTAGTTCTTTTTATCCCACATACTACGTACTAGGGACACTTAATACCTGGTAGGTAGGAATTTGTTTCTTATTCTATCAAATGTAATAAGTTTACATCCACAGGTTGGCTCAAGTTTTAAAGTTAAAAACAATTCGAAAAGTGTCCTATACAGTGAATATTGCTTCTATATAGACTTTCTTATTACGCAGCTCCCGCATTAAGAGTATCGCATTGGCAGGTACCGGTAGTATGCAATGCGACTATTCTATTAAGACATAAAATCTAACAGCTTCACCGTTGATTCAGTGTACGGTCACGCTAATAAGTAATGTCCCAGCTGTCATTACGTTTGGCTTGCTCTGTGCTGTATTAATGTCTGTCAGATGTTGAATAGGGTGGGTAAATGTAGGAACATGGTATACCTCACTCAAAAAGAATAAATCATGTGTAGATATTGCGGATACCAATTATTGATCAAAACATAGGCTAATTGGTGCCGAGACATCACTTATTAGCGCGACTGTACCAAGGGTCACTTTCCAGATAACTGCCAGTGTTGCCGGTTTATAGGATTGTTTTAGGTGCGCATTGGGGTTTATTGCTGGTTGTATCTTTTACAACTTAATTTATAGGTCGTGAATTCTTCAACTTTCATTAAAATAAAAAAAAGCATTGCAGATTACTTAGAGCCAGAGGTTCGATGTGCCCAAGATGTGTAGCCTATATCAAATGCACCACCTAGAGTCCTAGACTTATTATAGTCTAAGTGTGGCGCGGGCTCCATGAGGCTACGGTAAAGGTCAGATCATTAAATTGTGTTAATTATGAAGAGTTTCTGAAATCAGTTTTCTACCGCCGCCATTGTTCCGAGACAGTTGCATTAAGTCATAATTATACCCTAATCTACAGTACGGTGGGGGAAAAAAGTTCTCTAGGATGAACAAAGTACGGTGGATAATTTAAAATAATTTGCTCTCCAACCTTATTTAACACAAAGTAAAATGCCCCAGAACAAGAAACCCACCACAGAAGCCACGAGCGAACACCACACAGAAACACCCGAAAGAAAGGTCCACAGAACAAAAGGACCAGCTGACCGAGCCAGCCAATTCAGACAGGCCCAAGCCCGCAGGGCTAAGCAGCTCCAGGCCGCACCTACATACCCCTTCTAAACTGACCATTTTCCACACCTCACGTACACTACCCCCTCGTGTCCTACACTCCTAACTACAAAGATGATGAACAGGAATATACATTCATATTAAAAACACCCATGCCCTGTCCCTACGTTGAGCCAATGCCAACACATCAGACAGCCATAATTATATCTATGTATGTTCTTACATCCGAGAAGTAGATGTTAAAGAAACCACATGTCCAAACTCATAAGAAATTAAAGATACCCACGGGTACACCAGGATATAGAACCATTGCCCCCATAAGACTTAGACAGCTATGACTACAGATGTTAGCCACCAGGCTGTAACGTAATCCTTACCCCAACCAGAGATTGTATAGATAACCTTTGTTACCAGTATCTATCATAGTACCTCGAAACAATATCGCAGTACCCCTACGAACTGCCGCTTTCCTGGAGTCTATATTTCATAGAAAAAGCAGTTCCCAGGGACACCTAGACGTACACAAAAAGCGTGTCAAATAATAGGTCCATAACCCCTCGTATGTACGAGAAATAATACACCATGTTTTTCCTTACTTTATCCACAAGTCACGCACACACCTACAGTTAACCTCCTTCTCCCCCACCGCCTCACAGTCCACATGATTCTAACTTTTCCAGACTCATATACCACCCCGTATTTGCATCCCCCGGTAGCATTTGACTAATGTACTTTTACTGTCTTTTCAAACTCCAATATCAATTGTAGCCTAATGCCACCCCCACGCCCAGGGACCTTAGGGGCAAATTTCCCTGTAGCCCCTGAGCTTCCCCCCCCCCCCTCTCATTAAGACACCCGCGCTTCTCAACTCTTGTCCGACCTAGCCTCTCTCTCATACCTCTTGAAGATCCCTGAATTTTCCGTTGCGAACGCTCTCAAACCTTTTATATATATACTCCTATCCAGCCTACCTTCACTTAGTAGGCCAGAACAACATTAGAACTTTACTAACCCCTTGCATGCCATCTATTCTCTTACAACCCATTCACAACCCTGCACCCCATGGTCGTCGGTGCGAGGCTCGCCGCCTCGCCATTAACTAATTTCTATTGCCATACTACCAGATAAATGTGGCAGAGTTAACAACCAGTCTCCACCACATCCAGCAAGCCATGCAATTAACAGCCAACCGAGTACACCCAGCTAGCCAAGGCACCTTCGGTTTTGATATTAAGAACACCCACATCTGTCTCATAAACAGAGGGTTATTACAAACACTGGTGATATGGCAAGCCCCTAGCCACAGCCGCCGGACGACCATCCCAGAGGGAGAGCGCCCGGCTACCCCTTTTTACCCACCCGAGGAGGGAGACCCCCACCCCCGCGGAGGTATACCTGACCCCTGTTTTGACTTCCGGGTCATTGCCAGGTAGCCTAGGAATTCTTCCTATCAATGAACTAACCATACATGTCTAACCCCCTTACTCACTTCTCTATACCCACAATAACCCATCCACCTGTTTTGCATACTCGGATAGTCAAATTAGCACCTCGGCTATGCAATAGAACAAAGACTGAGCAATATAAGAGAGACGCCCCTATCACAGCTGTCCCAGTCCTCCCCGCAAAGTAGATCCAGTCTCCCTTCCATAAATACTTCCAGTATAGCCAAAATAGTACCTTTTACTAAGGCTCCGTTATATCACAAATTAAAAGCTTCCCATAGCCATGTGCCACAACAGTAATCACCATCTTACCCAGTCCCCATATCTATTGAGAGCTCAAATAAGTCCATAAGCCTCGATATCCCTATTGTCTACAGGGTCCAGCACCGAGCCTATAAACCTAGCTCCCGCCCCCAGTCAAATCAGTTGAAAGTTAAACACCAACCAGTGGCCACTACCCTGAAGTTAACCTCTAGCTCTGCCCCGAGTTGAGAGATTCCCGAGCCGGCAGACTCCATGGCAGAAGTTAAATAGAAGAGCTGTCCATGTACAAGTCCTAACGTGCACCTTATAACCTTCACACAAATTCGTGGGTATATAAGTGTGTAGCCAGCACCGATCGTCAAGAGATCCGACTTGAGAACTTCCTACATTTTGGACCACCTGGACGGCCGAGGAACCAGTTGTTAGCCCCCAACATCACCGGAAGCAAGATAACCAGGACCAGACCTACAAATACTATTCAAGATTCATGTTACTAGTACTAAGTGTTATAGTACCAGTTTGACACTCGCTTATTAACTTTCTATGAAGTGGCTATAACCTTGCCCAGTGTAACTCGTATTTAACCATTCCATTTGGGACGTACTAAGCGTATCAGTGTTCATTAATTAACAGGCGACATTGACTCTCGTAATTACCTTATTCAGATATTAAAACCCTAGTGATATCTAACGTTCGCCCACTGATTTGTGTTCTACGTATTTCTGCCATAAGAATATAAACCTTAGATCAGTACCCCCATGAGGTTACTAGAGATTCCGTGTTCTACAATATACACGTGTCTAATCCTAACTGTGAGCTGCTACTTGGGCACGCGACCAGCCAGTAAGAGATCAAATCAGTGAAATTGAATTACATGAATATATTGAGGTCTTCCAGTAAAATAAAACTTGCTAATTAAACCCGTGATCAGAAGAGTATACCTGAACGTTGGAAGTGGGAGACTAGGCTCCATCCAGATCCGCTAATGCTAGCAGTTCCCTTCTATTATTTGTTTTGTACGAGAATTACTATCTTTCCATGCGCTTTATTTACTTACTTCAATAAACTTTAACTTGTGTCGTGTTACCGTGTGTTTATTTTGTGTTCTCTATTCCTCATACCTTGTATTGTGCATGCAGCCTTATATACCCAGTCATTTAGAACTCACATTACCCAAGTTAAACCTGTAGAAAAACAGGGCATAACACAAAGTAATTTAGTTTGCAGCGGTAATTACTGAATAGGCTAATTGGGTATTCATATTTTTTCACAAACTAACTTTACTTCTAAACACAAATAAATCAACAAATACATGTGGCACTCCAAGGACTACCCTAGGAACTCACACCGAAATTCCGGATTATTTTTATTTTAATACCACGAATTTTCAGTGTTTTTTTTATAAACAAAATTGGTCATTTGCATCAATATATAGTGTTTGTAATTAATTAGAAATCTCGGGAAAACCTATTTTCCCCATTAGGCCTATCGATCGATGTTGAGACACGCTCGCTCCCCATACTGATTTGAAAAGACATTAGCCTAACCTAACCTAGTATTATGGGTGGGGGCTGCCGCCCCCACACCCCCGCTGGTTGAGTACTAATCCCTTAATAAAAAATAAAAAAAATTGGCTGTCGATTATACGAAATTGAAAAAAAAAAATCGATGAAGTCTATGGTGTTTACTCTGCAATCTTCAGCTTGATTGTACATTGATAACGGGAAAGTACCGTATTGACAACCTTGTTACGAAAATTAAATTTTAGTACCATACTTTTAGGTAAATCTACAGTTATACTACCCCTCCCCCACTACCCCCACCACCTCCCCCCTTCAAAACACGCCTTTTAGCGTGTTTTTGGATGGTTCAGCAGACGCGGAAACTGGAAAAAACATATTTTGATAAAAAATTATCACCAACCAGGTATGAGTTTTTCAGGTAATTTGTTGTTGTTTTTTATTTTTTAATTGATATACAGTGTTGTTTATTACCGAGGACCGTCGCATTTTAGTATTTTGAACATTAGCCTAACCTAACCTAACCGAAAAGTAACCCATCTCCACGACGGTCTAAACTCCCCATCACGTTCCCTGTTTATGGGTGCGCGACGGTCTAAACCCTGCTCACGTTCCCTGTTTATGGGTTTGCGAAGGTTTGTAATACTTCAATGTATCCATTTCAAGTCAAATATACATTTCCGCACATCATCAAACCATACTAAGTCTACTACTAATAATATTAACCCATTAGTTCCAACAGAATAGCGACAAAATAGGGGTAGTATAACTGTAGATTTATCTTAAAATAACATTGAACCGAAATTCCGCGCATTTGCATTATGCTATCAAAACATAATTTACTAAAGATATAAACTATAGAAAATAGACAATAAGGTATACAGCCATATTTTAAGAGCTCTTAAATATGCTCAAAAAGCAACACAGAGAGGATAGGTGTAGCATTCAAGGAGAATACTGCAAGACTTCTTCTTACCTCTGACCGGGTATAGGCTATCCTAGTGCTTACTAGCCTATACCCCTTTGAAAGGACATTAGCCTAACCTTACCTAACCTATCCTAGTATTATAGGTGGGGGCTGCCGCCCCCACACCCCCGCTTTGACTTAGATTTTTGGTGTATTTGTCTGTGAAGTGGGTATTTTTCAATTTGTTGATAACGAAAATCCTCCATGCGGACTATATGGAGAAAAATATGGCGAATCTATTGGTGCCTATTTTCACTAATAAATTGTTTCTCATAACGTCGCACTAGTGTCCTTGAATATTATCAAACGTCCTGTGGCATTAAACTAGTAGTTTTAAAATTAATTATGCCATTAAAACTAGGCCTTTCGTAATATTCACGATAACAAGAAACAGGATTTTCCTAAACTTCACCATAATAACTGAATAATTTGCATAACAATGTAATAAAATCTAAGTTTGTACACTAACTTATAAACTCATGATAAATATACTAAACGCCTAAATTAATTTCAAACTTTAAATTAAGTTTCAACAGCAAAAAACACTTTTAGACTGATAATTCACAAGTTTGAGGCGAGCAATCAAAGCGCCAATAGGGGCATAGCTATACTGGTAAGTTAACATTGACAATTATTTCCTAAAATTCAGATAATGAAAGAAACTTCTTCCTAAATTCCCAAGGACATTGAAACTAGGCTGTAAACATTGCTTAAAATATTAATAGTATATATTTTTGTATCTGTCTAACTGTCTAACCTAACATAACTAATCTTAATATCAAACTAATTTATCGGTATATATTAAGCAAACTACCCACCAATTTTCATGAAAATTTTGAAATGCATGTTGGAATCCCTATAAACTGTATTTCATTTTTATGTAAGTTTGATAATTTGGAAAAATCGATTAAGGGAGAAAATTAACATTGAAAATTATGTGTAAAAAGTCTCCCATAAACGGCGGCCCGCTATGTTATTGTAATTTGCGGCCTAATTTTGTCTGTTAATTAACTTTCTCCTTAATTGGACCCCCTATGAAGTACAACAGATTATGATGACATAAGTGACGGGTGTTTAGAGGGGGCAGATCTCCCCCTTCAACATAGTACGTGTCCCGCAGTAACTTCTATTATATAAACAACCCAAGAATTTTCAGATTTTTGAAATTTAATTTAGGATGTAATATAACCTATACTCCATGTTAAAATAAGTGTCAACCATCGAAAAATTCTATTAAGAGAGATACAGAACCTAGAACCTGTAACCTGTAACGATATTTGTCCCCATAGACGGCACACAACACAACTCGGCGGACCCCTTTCAGTCTAATTAACACTAGGAATTTACCTAATTTTCTATCCAATGTACTATCCAACCAGCGGGGGTGTGGGGGAGGCAGCCCCCACTCATAATACTAAGTTAGGTTAGGTAAGGTTGGCAGGTTAGGCTAATATCTTTAATGTAGCTAAATTGTTGGATAATTAATAATTAGCTTACTCAAAAATCTTAAAAACCAAGCCAACTTTTGCCAAAACTTGGCTCGAGTTTTCATTTTGGAGTTTTCTCATGTTGAAAAACAACAAAACACGAGCCAACTTTCATCATAAAAGCCATTATAGGCTATATATCGCCTTTTTATGACTTTAACCCCACACTTTCCCTGATCTTCATAGCCCTCCCCACTATCGGGGCGCCGTGTCTTAAGATCGTTGGATAAAGGGGGAAAAAAAAATTTGCGGAGGTTGAAACTAATGTCAATCACTATAATATATTGATGCAAATAAACTAAAACTAAAAACAAAATCATTAAAATAATTGGTGGGTGGTTTCCTTAATATTTTCCAATTTATCTAACCTACATAAAACTTATTACTTAGGATTATAATTTCAATACTAGAATTATCACCATCTTTAACCTAACATACGCCTAATAGGCCTATAAAACTAATTTACATGACTAGGGTGTCAAACGACGCTGTTTTTTTGTTTTTGTTTTTGAGTGATAACGCAAAGGAACTTTTTGTATAATGATAACAGAAACTCCCCCAGCTTTTTTTTTTTTTTTTTTTTTTTAAGAAACCAAAAAGGTAAATTGACATAGCCTAATTTTGGTCTCCATATTTTCCATTTTGATTGCTTTTAGATTGCAGGAAATTCTGTTTTGGACACCTAAATTCTCACAAAAATCATGGGGACCCCCATAGAGCTCGCGCCTTCGCCGCTCCGTCGCGCTATAATGATAACAAAATAATAAACCATAATGATAACACAATTCATATTTTGGGGATTGACACCCTGTACATAGGCCTAACCAATATAAACTGATAGCCGAGGATATTAATTTTTAATATTCTCATAACAAATGGGGATTAGGCCAGAGTAAATAGATACCCGGTAATCTCAACGATTTGACCCATCTTAAACGTAACCTTCACAGCTTAATATAAAACTAAATACACTTCTCATTACTTAAACATTTAAATATCAAGAGCCTGAACTTTTTTTTTTTTACCGATCTTAATTTCTTAAACCAAAGCAAAAGTGGCAGAAGTTGCATTAGCCTAGTCGTTTAACCACATTCAGGTTACGAGAAATATAGAAATTTACTGCATGCTCTAATAATTACTAACAAGGGACTGAATGTGAACAAATCTAATGGAAAGTGAACCCTATTTTACCTTGCCTACCAAAACAGGAAATCCATACTTACCGACCGGAACCTGCTTTGCCTGTAGTTTCCCATCTTCTATGGTTTTTCAGTTTGTTAATTCCATTAATCGAGTTTAGGAATAAAGTTGGTTGGAGAAAACATAATAATTTTCAGTAATTTTCACTATTTTAAAAGTTTATTAAATTTTAACATGAATAGATTTACCACAATTTTTTCCACTTTTTATAAACTTTATATACATTTACATTTATTTTATTCCATTTCCAACGATTTAACTTTTAAATAAATTTTATATTTCAGTTTCATAAATGTTCCATTATTTTAGCCTTTGGTTATCCCCCCACATCAACTAATGCAATACGGAAAACACCAGTAAATTGAAGTTATATGCAAGTCAGATAGTTAATGCCGGCAAGTCAAAGTTAATTACACTTCCACACATTTAAATTACAGGTAAAGCTAAATAGATGTACCTAGTTGTCAAGTAGTAGTACATTGAAACACTAACAGGCACTCTGAACAACCGCTGCCCCTCTTACCTCCGCGAAGTACAAATTGTGACTAACCATCTCAACGCCTCCTTCAAACTCGAAACCAATGGTCGCGCTCTGATTGGCTGAGAAGAGAGGGGGGGGGGGGAGGGTGACGTGCCGCTCAGGTGAAGGTCTCCCACTTCCTGTTTCCCCCCACCCCCTAACTACTACCCCTCCGCAAAGACCCTCATTTGACTGATAATATTTAAAGGGTAACGTATTATGGACACTTTTAATTACCCTTTTCGTTCCTTATTTTAACCCCTATTAATTTTACAGAGTACATCATTACATATTAATTTAGAATAAGTTGCACTTCAATTGTTGAATTCAATTGTTGAACTGTTGAATTTAGCTCCGGCAAACTGAAGATCTCATAGCAGTGTTGCCAATTCCCAAAACACAAACTCCGCTAGATATTTTTGACCTAGCGTAAACCACTTTCTTTACCGATAATTAATGAAATAAAAATGTATGTTTATGTATCCTATTTATGCCAAGTTTTCTTTATTAAAATAAAATTTGACTATACAAATGTGTAGATCAAAAATTATATGCAGACAAGACATTTTCGCGCAGTTGAAGTAAGCGCTAGATGTAAGCAAATATCTTCAGCTAGACGTCGCTATTCTTACAACACTGTTAATACGCCTCGATGATTCGACTCATGCATTTTCTATACCAATCCGAGCTCGTACTAATATTTTCATAAATTATTTTCATAAACTAACTTCTATCGCTATTATGGATTTATTTAGAGGGTATGTGCCTATTTCGTCATATATTTATATATGATTTTAAAACAATAATGTTATAAATATGGGATAAACGGCAGATTATTGTAATTTTGTTTCAGGTTTCATTTGTTTCCCTCACTAATGAAACAATGTATTTTGTAGTGCTAATATATATTTATGTAGCCTACAGTCAAAATAATGAAATAGTCATTTTTTAAGGCATAATTAGAAACAACTACTATGAATTTCAAAGGCAGCGTCACACTGATTTTCGCAAATATCTCTCAAATGAATTGTTGTATCAGTATGGTATTTCAGCACAAAGCCTGTTACACCCCGACCTAATTTATAGATAATATATTACATTGCCATAAGTGTTTAGTCAGAAGTTTACTGAAGAATATTAAGTCTAATCCAGTCATCGCCTCTAGGGTCAGACGAGTGTGGGGTACTGTCTAACCCCTCCAACCCCCAGACCATTACCCCAGTGCCTAGTTCACCCTCTCCCCGTCTCCCTCATTACTCCCACTCACCCTCCCTCTTTCAAAGCTGTAGTATACGGTTTATGTTATCATGAATACTTAGGTTATTGTGATTACGTACATTAAATACTATATAATTATGTATTTAAGTATCATACTTTGCTATTATTCATACAGTTACTGCTATGTCTGGGCATGGAAACGAGAAGTGGGGCGAACGAGCATGAAAGCAATGCTTTCTGACGATGTTTTCATGGGCAGTGATAGCGAATAAATGGTTTACAGTATTGTCATGTTTGCCTCATTTTATTCCTACAATATATTTATCGATCATAATGCATCTACTTCATGACAGTAATGTAATGTATGTAATAGTCCTAATGATACGTCACAATATATGCAGTATATTTGGTACTTTATATTTCTTTGATAAGGCTACAATGAGAGATGCAGTGATGGAGAGAAGTATATGCAGTCTATAGGTGATGATGTGGTTATCAAAGACACAAGTTAACAAAATATTAATATCTTAACTTAACCATGTTTATATTTTATGATGAATGCACAGTATTTAGCACAAACTAAAAACAAGTTATCACAATAGGTCGACCACAGGTAATACCAATAGAACGTGTTCTTTGTCCTTCTACCACATGTGCACAAACATCCGGTTATACAGTAATTAACAGTGTGAAATACGTCTTGCCTCCATAATAATTTGCACTACCCCTTGTTTACGTACTCAATAATATCGTAAGCTGCAGGAATATTAGTGAATACACTATAATTATTATATCTATATATATACTGACATAATATAAGTAGCTACAAGTACAGTGCATAACATGAACCGTATAATATATTGATGGGAGATGCAGGAAGACGAGAGTGAGGACGGGGTGTGGATGGGGAGACGGTGAGGGGTAAGGAAGGTGAGGAGGGGGAGATTTAGGGGTAGCTAAGGAGTGGTTTTGGGGGGGGGGGAGGGGGGGGGCAAGACGAATACTACACATTCCTTTGAATGTGTACACGTGACCTCCCGGCTTCGTCTTAATATTCACGAGTAAACTGCTAACGTAACACATATAGCAAAATGCTATATCGGCCATAAATTAGGTCGGGGTGTAACAGGCTTTGTGCTGAAATACCATACTGATACAACAATTCATTTGAGAGATATTTGCGAAAAACAGTGTGACGCTGCCTTTGAAATCCATAGTAGTGCTGTAAATTAGCGTAAATATTATAATATACACATATAATCACGTTTGAAATTGTGATTCGAATCTAACTTTATCAACTTCAGAAAGTGAACTTCGGACTTGATTTTCGACCACCAGTGCGAGGCTAGGATAAAATGCGCGGATTGGCTATTTTGAATGCTCCCGAGTTTAGAGGGTATCAAACGAGAGATTATATAAAATTATCATCAATTTTCGACTGCCAACTTTTCACAACATCATTTCTGAGATATTTGGCATTAGTATCGTAAAACAAAACAGAAAATGGATTAATGTAGATCAAGATTTTGTTTATAAAACTTAAACATAAGCTGTTAGAACAGAGTTGCTGATAAATTTAACCCGCGTGAGGCTAGGTAGCCACAAAGGTCGTCCAACCTCCGCCATATTGGTACCTATGCTCTCATTAACCCCTTCTATACCGGCGACGTACTTTATATTTGATTTCGGCTACATTTACACCATTATATTCAGCTTAAGAAGGGCGTCTACCAATTACAAGGCTACAAAACTATCTCAATTCATCCTTATACCTATAATATATCCTGCCTAAGCTTAAAAAAATCGTCTACATTTAACTAGAGTATAATATAGAAACGTCTGCGGTACAGAAGGGGTTAACCCATACAGTACAGAAGGGGTTAACCCATACAGTACTGAAGGGGTTAACCCATACAGTACAGAAGGGGTTAACCCATACAGTACTGAAGGGGTTAACCCATACAGTACAGAAGGGGTTAACCCGTTCAGTACAGAAGGGGTTAACCCGTTCAGTACAGAAGGGGTTAACCCGTTCAGTACAGAAGGGGTTAACCCGTTCAGTACAGAAGGGGTTAACCCATACAGTACAGAAGGGGTTAACCCATACCGTACAGAAGGGGTTAACCCATACAGTACAGAAGGGGTTAACCCATACAGTACTGAAGGGGTTAACCCATACAGTACAGAAGGGGTTAACCCATACAGTACTGAAGGGGTTAATACAGTACAGAAGGGGTTAACCCATACAGTACTGAAGGGGTTAACCCATACAGTACAGAAGGGGTTAACCCATACAGTACAGAAGGGGTTAACCCATACAGTACAGAAGGGGTTAACCCATACAGTACAGAAGGGGTTAACCCATACAGTACAGAAGGGGTTAAACCATACATTACCGGTGAAGTCCTTGTCATTATAGTTTAACAACTCTTAAACCATTGTATTCAGATTAGGAAGGACCTCTGGCAATAATAAGGCTTCAAACTATCTCAACCAACCCTCTTAACTACTGCAGATCCTTCCTAAGCTGCACAAGGTCATCTAAATATAGCTAGACTAAAATATAACACGTCGCTAGTACTAAAAGGGTTAACATATATTGCCCTAGATAAATGTTTAAATTTTTCGGTAGACAAATGTCACGGCCGAAGGCCGATTCCTCTTAAAACTTTAGGCTCACCATCGCTCACCCGGAAATAATGGACACCTAAATGGCACGAGAGGTCTTAAAATTGACAACATGGGGCGAAACGTGTTAAAATCCCCAAACTAATGGACCGAACGTCTTATAATCTCAAAACTAATGGGGCTAAACATTACGGAGAAGGGGGTCCAGAAAAAACGGTCCGCCTCCCCTTAACCCGGGAGCTGCGGGGAGACTCTTAAGAGTTCCCCCGGCGCACTGCGGGGAGACTCTTAAGAGCAGAGACTTTGAACACGTACCAAAACCGCGCGTTTATAGCCAGGCGGCTGAAAATTGGTGTGGGTATAGTACTACATGTCAACTCTCGATACCACCCCGCCAAACGCTCGCCCCGCACTCGTGCAAGCACCACCGCGCCAGTAACCACGCACTAGTCATGGAGCCTACACGTCCCTCACGCTCGCTCCCTGATGACACAACCAGCCCTCCTTCTGGTGGTGTTAGCCGCCGTGGAAGGCAGAGGGTGGCTGCCAAAGACCCTAGCTACCAGTACGACACGCCCTACAGCTCAGAGGACGAATCACCAGCACCAAAAGCACGTAAAACACGTGCAAGCAGGGCAATGGCACAGAGGTCATTGGTCTTTCGGGACACTGCCACCACGACCCAGGCCACTGCAACAACCACTACCACCACCACTGCCACCACTGCCACCCCTGCCACCCCTGCCACCGGTACCAGCGACGCAGGAGGCCGCCCTAGGGCTGCATTACCTGCGGGGGCAGGAAAAATGAAAGGCACGGGCGTAGGGAAAAGAACCCGTACGCCAGCCACAGTGCCCCTACCACCACCAACACCACCAGCCGCCCCTGGCCCGGCTGCCCCTGCCGCCCCTGCTGCCCCTGCCGCCTGCCGCCCCTGCTGCCCCTGCCGCCCCTGCCCAAGGAACAGGGAAGGGGAAGGGGAAAGGGAGAGGGAAAGCGACTGGGAAAGCGACTGCTGGCCCTGGTGTCCCTGCCTGCCCTGCTGCCCCTGCCGCCCCTGCTGCCCCTGCCCAAGGAACAGGGAAGGGGAAGGGGAAAGCGACTGGGAAAGCGACTGCTGGCCCTGGTGTCCCTGCCGGCCCTGCTGCCCCTGTTGCCCCTGCCGCCCATGCCGCCCCTGCCCAAGGAACAGAGAGAAGGGCGACAGGCACCACCATCATCTTGCCATCAAGGCCACGCACCACTGCTGCCCCTGCCGCCGCCGCCCCTGCCACCACCTCTGCTGTCCCTGTCCATAAGACTCCCGCACGTGCCAAAGTGACCCGGAAAACTCTTACACCATCTAAGTATGCCGCCCTGCTGTTTGATGGTGATTCGCAGGACATTGGCAGCCTGGGTTTCGACGACGAAGCCCTAGCACGGGACCAAGGGTGGGGGGATTTGGGAGTGGACAGTGGGAGTGAGTCCGACGTCGGTGACGAAAACGAGGAAGGGCATCGTCTGTCAAGTGAAGAGGAGGGTAATGATGATGAAGTGCTGTATCGCGACCATGGAAGCGATATTTCAGACGCAGAAGCAGACGCAGACGACATTCCGATCCCTGGCATGCCTTCGTTCGATTGGTCTGACGGGGTCAATTTTGTACCTGACGTGCCCCAGTTCAATCCTGGGACGTCAGGAACAACTGACGACTGGCCCTGTGATGATCAAGCGAACGAAAGCGACTTCTTCCTCGCTTTTTTCGACATGGAGGTAATGACGTACATCGTTGCCCAAACAAACGCCTACTACAGGTGGGTGTTTGGCAGATTGGACGTCCTTTCTCCAAAAGCGAGAATACGAGGCTGGGTGGATACGACTGTGGAAGAATTTCTGACGTTCTTTGCCTTGTTGTTCCTCATGCCTCTGATCAAGAAGCATGTGTTGCAACACTATTGGAAGCACGACCCTCTCATCGCCACCCCAACTTTCAATAAGTTCATGACTCGTGACAGATTTTTGTTGCTGCTAAGATTTATGCACTTTGCAGACAACGAAAATCCTAACAGGATTGACAGGATATGGAAAGTTCGGGATGTGTTCACCATGTTGTTGGAGAGGTATAGGAAATACTTTTACCCCTTCCTCAATTTGGTGATTGATGAGTCGCTCGTGCTCTTCAAAGGACGTCTTGTTTTCAAGCAGTATATCCCCTTGAAGAGGCATAGGTTCGGAATCAAGCTCTTCGTGTTGTGCGACTGTGAAACTGGAATAGTGCTTGACATGATCGTGTATACAGGAACTGACATTGACGTACCGAAAGCCGCTGCCAATGACCCCATGGGCATGTCAGGTGCCATCGTCAGGAAAATGTTGGCACCTTACCTGGGCAAAGGCCACATCATCTACACTGACAACTGGTATACTTCTCCTGCTCTCTGCCAGTTTCTTTATGACAACCAAACGGGGTCATGTGGGACTGTCAGAAAGACAAGAAAGTTTATGCCAAAGTTCACAGGTGATGTCATTCCTCTCACAGATGCCTCCTCCAGTGACACACCTTCAGAAGACGACCTGGCCCAGGAACACCGCGAGAGGCATGTGCGAAGAAGGCGACGAAAGGGGCAGAAATACAAGCAGCTCGAGAAGTGTGGGAAACTGATAGCCCTGAAGTGGAAGGATAAGCGAGACGTCCACCTGCTTTCCACCGTCCACACAGGTGCCCAGGTGGATTCTGGCAAAATCCACTACCGAACCAGGAAGACAATCTACAAGCCCGACATGGTAGTGGACTACACCAAAAACATGCGCCTGGTGGACAAGTCTGACTGTCAGCTGTCAGGCGTTGAGTGTCTGAGGAAGACTGTGAAGTGGTATCACAAGCTCTTCCTCCACCTAGTTGACATAACGATGCTGAACGCCTACAACTTGTGGTTGGTGAAGAAGGATATGGCCCCAAACCAGAAGCTGAAATTCCGGGAGTTCGTGTACAACGTCTCCTACCAACTCCTGGAGAAGTATGGCACCACCACTCACACTCACAAACGTACGGCATGGCGTGGGGATCACGTTCCTGACCGCATCCAGCTGGGTGTCGAAAGACACTACACAACCAACACCGAGCTGATTGGCACTCGTCACAGGCAGGTGCAGTGCACCGTCTGCAGCTCCAGTGTGAGGAAACCCCATGTAACCAAAAGAGTCACCTCAATGTGCGCCGAGTGCAAAGTTGCACTCTGCCTGGGTGACTGCTTCAGGGACTACCACACCTTCAAGAACTACTGAGTGTCGGCCCCTGCCCTGCCCTGCCCTGGACTCGCCCCGTGCCCTGCCCTGGACTCGCCTCCTGCCCTGCCCTGCCCTGGACTCGCGCCCTACCTTACCTGACCTGACCTAATTGATCACGCTACCTCATAATGTAACATATATATTATATAATGTATAAGTTCCAAAGATGTCCCTGTGATATAGCTTTTACATTATATAATTGTATGTTTCATTATTTAGTTTATAAGTTTCAAAGATTTACATGTAATATGCCTTATTTTTTTAGTATATCAATATATATGTTTGTTATTAGCCTAAGTAATGTGTATATAATTATTTTCTTACCTCAAATGAATTGTACAAAAATAAATATGTTTCAATAAATCATGTCAAACCTACTATGATAATAAAATAAAACAATAAAAAAAGAAAAAAGAAAACAAGGTCATGTCATTGTATTCTTACAATATGATATATTCTATGAATATTTCATATTGTTTGAATACAATGGCATGATCTTGTAAAAAAAAAAATTTATAAAATTTTTTTCTAGACAATATAAAACCTTCCCCATAACCCCCTCCTGGATTCGATCCCACTACCCTACGACACTTTGAGTTTTCCAGTCCGCGACCTTACCAACCATGCCACAGGAGCTCATACCAAATACCACTCAAAACTTCGTGTCTACAATCGAAATGACAATATACAAAAAAAAATGAATTATCCCACCAATTTACGTTTGTAAATTGATGGGATTATCAATTATATCATGCCAAGGTTTATAATAGTTTGTCTCTGTCAAGAATTAGTAATTATATAACTTTATTCTGTCAAAAATTGCCCAAACACTCAGCAAAATTGCCCCTCTCAGTGTGACTCCACTCATTTTCACACGGTCAGGCGGTCACGAGGTGACCCTTGCCGCTCCTTGATTCTCCAGCTACAGCAGCTCTGTCTGGGAACAAAATTGGTATAAATACAATAATGGATAAAATACTCTTCACAAATACATTTGTATTGTATAATATTGTAAATAAAAATGAATAATAACTGTGTGGGTGTCGAAAATTGCTCAACCAGCTTTCTTATGTCTCGCCTACGCGCGTATATTGGATTATACATAGTCATGACTGTCATACAAATAATTGCAGTAGGTCTCGAATATACATTTAGATTGCATATTACTTCGAAATAAATAAGTAAACGTTTCTCTGGTGGCAATCTACCCTTTCGCAGGTGTAAGGAGACACCAGTCTATATTTAGCCCTCTATCACAACAGGCAATCTGCCTGTGTTGACTCAGCACCGTCGCTGGTGGTCTATAAATATAGTACTTTATTTACAGTCAATGGCCTACATGTTTCTGTGGTACTTCACATGTGTCTAAAATGCAATGTCTGCTTGCATAAAAATGCAATTCTGAAGTCCATTTATACGTACGACATACGCATGTCTCAGTTTCTCTCTCTCTCTCTCTCTCTCTCCATTCCTGACTCATGTTATTGTAGACCTGTTGATGGCAACGAACACCAGCCATCTGGTAGACATAAGGGTCAAAATACCAAACATCAATACGCCTGGGGCGCCTCCACAATTATCACTAAGCTGGTTATCTATCTAGAGATCTGCCTGACTTCCATCTCTCCACGACTCACTCACTCACTGCACCCCTGCATGCCTCCCTCCCACCCACCACCCACCCCCAACCCCCCCTTTCAGGCTTCCGTCTGCTAGAAACACATTCACAATTTGCGTAAATATCGCATCAATTGGGCTATATGCGGTATATTCCTTGTTATATGGGACGCCTACATATGTACACGTCTTTATTATAGCATGAGAGTGCTCTAAATACAAGATTGACGTGATATTTATGGCGTAACACACCCTCTCCCCCTTTCATTCCCACCACAACTCACTCACACCTTGGTTCACGCATAGAAACTCATTGATAATGTGCGTAAATATCGCATGAATTGGTTTATATGCGGTATATATTTTGATATATGGCACGTATACATACGTACAAGTCTGTATTATAGCGTGACAGTGCTCTACGTACAAGATATACGTGATATGTATGGCGTAAACCACACTCTCAGCTCATAAATTGCCGCCAAACCTCCAACACATCTTCATTCCCGCCTAAATATTCTCTTATAATTCCCTTATATATTGCAATTTTTGGTCACTATGAGGCATATTCATTGTTATATGGGTGCCCTACACACGTATACATACTCTAAATAGCCTAAAAGGGCTCGAAAAAGGAGATATACGTGATAATACGCGGTAACCCACCCCCTCCTCCCTCTCCTTCTATCCCCTGCGCGCGTAAATATTCGGCAGGGAAATCTCGCCGCTCGATGACAATCTAGCCGCGCGGTGCCATTCGCTCCACATTTTTCAACTACGGACCGTTCCCCTACCCCCCCCCAGACATTTTTGGTGGGGTCAAATATATATGGGCCGATGCACGCAAACATTCCCTACACGATGATGTACTTTTTATCGAAATTGGCAATAGGTCCCAAAATCATCATAGGTGCGCACAGTCTTACCCTGTAGAAAACCCCCTGTGCGCCGCGGAGAGGTTAACGGCTGCATTTTCAATATATTTTATGTAATCAACTAATCATACACTCTAATAACACTCTTAATTACATTGTTATTTTGGTTACCAAGAGACGATTATATTATATAGATTATAAGGAAAGACCACAATAATTATAGGCATAGTAGAATTACAATATAATAACTATCTCCAACTATCTCAACCAACCCTTTCAACTACGACAGATCTTTCTTAAGCTGTATATAGTATCGCATAAATATAGCTAGAATAAAATACTACGCACGTCGCTGGTACTCAAAGGGTTAACGAGAATATGATGAAAATTACGTCATGGTGATGAAGGGTTTATATCGATGTTTACAGCTCCAACTTCCTTATAGTCTATAGTGGTCATATAGTAGTGTAGCTTATCATGCAGCTGGCAACCCATATGCAAAATTAACCCTTTCAAGATTGTGACGCATTTTGACATTGTATTATGGCTATTATGATATTCTATGCAGTTTTGGGAGTTTTAACCCCTTCTGTACCGGCGACGTCTTTTATAATTATTATATATTGGCTACATTTAGACGATTTTATGAACCTTAGGAAGGATATGTGGTTGCTAAAAGGATTAATTGAGACAGTCTGCAGCCTTTTAATGGGTAGACGTCCTTCCTAAGCTGAACAAAACCGTCTAAACGTTGCCCGAATATAATGAAAAGTACATCACCGGTACAGAAGGGGTTAAGGGTCAAAACTATTTCAACTAACCCTCTGAATAACATCGTCTACTAATAGCCGGAAAACAAATTGGGCTAAATGCGTATTGGATCTTGAAAGACTTACATTTGTTATAACCAATGTATTATCTTGCCTATCAATCACACTGTATTTATTTAGATATATCATTATTACCTAGATGTGTGTGTGTGTGTGTGTGTGTGCATTTGTGTTTTTATCTGTGTTTGTTCGTTGTTTTATGTTGTTTTTGTGATTTCCCTGTTCTTGCTCTGTCTTGAGTCGGCCACCCCCAAGAAACAAGAAAAAAATATAATAATAAAATAGAATCAAATAGAAAATAACCATAAAAAATAGGAAAAATGGAGATTGGGCCTGAGCATATAGATATATAGCCTATACGTAGAGGATATGAACTCGTGTAAGCAACTGTACACCTACTGAACAAATTTCGTCAGTTCTTGCAATTATCTTTATGCAAATATGTTATCCATTTAGATTATTGCTCACATTAAATCACCGACACATTATTTCATTTGATTTATTAATTTATGTATGTTTTACCAGACGCCGTAATTTCCGAGGTGTATGTATATATTAACATATATTTTATTCCATCTGAACATCAATCTGAATGAATATATTTCCATAAACTAGAAGAGTTTATGAACGTTTGTTAGCAGCTGTACAACATTGTGTAGAGGGAGTAGTTGGAATACAGAAAAACAAAAATCAAGTATAAACTAGCGTCCGTTAGAGATTTACACAGATGGTTTGGTCATTCGAACTCACAAGAGGCTCTTCACAATCTGTTCGAAACCAAGTCCATTAATTTTAGGGGGTAGTACTTGTTTTTTCTGGACCCCCGTCTCCTTCATGTTTAACATATATTAGTTTTGAGATTTTAAGACGTTCTTTCCATTAGTTAGGCTATTTTGAGATTTTTTGCTTCATTTCGTTGTCAATATTAATACCTTTCGTGTCATTTAGGTGTCGATTCTTTTCTGGCGAGAGATAGCGAACCTGTAATTTATGAAGTAATCGGCCTTCGGCCGGGACATTTTTCTATCGAAAAATGTACACATTTATCTTGAAAAGGGGTCTAAGGGGTGTGTTTTATGGAGGTCTAGCGAGGACACTCAATAAGATATAAATAGATCATTATATAGACAACAAAAAACACAAGCAGTAAGTCAATGTTTTTACCTCTTCATGATCATGACGCATTTTACCAGTCTATTCTGGTTTTCATTAAACTATTTTATACAGTTTAGAAAGAATCTGCGGGAGTTACGAGGGTAAAAACTGGCCCAATCAACCCTCTAACTTCCATACAGTAGCCTATACCCTTCCTTATCTGAATAAAATCGTCAAATAGTTGCCAGAAAATATAAAGTAATACGTCCTAGAATTCTAAGAGGGTTAATTATGCACAATCTGAATTAGGCTTTGGTAACGATAACATAATTAAATTACAATATTTCCCGTTTTCTGACTCACACTCACCCCAGTTTCGAAGCCTAATTGATTCGATTTGACCCCTGCATAGTTTGTCAAAAAATGTAATGGTTTCGTTGGCAATCGTTCGTTTTCCAGAATGTATGGAACCTCATTTACCGTTCAGGAGGGGTATAAATATGGATGCAACTGGGAAACAATAGCAAGGTGGTCTGCCCACTAACTTTTCTCTCTCACTGTATTTCATCTTTCCTACTTCCTCTTCCCCCCACCCACTCTGTGGTGCCTCTCTCCCCCCCTTAATATAAAAAAACAAAAAAAAAACAAAAAAAAAATTATCATCAATTCAAACTTCGACACCACAAGAGAAGGACTAGCACCTACTCTTCTCTACCGCATCGTAAAGGTTGGTTATGGTGAGAATGATACATAATTGCTTGGTGTACTGGTTTGACATAAATTATTCAGTTTGGTGACATAATGTTCAGACTGATTAAGCTTTGTTACTTAAAACTGTTCTTAATTTTAAAAACCTAAGTTTAGTATTCTGGGAAGTAAAATGGATGTTTGATAATTTGTCATTAAATACCCTTCTCTATATTCACTAGATTTTAGTGATTGCCTTTAAATTTCTTACTTTATCACCAACTAACTTTACTTCTAAAATTCAATGAAATCGACAAATACAGGTGGCAATCCAAGGACTCTAACTAGGATACTCTTACCGAAATTCCGCATTTATGCGTTCAGTTTTAAAGACTTGTTTACTAAACTTTTGTTTGTTTCTAAGGTACTGTCCATGGTGTTTGGGACTTCTAGCAGACTGCAAATTCAGCTCGCTGCCCACTGAAGTGCTGATCCCGACAGACCAGACTATTTTCAATTGGTTAACTGAAGAACTTTGAACATTTGACTAAACTTTATTAGCCTGTTAAGCCAGCGACGAACTAGCACGCTGTGGAGTTCGCGTATTTGACTCTTATTCTCCCATGTGGGTAAGGGGTTAGAATATGCCTACCGTGCTTCCTGTTTGATGTTAAAGGCCACCGAAGAGGTTGGGTTTGCAACCCTTCACCCGGAAAAACTATTCTTGGCTACACACTACTAACGATCCGCCTGGGACACTGACTCTACCACCACCCTTTTGGGGATCCCGAGAATAGATTTGTCTAAAGCACTTAAATTGTGTACAAAAAAAAAAAAATCGAATCAAAATCGAAATCCTAAACTAATGGTCCGATTTTAATTCTGTTTGCGCCATTCGATTCAGCTTGCCAAAATGTACTTATGGTATAAATTTAAACAAAATACGTTCATAAATAACTCGTCTATGGAGTTTTTAAACTTTAAAATAGGTCAAAATTTAAAAACAAATATATACCGTTGAATACGCAACGGCGAGACGAATCCAAATATGTAATAATATTGACGTCAAAATTCGACCAAAATCACCGATTTGCCTGGGCTTAAATTAAACCCAAGGTTTTTTTAGACAAATATTTTCGATCCTGGCCGAATGGCTGGGCGAAAATGAAATCTAAGACCATATCTAGAAGACGCTCGGCGAGAAAAATCGAATGGCACCAAGTAGAATTCCCTAGGACTTATACTTTGGGCTACAGAGGACTTTTAAAGACCAAAAAACGGTCCCCTGGGCCTTCCAGGAAGGCCCAGTCAAAATCGTAATTCTAAACTAATGGTCCGATTTTAATTCTGTTTGCGCCATTCGATTCAGCTTGCCAAAGTGTACTTATGGTATAAATTTAAACAAAATACGTTCATAAATAACTCGTCTATGGAGTTTTTAAACTTTAAAATAGGCCTAGGGGGCCTAAAATTAGGTCAAAATTAAAAACAAATATATACCGTTGAATCCGCAACGGCGAGACGAATCCAAATATGTAATAATATTGACGTCAAAATTCGACCAAAATCACCGATTTGCCTGGGCTTATTAAAACCCAAGGTTTTTTGAGACAAATATTTTCGATTCTGGCCGAATGGCTGTGCGAAAATGAAATCTAAGACCAGGTCTAGAAGCAGCTCGGCGAGAAAAATCGAATGACACCAAGTAGAATTCCCTAGGACTTATACTTTGGGCTACAGAGGACTTTTAAAGTCCAAAAAACGGTCCCCTAGGCCTTCCAGGAAGGCCCAGTCAAAATCGTAATTGTAAACTAATGGTCCGATTTTAATTCTGTTTGCGCCATTCGATTCAGCTTGCCAAAGTGTACTTATGGTATAAATTTAAATAAAATACGTTCATAAATAACTCTTCTATGGAGTTTTTAAACTTTAAAATAGGTCAAAATTTAAAAACAATTATACCGTTGAATCCGCAACGGCGAGACGAATCCAAATTCGACCAAAATCACCGATTTGCCTGGGCTTAATTAAACCCAAGGTTTTTTGAGAAAAATATTTTCGATTCTGGCCGAATGGCTGGGCGAAAATGAAATCTAAGACCATGTCTAGAAGCAGCTCGGCAAGAAAAATCGAACGGCACCAAGTAGAATCCCCTAGGACTTATAGTTTGGGCTACAGAGGACTTTTAAAGTCCAAAAAACGGTCCCCCTGAGCCCTCCAGGAAGGCCCAGTCAAAATTGAAATCCTAAACTAATGGTCCGATTTTAATTATGTTTGCGCCATTCGATTCAGCTTGCCAAAGTGTACTTATGGTATAAATTTAAACAAAATCCGTTCATTAATAACTCGTCTATGGAGTTTTTAAACTTTAAAATAGGCCTAGGGGGCCTAAAATTAGGTCAAAATTTAAAAAAAAACAATATACCGTTGAATCCGCAACGGCGAGACTAATCCAAATATGTAATAATATTGACAAGTCAAAATTCGACCAAAATCACCGATTTGGCTGGGCAAAGTTTTTTTTAGACAAATATTTTCGATTCTGGCCGAATGGCTAGGCGACAATGAAATCTAAGACCATGTCTAGAAGCAGCTCGGAGAGAAAAATCGAATGGCACCAAGTAGAATTCCCTAGGACTTATAGTTTGGGCTACAGAGAACTTTTATAGTCCAAAAACCGGTCCACTGGGCCCTCCAGGAAGGCCCAGTCAAAATTGAAATCCTAAACTAATGGTCCGATTTTAATTCTGTTTGCGCCATTCGATTCAGCTTGCCAAAGTGTACTGATGGTATAAATTTAAACAAAATCCGTTCATAAATAACTCGTCTATGGAGTTTTTAAACTTTAAAATAGGCCTAGGGGGCCTAAAATTAGGTCAAAATTTAAAAAAACAATATACCGTTGAATCCGCAACGGCGAGACGAATCCAAATATGTAATAATATTGACAAGTCAAAATTCGACCAAAATCACCGATTTGCCTGGGCTTTTTAAACCCAAGGTTTTTTTAGACAAATATTTTCGATTCTGGCCGAATGGCTGGGCGAAAATGAAATCTAAGACCATATCTAGAAGACGCTCGGCGAGAAAAATCGAATGGCACCAAGTAGAATTCCCTAGGACTTATAGTTTGGGCTACAGAGGACTTTTAAAGTCCCAAAACCGATCCACTGGGCCCTCCAGGAAGGCCCAGTCAAAATCGAATTCCTAAACTAATGGTCCGATTTTAATTATGTTTGCGCCATTCGATTCAGCTTGCCGAAGTGTACCTTATGGTATAAATTTAAACAAAATCCGTTCATAAATAACTCTTCTATGGAGTTTTTAAACTTTAAAATAGGCCTAGGGGGCCTAAAATTAGGTCAAAATAAAAAAAAACAATATACCGTTAAATCCGCAACGGCGAGACGAATCCAAATATGTAATAATATTGACAAGTCAAAATTCGACCAAAATCACCGATTTGCCTGGGTTTTTTTAGACAAATATTTTCGATTCTGGCCGAATGGCTGGGCGAAAATGAAATCTAAGACCATATCTAGAAGACGCTCGGCGAGAAAAATCGAATTGCACGAAGTAGAATTCCCTAGGACTTATAGTTTGGGCTACAGAGGACTTTTAAAGTCCAAAAACGGTCCTCTGGGCCCTCCAGGAAGGCCCAGTCAAATTTGAAATCCTAAACTAATGGTCCGATTTTAATTATGTTTGCGCCATTCGATTTAGCTTGCCAAAGTGTACTTATTAAGAAGTACTTGTTAAGAAGGCAAACAAAATAATTGGCTTTATAGGCAGGTCATTTGAGCATAAATCCAAAGAAGTTATCCTAACCCTTTACAATTCCTTAGTCCGCCCTCTTCTGGAATACTGCGTTCAATCCTGGTGCCCTTATTACCAAAAAGATATAAACAAGCTAGAACGAGTTCAACGTAGAGTTACCAAAATGATACCTAGCCTAAAGAACAAACCATACGAAGAGCGTCTTAGAATTAAATCTATTTCCTTTAACCCAGCGCAGATTAAGAGGTGACTTAATTCAAGTGTTCAAAATCATCAAAGGCATCGACAATATGAACTGAGTAAGTACTTCACTATCGACCAATCTAATTACACGCGGGGAAACGGTTGCAAAATTATTGGTAAATCTTTTAACTCGCACGAATCTAAGAATTTCTTCAATCGAGTTGTCAACTTGTGGAATGGGCTTCCGACGTTATAGACTGCAGCACCGTTGATTCATTTAAATTCCGCCTAGACAAATATCTCGCATCAAACCCGCGACTGACTGCGTTTGTAAATGAATAACTTTATCCTCCCCTCAGTTACTAACCCATATGTCCCCTACTAACTTCCTAGTCCTGCCACGTTAGTGGCAGGGCAGTGGTTTCCTTTCCAATGTTCCCTTACCCACTCTAAACCACTGTTTGGACACTTGATCCTCAGTGTTTTGGAGGACAAGCAACCTAGAAGGGTCACTGGATCTGTTGTTGCTTGATTTCCTTTGTACTCCTTTGTTATGGTATAAATTTAAACAAAATCCGTTCATAAATAACTCGTCTATGGAGTTTTAAACTTTAAAATAGGTCAAAATTTAAAAAACAATTATACCGTTGAATCCGCAACGGCGAGACGAATCCAAATATGTAATAATATTGACAAGTCAAAATTCGACCAAAATCACCGATTTGCCTGGGTTTTTTGAGACAAATATTTTCGATTCTGGCCGAATGGCTGGGCGAAAATGAAATGTAAGACCATATCTAGAAGACGCTCGGCGAGAAAAATCGAATGGCACCAAGTAGAATTCCCTAGGACTTATACTTTGGGCTACAGAGGACTTTTTAAGTCCAAAAAACGGTCCCCTGGGCCTTCCAGGAAGGCCCAGTCAATATCATATTTCTAAACTAATGGTCCGATTTTAATTCTGTTTGCGCCATTCGATTCAGCTTGCCAAAGTATACTTATGGTATAAATTTAAACAAAATACGTTCATAAATAACTCGTCTATGGAGTTTTTAAACTTTAAAATAGGTCAAAATTTAAAAACAATTATACCGTTGAATCCGCAACGGCGAGACGAATCCAAATACATAATAATATTGACAAGTCAAAATTCGACCAAAATCACCGATTTGCCTGGGCTTCAAAAAACCCAAGGTTTTTTGAGAAAAATATTTTCGATTCTGGCCGAATGGCTGGGCGAAAATGAAATCTAAGACCATGTCTAGAAGATGCTCGGCGAGAAAAATCGAATGGCACCAAGTAGAATTCCCTAGGACTTATAGTTTGGGCTACAGAGGACCTTTAAAGTCCAAAAAACGGTCCCCTGGGCCCTCCAGGAAGGCCCAGTCAAAATTGAAATCCTAAACTAATGGTCCGATTTTAATTCTGTTTGCGCCATTCGATTCAGCTTGCCAAAGTGTACTAATGGTATAAATTTAAACAAAATCCGTTCATAAATAACTCGTCTATGGAGTTTTTAAACTTTAAAATAGGCCTAGGGGGCCTAAAATTAGGTCAAAATTAAAAAAATATATATACCGTTGAATCCGCAACGGCGAGACGAATCCAAATATGTAATAATATTGACAAGTCAAAATTCGACCAAAATCACCGATTTGTCTGGGCTTTTTAAAACCCAAGGTTTTTTGAGACAAATATTTTCGATTCTGGCCGAATGGCTGGGCGAAAATTAAATGTAAGACCATATCTAGAAGAAGCTCGGCGAGAAAAATCGAATGGCATCAAGTAGAATTCCCTAGGACTTATACTTTGGGCTACAGAGGACTTTTAATGTCCAAAAAACGGTCCCCTGGGCCTTCCAGGAAAGCCCAGTCAATATCGTAATTCTAAACTAATGGTCCGATTTTAATTATGTTTGCGCCATTCGATTCAGCTTGCCAAAGTGTACTTATGGTATAAATTTAAACAAAATCCGTTCATAAATAACTCGTCTATGGCGTTTTTAAACTTTAAAATAGGCCTAGGGGGCCTAAAAATAGGTAAAAATTAAAAAACAATTATACCGTTGAATCCGCAACGGCGAGACGAATCCAAATATGTAATAATACTGACAAGTCAAAATTCGACCAAAATCACCGATTTGCCTGGGGTTTTAAAGCTCAGGCAAAGGTTTTTTGAGAAAAATATTTTCGATTCTGGGCGAATGGCTGGGCGAAAATGAAATCTAAGAACATGTCAAGAAGCAGCTCGGCGAGAAAAATCGAATAGCACCAAGTAAAATTCCCTAGTTCACCGTTCAAGTATTCCCCCCCAGTCAATGTCCAATTACCGTCTCAGCAGCTCATAATCTGCTCTATAATACATGTATATTTTGTTATTGCTTCTATTATCCCTCTCTGTTTTAATATTGCAACTTATACAGGCATGGTCACTACGACCTATAGGGCTATCCACATTGACATGTTCCACTATATCCTCCTCATTGCTAAAAATCAAATCAAATGTAAACATGACGGTGGCGTCGGACGTTTTTTTTTTTTTTTTTTTTTTTTTCTATGTGATTGAGGGAGGCAAAAGGCATAACTGCCTATAGCGAGTGCCTCCCCCATAGTTGAAAGAGTGACAGGGCCAAAATCAAGGGACGTTCGAGCCAAAATGCCTGGACACACGGAGTTTGAAGCAATTTAAGTCATAGGAAGAGGGAAAGACTGATTCTGGGAGAGAGTTCCAGAGCTCAGATGTTGAGTAGAAGAAAGTTTGAGAGTAACGTTTCACTCTTGGGTTGGAGAGTTGCACAGAGTAGGGGTGGGATTGAGTTGCAAGACGGGTACCACGTGCCCTACGTAAAGGAGGTGGTATGCACTGGGATAGCTCTGAGGAACACTGATTATTATAGTAGCGATAGAATAGCGAGAGAGATGCAACATTGCGGCGGAGAGAGAGAGATTGCAGAGAGTTGGTGAGTGGACGGGAGTTAATGATACGAAAGGCCTTCCTTTCAACCTTGTCTAGGAGAGCGGTGTGAGAGGAACCTCCCCACACATGTGAACAATACTCAATACAATCAATTGCTATCATGTTCCCGTCTATTTGTAATGCCATTGGATACAGTAATATGTTGAGGGGGGGGCTTTGCCCCCCCTCACCCCCCCATGACATGTTGACATCGTCATATATATTGACAGCAAGGGGCAAATAACCGAGAAAAAAATCGCCGTCAAAATTGACGCGAAGTTACAACGGCGATCGCCCTATGTAAACATGACGACCGTACGCCCGAAAACTACATCCATCCCAAACATTATTAGGCTAGTCGAAGAAAAAACATATAAACATAGTAAATAATGCTGCTGTAGTAGCCTACTATTGAACGGTACTGAAAAAATAGCCGCTAAAATAGACGGAAACTTAACCGCGAGTGCACTACCTATATAAATATGACTACCGTACGCCCGGATATTACATACTTTCCAACAATTTACCCAACACATGGCCGTGGGATACAATAATGGATTGAGGTGGGCTTTGCCCCCTCTCACCCCTCCCATGACGTATTGTTATAATCCTAGATAGGCTATCACCATCAAGGGCAAATAACAGTACTGTACAGTAATAACAAAAGTCAAATTAGACGCGAATGTAATTGCGAGAGCGTGCGGCTATATAAACAAAGCAGACGGTACGCTCGCTAACACAACTCAGTAAGGATGTAGTATTCGGGCGTATCACCTGCCTTGTTTACACTAGCCTACTCACAGGCTCGCGATTTTTACTGCCGTGGGATACAATAATAGGCTGAAGGGGCTTCCCCCCCCCCCATGACTTATTGTCATAATCACATATATTGCCAACAGGGACCAAATTACAGAAAAAAAGTAAACATAGACAGAAACGTAACCGCGAGCGCACGACCTAGCCTATGTAAACACGACGACTGTAGGCTACACCCGGATACTACATCCTTCCCCACAACTCTTACGGTAAAGGTTTAGGCAAGAATGTAGTTACCGGGTGTACCCCATCATGTTCCCGTCTATTTTGACTGCCTTTGGATACAAAAATACATTACCCTAACCAAACAACCTAACCTAACCTAGTACCGGTATTATAGATTTATAAGTATTTATTTTATTATAAGTATTTATAGATGATTTATGTTGTATGTCGGTAGTGGTACACCCGGTAACTACATCCTTCCCAAAGTTTATCACCAACCATTTACGAGTTTTTCGGTAATTTGTTGTTTTATATTTTTTATTTGATATACAGTGTTGTTTAATACCAAGGACCGTCGCATTTTAGTATTTTCAACATTAGCCTAACCTAACCTAACCGAAAACTAACCTGTCTCGCGACGGTCTAAACCCAGCTCACGTTCCCTGTTTATGGGTGCGCAACGGTCTAAACCTAGCTCACGTTCCCTGTTTGTGGGTGCGCAACGGTCTAAACCCAGCTCACGTTCCCTGTTTATGGGTGCGCAACGGTCTAAACCCAGCTCACGTTCTCTGTTTATGGGTTCGCGACAGTCTAAACCCAGCTCACTTTCCCTGTGTTATGGGTGAACAATCCAACAGTTTCTCGTATTTCACTTGTAGTGATTTTGCGACAGTAATTAGGCTACATGTACCTGTACAGGTAAAATTCTAGATCCGGTTTCACGTCTAATTTAGCGTTTTGTGTTTTTGTTCTTCTCAGTTTTCTTTAATATACAGTGTTGTTTTATACTAAGGACTGGCGGAAATGAGTATTTACCCATTATCCAACAATCTAAAAACACGGCCCCCACTAGTGGGGAGGGCTATGAAGATCAGGGAAATTGCGGGGTAAAAGACGAAAATAAGGGGTAATATTAGCCTAACCTAACAACCTTACCTAACTTAACCTAGTATATTAGGTGGGGGCTGCCACCCCCACACCCCTGCTGGTTTGGTATTAAAATAATAAAAGATTGACAGTCGCCAAAAAAAAAAAGGGGTAACTAGGCCTATAGGGAATAGGCTCGCACCCTTATTTTTCATGTTTTTTCCTCCAGATTTTGAGAAATGAGTGTTTTTATGGTCTTAGTTATCATTCCAATGTGGGATACACGATGGGTTGAGGGGAGGCTTTGTCCCCCCTCACCCCCCCATGAATTATTGAAATCGTCATCTATGTTGCCAGCAGGGGGTAAATATCGACAATAATGCATAAAGAAGGCGTTTGTAAACAGTGAGGATGTCCGAAAGAGCTCCGAACTTGATTAGAATGGGCGTTTTTTCTATTAATATCGGGTTTTATAAATGTGATCAAAATTATTCTCCCACAGTGGATTATACACGAGTACAGTATAAGGATTCCATAGACCTACATTGTCCCTAATAAATTATGTATAATAAGGCTGCGAGCCTATTCCCTATAATTATCATTATTTTTATTAAATGTTCGACCAGCAAGGGTCAAAGGGTGGCAACCCCCAAGGTAGGTTATTAGCCTAGGGTAGCCTGACACACCAACTTGATTTAGTGTGGCCATCTCCTTACATACTACCCAAGAAGCAAAAACAATGGAACAACTGTTGCTTGATATCAAAACAAGAGAAGGTCTGACAGCAAAAGATACCATAACATGTAAACAAGAAATGAAAATGGCTACCGGAAGTGGGTCAACACGGAAATCTCTAGAATATAAATAACAAAATCTCCGTAATTATCTATACATACGATAAATAACACATACCACATAACCTTGAAAGCTTCAAGATCCACCGTAGCAGCACAAAACGTCCCAATCTTGCAGAAAAAATAAATAATAACCGTTAACGGAGAACACGTCCTCCTCCTTCCACACCTACTCCTACAAAGTAAAACAAACCCGAAAGAATTCTATAGTTATATCAGAAAGAAAAAAGTAGTTACTTCAACTGTTGGACCGTTAGTCGTTAGTCGATGAAAATGGAGAATACACCAAAGACGAAGTACAAATGAGTAATGCCCTCAATACCTTCTTTGCATCAGTTTTTACAACCGAAGACCTCAGTGATATCCCTACACCATCGCCGATTCAGATTGATAATTCAGATGTTCTAAGAAATATCACCGTTACAGAGAGAGAAGTATTGAATTGTTTAAATAAACTCAAGGTAAATAAAACGCCTGGACCTGATACAATCTCGCCTAGAGTTCTAAAGGAAGCTAAGGATGAGCTCTCCAAACCACTGACATTGCTATTCAATGAATCCTTGCAGTCTGGGACTATGCCTGATCAGTGGAAGCTAGCCAACGTAACACCGATATTAAAAAAAGGCAGCAAATCCCTACCCAGTAACTATCGTCCGATTAGTTTAACCTCAATTGTATGTAAAATGCTAGAAACGGTCATAAGAGACAGACTCGTAAATCACTTAGAGGCAAATAACTTACTTAAAGATACTCAACACGGCTTTCGTAAAAAACGTTCCTGTTTAACAAACCTCTTAGACTTCTTCCACGATATCCTCAACCTCTACGATGAGAGTAAAGCTGTAGATATTATATACCTTGATTTTCAAAAGGCCTTTGACAAAGTTCCCCACAAACGTTTACTGATAAAACTAAAAGCGCATGGAATACAAGACGGTGTGTTGAAATGGATAGAAAATTGGCTCTGCGACAGAAAGCAAAGAGTAGTCATAAACGGTAAGGCATCTAAAATTATGGACCAATGTAAATAGCGGGGTACCCCAGGGATCGGTACTAGGACCAATTCTCTTTCTAATTTACATCAACGACATAGATGAGGGTCTCACCTGTACAATCTCAAAATTTGATGACGATACAAAAATTGCAAATAACGTACTCTCAAAAGAACAAGTTGACGATATGCAACACAATCTAGATAAATTGTCATGTTGGGCCCAAATTTGGCAAATGAGTTTCAATGTGGATAAATGTAAAGTACTACATATCGGATACCTAAATGAGAAAGCAAACTATTCGATGAATGGCACTCAGCTTAAGAATGTAAACAGAGAAACCGATCTGGGAGTAACAATATCGAGTAACCTAAAACCGAGTCAACAATGTTCAGAAGTTGTTAAGAAGGCAAACAAAATAATTGGCTTTATAGGCAGGTCATTTGAGCATAAATCCAAAGAAGTTATCCTAACCCTTTACAATTCATTAGTCCGCCCTCTTCTAGAATACTGCGTTCAATCCTGGTGCCCTTATTACCAAAAAGATATAAACAAGCTAGAACGAGTTCAACGTAGAGTTACCAAAATGATACCTAGCCTAAAGAACAAACCATACGAAGAGCGTCTTAGAGAAATAAATCTATTTCCTTTAACCCAGCGCAGATTAAGAGGTGACTTAATTCAAGTGTTCAAAATCATCAAAGGCATCGACAATATGAACTGTAGTAAGTACTTCACTATCGACCAATCTAATGACACGCGGGGAAACGGTTGCAAAATTATTGGTAAATCTTTTAACTCGCACGAATCTAAGAATTTCTTCTTCAATCGAGTTGTCAACTTGTGGAATGGGCTTCCCCTAGACGTTATAGACTGCAGCACCGTTGATTCATTTAAATTCCGGTTAGACAAATATCTCGCATCAAACCCGCGACTGACTGCGTTTGTAAATGAATAACTTTATTTTATCCCCCCCTCAGTTACTAACCCATCTGTCCCCTACTAATTTCCTAATCCTGCCACGAACATTAGTTCCAGGGCAGTAGTTCCCTTTCCAATGTTCCCTTACCCACTCTAAACCACTGTTTGGACACTTGATCCTCAGTGTTTTGGAGGACAAGCAGCCTAGAAGGGTCACTAGACCTGTTGTTGCTTGATTTCCTTTGTACTTCTTTGTACACCCCAGGGGAAAAGTTATCATTATGCCTGCAGTGTTGCAAATCCTTCCACTGTTCCACACACATTTTGCTAGATTGGACCGCTAGATTCCATATAGATTCCATTCTCTTTCTCTCTCTCTTTCTCTCAGACTAATGCTAAAAAATCTTGGTTTACTCACGCCTGTTCTATTGCTGTCCGCAATAAGGAGGAAGCATTCAAACGGTACCGACGCCTTAAAACTCAAGACTCTCATTCTTCCTATGTTTCTGCCCGGAATCAAGGCTTGCCAAACACTCTTTCATCAATAATAAATGCACTGAACTATCCAACTCTAGCTCTTCCCAAGCTTTCTGGCATCTAGCCAAAAACCTCTCCAACAATTTCTCTTCCTCGTCTTTCCCTCCCCTTTCCCACTCTGATGGCACAACCATCACTTCTTCCTCTGACAAAGCTAAACTCTTCGCTCAATCTTTTGCTAGAAACTCCACCTTGGATGATTCCGGTGCTATTCCTCCCTCTCCGCCCTACGCTCTCTTACTTATGCCTAATATCCTAATCTCTTCTAAATATGTACTTTCTACCCTCTCTGGGCTTAACACTAATAAGGCGTACGGTCCGGACGGTGTTCCTCCTGCTGTTCTCAAAAACTGTGCTTCCGTGCTGACTCCCTGCCTAGGCAAACTCTTTCGTCTCTGCCTATCCTCTAATGTCTTCCCTTCATGCTGGAAGTTTGCTCACATTCAACCTGTCCCAAAGAAGGGTGACCGCTCTCAACCCTCCAACTATCGTCCAATTGCTCTCATCTCTTGTCTTTCTAAAGTTTTTGAAACTATTCTTGCTTCCAAATTTCTTAAGCATTTCTCTTCTCATAATCTGCTCTCAGATCGCCAGTATGGCTTCCTTAAGGGTCGCTCTACTGGTGATCTTCTTTCATATCATACTAACTCTTGGTCATCCTCCTTTCGGGACTTCGGTGAGACTTTTTCTATTGCACTAGACATATCGAAAGCCTTCGATAGAGTCTGGTATAAATCTTTAATTTCTAAACTACCCTCCTTCGGTTTCTATCCCTCCATCTGTGCCTTTGTCTCTAATTTCCTTTCCGGCCGTTCCATAGCCGCGGTTGTGGACGGCCATTGTTCACTTCCTCACCCTATAAACTCCGGTGTTCCTCAGGGCTCTGTTCTATCTCCTATTCTCTTTCTAATTTTTTATAAATTATCTCCTTAACTGTACCTTAATTCCCATCCATTCATACGCCAGACGACTCAACCTTACACTACTCCATTAGTTTTTTAGAACGCCCCAGCCAGAAATCCCTCAACGACAAACGTAATGAAGCCATAGAACTCTTAAATTCTGATCTAAATACTATTTCCAATTGGGGCAGAGAAAACCTTGTTAACTTTAATGCTTCCAAAACCCAATTTCTCCATCTATCTACCCGTCAGGATCTCCCAGCGGACTATCGATCCCTTATTCTTCAACAATACAAAAATCAACCCTTCATCTTCTCTCAATATTCTTGGTGTCTCTTTTTCTTCTGCTCTCATTTGGAAGGACCATATTACCAGTCTTGCTAAGGCAGCCTCCCAGAAACTGGGTGTGCTCAACCGCCTTAGGGGGTTCTTTTCCCCTGCACAGCTTCTTGCTCTGTAGGCTACAGGGGCATAGTGCACCCTTGTATTGAGTATTGTTCACATGTGTGGGGAGGTTCCTCTCACACCGCTCTCCTAGACAAAGTTGAAAGGAAGGCCTTTCGTATCATTAACTCCCATCCACTCACCAACTCTCTGCAATCTCTCTCTCTCCGCCGCAATGTTGCATCTCTCTCGCTATTCTATCGCTACTATAATAATCAGTGTTCCTCAGAGCTATCCCAGTGCATACCACCTCCTTTACGTAGGGCACGTGGTACCCGTCTTGCAACTCAATCCCACCCCTACTCTGTGCAACTCTCCAACCCAAGAGTGAAACATTACTCTCAAACTTTCTTCTACTCAACAGCTGAGCTCTGGAACTCTCTCCCAGAATCAGTCTTTCCCTTTTCCTATGACTTAAATTGCTTCAAACTCCGTGTGTCCAGGCATTTTGCCTCGAACGTCCCTTGATTTTGGCCCTGTCACTCTTTCAACTATGGGGGAGGCACTCGCTATAGGCAGTTATGCCTTTTGCCTCCCTCAATCACATAGAAAAGAAAAAAAAATACACAAAAGCATTATAATTTTAATATATAATGGGTATAATTTAGGGTATTTTGCTTTAATACTTGTATATAGCCTATACATAGAATCACCTTTAAGTTGTCCATACCTCGATAATACCGGTATTTCTACGTATTTTCCCCACTATAGCATCCTAAACACATCCTTGAAACACAAATTCAGCTAGATTAGCCTGCTAGATTTGCAAACCCCATTTATCATTGTTGATCCCAATTATCGATCTAAATATAGGCTACTGGGTACCAAGACATTACTTATTTGGCCGTCTTTGTGACAAAATGGACAAAACCGTATAATTTAAGGGACGATATGTGTTTTTTTCTGGACCCTCTTCTCCCTCGTGTTTAGCCCCATTAGTTTTGAGATTTTAAGATGTTCTCCCCATTAGTTTGTCTATTGTAGGACCTTTTGTCCCATTTCTTTATCAACATCAAGGCCTTTCGTGCCGTTTAGGGTGTCAATTTTTTCCAGGCGAGAGATAGCGAGCCTGTAATTTAAGAGGAATCAGCCTTTGGCCGGGACGTTTTTCTACCGACAAATGTACACATTTATTTTGAAAGGGGTTCTAGGGCGGGTATTTTGTAGTTTTCCTTCTATTAATTTTAATCTGGAAACTAAATTGGCCCGGTGTGATCCATTGTTATTAATTTGGGGGAGTCGGTTTGTTGGTCTATTATTGACTTACAATTATTTTCATTTTATTTTAGTATTTGTTTACTATATGTGATTGTTAATTTGAATTTAATAACCTCTTCTCTACCGGTGACGGTTTATAAGGTTTATTCTAGCTATATTTAGACGACTTTGTGCAGTTTAATGGGACTAGTTATTTTTTGGGGTTCATTTATCTTTTTCCTCTAGACCAATCTTTATATATATACTGTATATATAAATACAAAAAAAATAGACCCCCTTGAAGATAAATATATACAAACAATTATTCTGTCTTGGCCAAAGGCCGCTTGTTCTTAAACAGGCTCGCTTTCGCTTGCCAGGAAAACCGACAAATAGGAAGTTTGGGAAGGCGTTTTTTTTTATCCTAAGGGACAAACTAAAATATATACTGTAGCTCGAAAATGACACACGAAAGACAAATCCTCAATAGTAATTAAACAAAATATCACACGAACTCACAGGACGTAGGACCAGATAGTGTTAAATGATAGCAAGCCATATCCTGCTCCCAACTGTACCATGGGAATGTACCGTAGTCACCCAATTACCTGTACCGTGTGAATGTACCGTAGTCACCCAATTACCAGTACCCTGTGAATGTACCGTAGTCACCCAATTACCTGTACCGTAGTCACCCAATTACCTGTACCGTGTGAATGTACCGTAGTCACCCAATTACCTGTACCGTGTGAATGTACCGTAGTCACCCAATTACCTGTACCGTGTGAATGTACCGTAGTCACCTAATTACCTGTACCGTGTGAATGTACCGTAGTCACCCAATTACCTGTACCGTGTGAATGTACCGTAGTCACCCAATTACCTGTACCGTGTGAATGTACCGTAGTCACCCAATTACCAGAATCGTGTAAATGTACCGTTGTCACCCAAGTACCTCTTAAAACCCTTTGAGGATCATGACGCGTTTTGGTAGTTTAGTCTGGCTATCCTTAGACTATTTTATATATACCGTATATATATATATATATATATATATATATATATATATATATATATATACACAGACAACTACAAATCAAACTGTTCTACAACCTCACGATTTATCTATCTCCTGTGTGCTCTTCCGTACGAACACAAATCAATGGGATTTATTCTCTCTCTCTCTCTCTCTCTCTCTCTCTCTCTCTCTCTCTCTCTAATATATATATATATATATATACTGTATACAGTATATATATATACAATATATAATATTATACAGCTATACCATACAATAGCAAAACTTTTAGTATTCAGTGTAAAAAAATAAGCTTATACATCTCTCTCAAAGATTCTGATCTTGATTCTGCTTCTCATTAATTTGCTCTTTTCTGCCTCCCCTCTACTTTTCTGACCCCCCCCCCCCCCCCCCCCCCCCCCTCCACCTTCGGTCTCTCTCTCTCTCTCCACCACCACTAACGACTGATGTGGGTGTGGGGTGCATTATTTCACAGCCCCTCTATCCCCCACTACCCCGCTGGGAAATTTGGCATATGCACTACCCTCCTCTCCCTCCTCCCCCCTCCTCTCTGCTCCCACATCATCTCTCTCTCTCTCTCTCTCTCTCTCTCTCTCTCTCTCTCTCTCTCTCTCTCTCTCTCTCTCTCTCTTTCTCTCTACTATATGTATCTATCAATTATTTAGCTTAACATATCACACGATAAGAGGCAGCCTCATACAAAAAAATAGATAAATAAAGCCAAACAAATACTTCACAAAAGACAATTTAAAAGACACTAAAAGCAACACACAAAAATCGGAAATAGTTTTCATCCACACGAGTAAAAGAATTTAATTTGGACCGATATGAACTTGTAGAACATATTGCCGAGCGGTGTTGCTGTTTGTCGCTCATATCAACTTTCCACAGACCATGTATAGACAAGTATATCGCCTCAAATCCCGGACTTGTTTTTTTTTTTTTTTTTTTCTATATTCCAACTACTCCCTCTCGGGCATAGGCTGAGAGCCTGTACATTCCACCGCTCAACACGGTGAAGCCCGTGAGGTCTTGTTCCAGTCTGGGGAGTGAGACATGTGAAGCATCCATCATGGCTCGAAGCAGCTCCATCTCTGAAGCGGCTGGTTGCTTCGCTCAAGTGCTTCACCGTCTCATCCTCCAGACTCAGACCCTCACTCTCACAACGCCACCTATTGAGCAGTGAACTCACTAGGCATTGTCCTCCAGTAACATATTTTGAATGTGGGAATATTCATACAGTGTTATTTAATCAGGGAACAATGAGGGTATTTTTTTGGCATTTCGGTGGGCTTTGTGGTAATGCACTGATACTAGGTACAGCACAAATTCAATCCCAATATCTTCCCATTGACATGTCGGGATTTGAACCCGGGTCCATTGGATTACCAATCCAGTGGCATGACCACTCCACCACACCTCCCCTGTCAGTACTTGTCAGACTGTCAGTATTTGTGCTCGAAGTATGCACTATATATTTCTTTACCCCATCCTTACCCTTCACTGAGCGGCCTAGTACGCATCACTAGAAACATATATATAGAAACGTTATAGACTGCATCACCGTTGATTCATTTAAACTCCGCCTAGACAAATATCTCGCATCAAACCCGCGACTGACTGCGTTTGTAAATGAATAACTTTATTTTATCCCCCCCTCAGTTACTAACCCATCTGTCCCCTACTAACTTCCTAATCCTGCCACGGACATTAGTTCCAGGGCAGTATTTCCCTTTCCAATGTTCCCTTACCCACTCTAAACCACTGTTTGGACACTTGATCCTCAGTGTTTTGGAGGACAAGCAACCTAGAAGGGTCACTAGATCTGTTGTTGCTTGATTTCCTTTGTACTCCTTTGTACTCCTTTGTACTATATCTGCTGTTACTTCCAAGAGAATGGATATATATATATATATATATATATATATATATATATATATATATAGATAGATAGATATATTCCATCAGCTTATAATGTTACTATCTCTCGTGTGCTTTTACCTAGAACGAGTTCAACGTAGAGTTACCAAAATTATACCTAGCCTAAAGAACAAACCATACGAGGAGCATCTTAGAGAATTAAATCTATTCCCTTTAACCCAGCGCAGATTAACACCTCACGAGCAGGGGGGTTTTGGGCTATTTTGGGCATATTCAGGCCCTCCTGAATGATAAATCAAGTATCTGCATGAAAAGAAATGTATTCAGCAAAAAACTAGGCGCAAAAAGCTTCAAAATGAGACCAGAACGAGCTATGTAGCACTCGTCGTTCTCAGGCAGTGGTACCACCAACATGGGAGTTTAGCGAATAGCGGCATACTTTTTCCAGCTACGCTCACTACTGGCTACACTGCCGGCCTCTCGAGAACACAGGGAAGGTGATCGGTAGGCCCTGGGAGTCGGACGTGTGGCCCGCTGCGCTCCCGGCCATTTCCACTCGATATTAACCCTTTAAAAGCCTTAATAATCCTTGTAACTTGCTGCAAATTGGCGCCCGGCTATAGCCGGGCGCCGCTCTTTAGGGGTTAAGAGGCGACTTAATTCAAGTGTTCAAAATCATCAAAGGCATCGACAATATGAACTGTAGTAAGTACTTCACTATCGACCAATCTAATTACATGCGGGGAAACGGTTACAAAATTATTGGTAAATCTTTTAACTCACACAAATCTAAGAATGTCTTCTTCAATCGAGTTGTCAACTTATGGAATGGGCTTCCCCGAGACATTATAGACTGCAGCACCGTTGATTCATTTAAACTTCGCTTAGACAAATATCTCGCATCAAACCCGCGACTGACTTCGTCTGTAAATTAATAACTTTATTTTATCCCCCCCTCAGTTACTAACCCATCTGTCCCCTACTAACTTCCTAATCCTGCCACGGACATTAGTTCCAGGGCAGTAGTTCCCTTTCCAATGTTCCCTTACCCACTCTAAACCACTGTTTGGACACTTGATCCTCAGTGTTTTGGAGGACAAGCAGCCTACAAGGGTCACTAGACCTGTTGTTGCTTGATTTCCTTTGTACTCCTTTGTACTCTCTCTCTCTCTCTCTCATACTGTAACCGTCATTTTTTTTATAGATATTGAAGACTGTCCATAGTAACATACTAGAGATGTTTCTTATTGTAAATATTGTAATTTCACGACTATTATGCCAACTAACAGACGTGGGGCGAGGGACATAATTAGTGCCTTCATGTCCTTGACGCATTCTCAACACCGACGTCGGGAAATATTATGATCATTTGTCTACTTATTGCCTTAGACATGTTCGAACAATGTGTTTTTAGCTTGCCCCTTTAAAAACGCCTCCCCAAAACCCCCTTCAAACTATTAAATAAGTAAATATACAAATAAAATATAGAACTTACCCAATCCCACTACCCCACAATCCCACTACCCCACAATCCCACTACCCCACAATCCCACTACCCCACAATCCCACTACCCCACAGACCCCCTACAAGTTAAGTTTGTACATATTTCGGTATAAAACAGTATATTGGCTAAAGGCTACTTTATTCTATATTGCAGGCTCGCTCTCGCTCGCCCAGAAATAAAATCAACACGTGAGTGGGGTAAAGCGTCGTATAATTACTAAACTAATGGCGAAACGTCTTAACATTTCCAAATCAAATCTATTAAACATGGGGGTGGGGGAACCAAAGAGACCCCCCCCCCCTGCAACAGATAGGGTTAACTGTGTACTTGCGTGTCTCATTCCCCCCCCCCCCCACTCTCTCCCTTAAGTAGAATATATCCCCTTTATTTGTCTTGGTATACGTGCTGAGAGAGAGAGAGAGAGAGAGAGAGAGAGAGAGAGAGAGAGAGAGAGAGAGAGAGAGAGAGAGAGAGAGAGAGAGAGAGAGAGAGAGAGAGAGAGAAGGAGAAAGAGAGAGAGAGAGAGAGAGAGTGTGTGTGTGTGTGTGTGTGTGTGTGTGTGTGTGTGTGTGTGTGTGAAAGAATTACATAATATCTAATTTCACTCAGGACAAAATTGGACGAAAATATAATAATATCATCTTATACATCAATCCTACTTTACTGTTATATTATATGTAAAGTCACTCATCAAAATTCGTGAGCCTCTAATAAAATTAATCCCAGCCTATAGTCTATTCGTTGTAAGTAGGCGAGAAATCATTACCTTTATCCTCTGTAACTCAAAAGGGGATAGAGCAAATTGGCTGTAAATTTCCTCATCTATTCCTTGACTGACTCTTCCCAAATGGTAGAAATATTAGATCGATTACTCTAGTCGTTCTTGAATTGCAGAGGTTAGAGGTCATGATTTCTCGCCTACTTACAGCGAATAGACTATAGTATCGGATCCATGTCCTAATGTGACACCAGCTTTAGATCTCTTAGGCTACAATTGCGTGCCATTTAGGTGTCGATTTTGTTCATGGCGAGCGAAGCGAACCTGCAATTTAGGAGGAGCTGGCCGGGGCATTTTTCTACCCAAAATTGTACACATTTATATAGAAGGGGGATGTTGGGGGTATCTTTTAAAGCTTGATGGAGGTCTAGGTAGAACACTAATAACAATAATTATAAATAACTGAATAAATATATATATACAAATACAAAATTCTCCCCATAATCTACCACCAGACTATAGTATTTTGTCTTAAGCTGGCGGTGAATTCAACCCCTTGGCAGCTGATTCATCGATAATTCCTGAATAATATGAAACTACCAAGTGTCTGCATTATATTAACCATATTTGTTCCGTGGAGGGTCATTTTGGACCTCCCTTGTTTCGTTCCATTAGTTTGGAGATTTTAAGACGTTTCACCCCATTAGTTTGGCGATAATAAGGCGTTTCACCCTAATTAGGTGTAATTTTCTCTGGCCGAGCGATAGCGAGCCCGTAGCTTAGAAGAAATTGGCCTTAGGCCGGGATATATACCTATCGAAAATGTTACAATAATTTAACTTGAAAGGGGTTTAGGTATGCATTTTTTTTAGTTTGAAGGTCTGGGGTGGCGTTTTTAGTTTGAAGGAGGTCTGGGGTGGCGTTTTTAGTTTGAAGGAGGTCTGGGGTGGCGTTTTTTAGTTTGAAGGAGGTCTGGGGTGGCGTTTTTTAGTTTGAAGGAGGTCTGGGGTGGCGTTTTTTAGTTTGAAGGAGGTCTGGGGTGGCGTTTTTAGTTTGAAGGAGGTCTGGGGTGGCGTTTTTAGTTTGAAGGAGGTCTGGGGTGGCATTTTTAGTTTGAAGGAGGTCTGGGGTGGCGTTTTTAGTTTGAAGGAGGTCTGGGGTGGCGTTTTTAGTTTGAAGGAGGTCTGGGGTGGCGTTTTTTAGTTTGAAGGAGGTCTGGGGTGGCATTTTTTAGTTTGAAGGAGGTCCGGGTGGGCATTTTTTAGTTTGAAGGAGGTCCGGGTGGGCATTTTTTTAGCTTGAAGGAGGTCCGGGTGGGCATTTTTTAATATGAAGGAGGTCCGGGTGGCTTTTTTAGTTTGAAGGAGGTCTGGGGTGGCATTTTTTAGTTTGAAGGAGGTCTGGGGTGGCGTTTTTAGTTTGAAGGAGGTCTGGGTGGCGTTTTTAGTTTGAAGGAGGTCTGGGGTGGCGTTTTTAGTTTGAAGGAGGTCTGGGGTGGCGTTTTTTAGTTTGAAGGAGGTCTGGGGTGGCGTTTTTTAGTTTGAAGGAGGTCTGGGGTGGCGTTTTTTAGTTTGAAGGAGGTCTGGGGTGGCGTTTTTTAGTTTGAAGGAGGTCTGGGGTGGCGTTTTTTAGTTTGAAGGAGGTCTGGGGTGGCGTTTTTAGTTTGAAGGAGGTCTGGGGTGGCGTTTTTTAGTTTGAAGGAGGTCTGGGGTGGCGTTTTTTAGTTTGAAGGAGGTCTGGGGTGGCGTTTTTTAGTTTGAAGGAGGTCTGGGGTGGCGTTTTTTAGTTTGAAGGAGGTCTGGGGTGGCGTTTTTTAGTTTGAAGGAGGTCTGGGGTGGCGTTTTTAGTTTGAAGGAGGTCTGGGGTGGCGTTTTTTAGTTTGAAGGAGGTCTGGGGTGGCGTTTTTAGTTTGAAGGAGGTCTGGGGTGGCGTTTTTAGTTTGAAGGAGGTCTGGGGTGGCGTTTTTTAGTTTGAAGGAGGTCTGGGGTGGCGTTTTTTAGTTTGAAGGAGGTCTGGGGTGGCGTTTTTTAGTTTGAAGGAGGTCTGGGGTGGCGGTTTTTAGTTTGAAGGAGGTCTGGGGTGGCGTTTTTTAGTTTGAAGGAGGTCTGGGGTGGTGTTTTTAGTTGAAGGAAGTCTGGGTTGGCGTTTTAGTTTGAAGGAAGTCTGGGATGGCGTTTTAGTTTGAAGGAAGTCTGGGATGGCGTTTTAGTTTGAAGGAAGTCTGGGATGGCGTTTTAGTTTGAAGGAAGTCTGGGTTGGCGTTTTTTAGTTTGAAGGAGGTCTGGGGTGGCGTTTTTTAGTTTGAGGAAGGAGGTCGGGGGTGGCGTTTTTTTTTTAGTTTGAAGGAGGTCTGGGGGGTGGCGTTTTTTTTTAGTTTGAAGGAGGTCTGGGGTGGCGTTTTTAGTT
This sequence comes from Paralithodes platypus, assembly GCA_032716605.1. NCBI lineage: Eukaryota > Metazoa > Arthropoda > Malacostraca > Decapoda > Lithodidae > Paralithodes > Paralithodes platypus. Next base: position 54,735,086 of record CM064514.1, on the reverse strand, counting down.
TGAAGGAGGTCTGGGGTGGGTGTTTGAAGGAGGTCTGGGGTGGCGTTTTTTTAGTTTGAAGGAAGTCTGGGATGGCGTTTTAGTTTGAAGGAAGTCTGGGTTGGCGTTTTAGTTTGATGGAAGTCTGGGATGGCGTTTTAGTTTGAAGGAAGTCTGGGATGGCATTTTTTAGTTGAAGGAGGTCTGGGGTGGCGTTTTTTTAGTTTGACGGAGGTCTGGGGTGGCGTTTTTTAGTTTGAAGGAGGCTGGGGTGGCGTTTTTTAGTTTGAAGGAGGTCTGGGTGGCGTTTTAGTTTGAAGGAGGTCTGGGGGTGGCGTTTTTAGTTTTGAAGGAGGTCTGGGGTGGTGGCGTTTATTTAGTTGAAGGAGGTCTGGGGTGGCGTTTTTTAGTTTGAAGGAGGTCTGGGGTGGCGTTTTTAGTTTGAAGGAGGTCTGGGGTGGCGTTTTTAGTTTGAAGGAGGTCTGGGGTGGCGTTTTTTAGTTTGAAGGAGGTCTGGGGTGGCGTTTTTAGTTTGAAGGAGGTCTGGGGTGGCGTTTTCTGTTAGCCTAAGGGACAAACTAAAATATATATTGCTCGAAAATGGAAAAAAAAAAGCAAAATCTTCAATAATAATTAAACAAAATATCATGATAACCTACAAGACGTCGGACCAGATAGTGTTAATGCCGAGTGTTATATACTAACAAGATATTTGGCTACACAATCGTCGTAATAGCTTAATAATCAAGGTGAGGCCATGGCAATTTACCGTCAGCTGGACACAAACATACTATAGTTATGAATACCAGAGCAAAATAGTCTCAAATGGTGCCAGACTGAAGTTGCGGATAAATGTTTGGTGTACCGGCCTTGTTTTTGCTATTGTATTCTAGCTATACTGAGACGCATTTGTGCAGCTGAAGAAGGCTCTGTGGTATTAAAATGGGTTGAGTGAGATAGTTCGAAGTCTGTTAACTGCTGGAGACCCTTTATAAACTGCATAACATCTTCTATTACCCACAATAAAATAAAAACAGACGTCACCGGCGGTACAGTATAGGTTAGAGCGCTCGTGTGATACCAACTTTACGAAGAACTACACTGCGAAGCCTACACTCCACTCATATTTCCCTCGATGTTCACAGTTTGGCATTCTTAGTACAGTGATAGATGGATGAACTGATGCATGGATGGGTCAATGGATTAATGAGTGAATGAATGAATGCCAACGAGATAGGCTGTATAACAATAAAGTCACAGGCATCCACAGCAGCCGTGGTTATTTTAGCAGATACATAGATAGATAGATACAAGAATAGATAAACGGGCTGCACAGATAGCTAGATATATAGATACATGGATAAACAGAGAGAGAGAGAGAGAGGTCAATCGCAGTGGTCAGAGAGAAAAGGGGCGACTTACATGCAAATTCCAGGTTACGACTCGCTTTGCCAAACTGTGAGAGAGAGGGAGAGTGTGTGTGTGTGTGTGTGTGTGTGTGTGTGTGTGTGTGTGTGTGTGTGTGTGTGTGTGTGTGTGTGTGTGTGTGTGTGTGTGTGTGTGAGAGAGAGGGAGTGTGCCTGTATGAGAGAGGGAGGGAGTGTGTGTGTGTGTGTGTGTGTGTGTGTGTGTGTGTGTGTGAGAGAGAGAGAGGGAGTGTGCCTGAATGAGAGAGGGAGGGAGTGTGTGTGTGTGTGTGTGTGTGTGAGAGAGGGAGTGTGCCTGTATGAGAGAGGGAGGGAGTGTGTGTGTGTGTGAGAGAGAGAGAGAGAGAGGGAGTGTGCCTGTATGAGAGAGAGAGGGAATGTGCCTAGTACAAAGGAGTACAAAGAAAGTCTAGCAACAGCAAGTCTTCCGACCCCTCGAGGTTGCTTGCCCTCTAAATCACCGCCCGTAAGAGAGGGAGGGTGTTTGTGTGTGTGTCAGAGAAAGAGAGAGAGTGTGTGTATGAGTGTGTGTCAGAGAAAGAGAGGGAGTGTGTGGATGAGTGTGTGTGTGTGTGTATGTAAAAGTAAGTGAGAGAGAGAGAGGGGGGGGGGGGGGGAGAAATAATGAGATTAGAAAGAATTCTCGAGTATATGGACCATTTTGAAACAAAAAGAAACTATACAGGGAAAAGTACCAGAGACGAATTTTATAAATAATATTGAAATATTAAAGAAACAAAAATTAAATATAGTGAAAGAACAAACGAGAGAGAGAGAGAGAGAGAGAGAGAGAGAGAGAGAGAGAGAGAGAGAGAGAGAGAGAGGATAAGAAAGATAAGATGAGAGAGTTTGAGAGGCAGGGACATTTTTCTACCGAAATATGTACAAATTATCTAAAAGAGGGACCTTGGGGATTTATTTGTATGCTTGATGGAGGTCTAAGGAAAAAACTAAACGAATACTAAATAAGTTAATCAATGGGCCAATAAACATACAGTACACTTCCGTCCTTAAATACATGCCTAAGTTATTGTTTCCCTCAGTCAATGCTCACTGCCTTAGTTTATCATATAGAAGCGTACCAGCTACTTGTGCAGGCAACTGTACCATGCAAAGTAATTGAATAAACCAATGTCCAATACCCACATACAAAATAATCAGCAAAATAAACACTATAATTTATATACACTATAAAACACTATAAGAAACACTATAATTTATATACACTATAAAACACTATAATAAACACTATATAAATTATATACACTATAAAACACTATAATAAACACTATATAAATTATATACACTATACAACACTATAATAAACACTATATAAATTATATACACTATAAAACACTATAATTTATATACACTATAAAACACTATAATAAACACTATATAAATTATATACACTATAAAACACTATAATAAACACTATAAATTATATACACTATAAAACACTATAATAAACACTATATAAATTATATACACTATAATAAACACTATAATTTATATACACTATAAAACACTATAATAAACACTATATAAATTATATACACTATAAAACACTATAAATTATATACACTATAAAACACTATAATAAACACTATAATTTATATACACTATAAAACACTATAATAAACACTATAATTTATATACATTATAATAAACACTATAATTTATATACACTATAAAACACTATAATAAACACTATAATTTATATACACTATAAAACACTATAATAAACACTATAATTTATATACACTATAAAACACTATAATAAACACTATAATTTATATACACTATAAAACACTATAATAAACACTATAATTTATATACACTATAAAACACTATAATAAACACTATAATTTATATACACTATAAAACATGAAAATAATCTTCCGCACGATGACACCTATTAACCTTGTAGTCTGGCTAAATTAGACGATTTTTTGCATTTCACGAAGCACTTAAGTTATCCAGATTGTTTTGTTTTGTATTGAGTTTACCCCATATTCCTGAAGGTAGATTCTAGGTTAAAGCAAATCGTCGAACGGTAACCAGAATATGATGAAAATTACGTCATCGTGTTGAAGGGGTTTCATATTAATCAATTTATCTATATATATATTTTTGTTTTTTACTCAGGCACAATCCCCACTTTTCCTTGTTTTGTTTTTATGTATTTATTTTTATTTATAGACCACATACGTAAATACTAAGGATGAAGTAATTGAGTAAACCAATGTCCAATTACCATAAACAAGTGAACAGCAAGATGTACAGCGTATATAATGAAATATTGATAGATTTATAGACGATATAAATACTAAAGAAGGGGGTAGAGAGGAGAATAACGCCAATATACGATAATAAAGGATAATATCAATAAACGATACTAAAGGAGAATAACGACAATAAAGGAGAATAACGATAATAAAGGAGAATAACGATAATAAAGGAGAATAACGACAATAAACGATAATAAAGGAGAATAACGACAATAAACGATAATAAAGGAGAATAACGACAATAAACAATGATAAATGATGGCCGTAGTGGGGCTAGGAAAACAAATGTTGATAATTACATCAATATGGCTAGTGTGGACAGGTTTTAATGGAAGCAAACATACCCTGCCGGCCCTCTATCCACCCCCCCCCCCCCCCTCTCTCTCTCTCTCTCTCTCTCTCTCTCTCTCTCTCTCTCTCTCTCTCTCTCTCTCTCTCTCTCTCTCTCTCTATTCCTTGTAACTCTCTCCCTCTATCCCCCTCCTGCCTCTCCCTCACACACAAACACACACATACTATACACACGCACACATACACACACATACAGAGGGAGAAAGATAACTACATAGAGTTACATAGATACACACACTACACAGACCTTGTGGCCCCTACTATAGTCTATTCGCTGTAAGTAGGCGAGAAATCATGACCTCTAACCTCTGTAACTCAAAAACGACTAGAGTAATCGTGCTACTATTTCTACCATGTGGGACGAGTCACTCAAGTAATAGATGTGGAAATTTACAGTCAATTTGCTCTAGCACTTTTTGAGTTACAGAGGATAGAGGTCATGATTTTTCGCCTACTTACAGCGAATAGACTATAGGCAGTCCGGACTTGATTCTAACAAAAATATTGTATTCTGCCAACTTTCCATAGTTTCTATTAACCCCATCTATACCCGCGACGTCTTTGTTAGTTTATTCTAGCTATATTTAGACGATTTTGTGCCGTGCTCCTTCATCTTCTCTCAATATTCTTGGTGTCTCTTTTTCTTCTGCTCTCTCTTGGAAGGACCATATTACCAGTCTTGCTAAGGCAGCCTCCAAGAAGATGGGTGTGCTCAATCGCCTCAGTTTTTTTTTACCCTTTCACAGCTTCTTGCTCTTTACAGGGGCACAGTGCGTCCTTGTATTGAGCATTGTTCACATGTGTGGGGAGGATCCTCTCACACCACACTCTTAGACAAAATAGAAAGGAAGGCCTTTCGTATCATTAACTCCCGTCCACTCACCAACTCTCTGCAATCTCTCTCTCTTTGCTGCAATGTTACATCTCTCTCGCTATTCTATCGCTACTACAACAATCAGTGCTCCTCAGAGCTCTCCCAGTGTATACCACCTCCTCTACGTAGGGTACGTGGTACCCATCTTGCAACACAATTCCACCCCTACTCTGTGCAACTCTCCAACCCAAGAGTGAAACTTTATTGTGTCTTTCTTCTATTCAACAGCTGAGCTCTGGAACTCTCTCCCAAAATCAGTCTTTCCTTCTTCCTATTACTTAAATTGCTTCAAACTCCGTGTATTCAGGCTCTTTTGCTCAAACGTCCCTTGATTTTGGCCCTGTCACTCTTTCAACTCTGGGGGAGGCACTCGCTACAGGCAGATCTGCCTTTTGTCTCCCTCACTCACATAGAACAAACACAAGTTTAAGAAGCATCTGTTGTAGTAAAATGGTTGGTGAGATAGTTCGAAGCCTGTTAATTGCTGCAGGCCCTTTATAAACTGAATACAATCGTGTAATAGTAACCAGAATTAAGCAGAAAAGACGTGGCCGGTACTAAAGGGGTTAATATCTTTCCCTTCCATTTACTCTTTCGTTACCGCTCTCTGTTCTTCCTTTCCCTCTCAAAGGAGTACAAAGGAAATCAAGCAACAACAGATCTAGTGACCCTTCTAGGTTGCTTGTCCTCCAAAACACTGAGGATCAAGTGTCCAAACAGTGGTTTAGAGTGGGTAAGGGAACATTGGAAAGGGAATTACTGCCCTGGAACTAATGTCTGTGGCAGGATTAGGAAGTTAGTAGGGGACAGATGGGTTAGTAACTGAGGGGGGGATAAAATAAAGTTATTCATTTACAAACGCAGTCAGTCGCGGGTTTGATGCGAGATATTTGTCTAGGCAGAGTTTAAATGAATCAACGGTGATGCAGTCTATAACGTTTCGGGGAAGCCCATTCCACAAGTTGACAACTCGATTGAAGAAGAAATTCTTAGATTCGTGTGAGTTAAAAGATTTACCAATAATTTTGCAACCGTTTCCCCGCGTGTAATTAGATTGGTCGATAGTGAAGTACTTACTACAGTTCATATTGTCGATGCCTTTGATGATTTTGAACACTTGAATTAAGTCACCTCTTAATCTGCGCTGGGTTAAAGGAAATAGATTTAATTCTCTAAGACGCTCTTCGTATGGTTTGTTCTTTAGGCTAGGTATCATTTTGGTAACTCTACGTTGAACTCGTTCTAGCTTGTTTATATCTTTTTGGTAATAAGGGCACCAGGATTGAACGCAGTATTCCAGAAGAGGGCGGACTAAGGAATTGTAAAGGGTTAGGATAACTTCTTTGGATTTATGCTCAAATGACCTGCCTATAAAGCCAATTATTTTGTTTGCCTTCTTAACAACTTCTGAACATTGTTGACTCGGTTTTAGGTTACTCGATATTGTTACTCCCAGATCGGTTTCTCTGTTTACATTCTTAAGCTGAGTGCCATTCATCGAATAGTTTGCTTTCTCATTTAGGTATCCGATATGTAGTACTTTACATTTATCCGCATTGAAACTCATTTGCCAAATTTGGGCCCAACATGACAATTTATCTAGATTGTGTTGCATATCGTCAACTTGTTCTTTTGAGAGTACGCTATTTGCAATTTTTGTATCGTCATCAAATTTTGAGATTGTACAGGTGAGACCCTCATCTATGTCGTTGATGTAAATTAGAAAGAGAATTGGTCCTAGTACCGATCCCTGGGGTACCCCGCTACTTACATTGGTCCATTTGATGCCTTACCGTTTATGACTACTCTTTGCTTTCTGTCGCTGAGCCAATTTTCTATCCATTTCAACACACCGTCTTGTATTCCATGCGCTTTTAGTTTTAGCAGTAAACGTTTGTGGGGAACTTTGTCAAAGGCCTTTTGAAAATCAAGGTATATAATATCTACAGCTTTACTCTCATCGTAGAGGTTGAGGATATCGTGGAAGAGTCTAAGAGGTTTGTTAAACAGGAACGTTTTTTACGAAAGCCGTGTTGAGTATCTTTAAGTATGTTATTTTCCTCTAAGTGATTTACGAGTCTGTCTCGTATGACCGTTTCTAGCATTTTACATACAACTGAGGTTAAGCTAATTGGACGATAGTTACTGGGTAGGGATTTGCTGCCTTTTTTGAATATCGGTGTTACGTTGGCTAGCTTCCACTGATCGGGCATAGTTCCAGACTGCAAGGATTTATTGAATAGTAATGTCAGTGGTTTAGAGAGCTCATCCTTAGCTTCCTTTAGAACTCTAGGCGAGATTGTATCAGGTCCAGGCGTTTTATTTACCTTGAGTTTATCTAAACAATTCAATACTTCTCTCTCTGTAACGGTGATATTGCTTAGAACATCTGAATTATCAATCTGAATCGGCGATGGTGTAGGGATATCACTGAGGTCTTCGGTTGTAAAAACTGATGCAAAGAAGGTATTGAGGGCATTACTCATTTGTTCTTCATCTTTGGTGTATTCTCCATTTTCATCGACTAACGGTCCAACAGTTGAAGTAACGACTTTTTTCTTTCTGATATAACTATAGAATTCTTTCGGGTTTGTTTTACTTTGATTCGCAATATGTAACTCTAAGGTCTTTTTACTTTGCTTAATTAACTTTTTGGCTTTGCGTCGTAGCTCTACAAATTTCAGCCGTTCTTCGTCATTTTGTGAGGATTTTAATCTATCATTAGCAAATTTTTTAGCAAGCAGGCAGTTTGAAATATCTTTATTCCACCATTTGGGCTTATTATTATGGCCTGGACGCCGAGTTTTCGATGGTATGCAGTCTTGCACTGCTTTTAGGTAAGTGGCTTCGAATAACTTCCTAGATGTATTTATGTCGTTATTGTGAATTAAAAAGCTCCAGTCAGTTTCTTTAAACATAGCTCTAAGTTTATGGAAGTTTGCTTTCTTGAAATTAGGGACTTTTTCGATGCTACTATTTGGTTCGTTACTAGTAAACTTTAAAGTGAAAGTTATCGTACGATGGTCGCTGTTACTGAATTCATCACCAACATTCAAATTCTCTATTAATTCTTCTTTTGTTGCAAGTACAATGTCAAGAACGTTATTACCACGGGTCGGCGTTCCAACAAATTGATAAAGCGAACTCTCTTGCAAGTTCGTATACAAGTCATTGTCCGGAGTGTGAAGTAAGAGTATCGCCCCACTTGGTCACAGGTAAATTAAAGTCACCAAAAATTACGGTATCTTGTGAGTTACTTACATCTGCAATTTGTTCGTAAATTTCTCGGTCAGTTTGCACTGATTGAGCTGGAGGTCTGTATATTAATGCAAGTATTATTTTGGTACCTTTATTATTCTTTATTAGCACAAAAGATGCGTCGACGTTCACAATTTGAGGTTTTGACAAGAGGGTAGGGTTAAGACTTTCTTTGATATAAGTAAAACGCCACCTCCATTTCGATTTATTCGGCTTTTCTCAAACATTACATAACCGGGAAGTGAATACTCTGCTAAAAAGTCTCTATCTTCTGTATTGAGCCAAGATTCTGTTATGCCAATCACATCATAATTTTCTGTAAACGCTAGCTCCTCTAAATCTGAAAATTTATTGCGTATGCTACGAGCGTTTGCATAGAAAACCTTTAAATTTTTTATTTTAGAACTCACGGAACGCTCTTTAATAATATTTTTGGTTCTTGTCGGATCTACATTTATGTTCATGGCTGTCCTCTCCTTCCCTCCGGTTTCTCTTCTTTCCACCACTTCCCTCTTTATGTTTTGTTTCCATTCCTCTATTCTTTATTTCTCTCCTCTCTCCTGTATCTCTGTTCATCTCTCAATCTTTATCTTCTTCTCTCCACTCTCTTCTCATATTTTTTTCTTCTCTCTCTACCTCTCTCCTCTCTTCTTCATCTGTGTTCATCTTTCATTCTTTATCTTCTTCGCTCCACTCTCTTCTCATATTCACTTCTTCTTTCTTTACCTCTCTCCTCTCTTCTTCATCTGTGTTCATCTTTCATTCTTTATCTTCTTCTCTCCACTCTCTTCTCATATTCACTTCTTCTTTCTCTACCTCTCTCCTCTCTTCTTCATATCTATTTCTTCATCTTCTTCTCTCCACTCTCTTGTCATACTCTTCTATTCTTTCTTTACCTCTCTATTCTCTTCTTTATCTCTCTTCATCTCCTCTCCACTTTCCTGTCATACTCTCTACTTCTCGGTTTATCTCCCTCCTCTCTTCTCCATCTCTCCACTCTCTTTTCACTATTATGTTCTTTGTCTCCTCTCTTCTATCTGCACCTCTGCACCTCTTCACCTCCCCCCCCCCCCATCCCTTCTCTCCATCACGTTTCCTATTAACTATGACCCCCCCATACACACACACGCACATACTTGCACACACACACTGCTGAACGATGCAGTCAAGGATTTCCGTTCAAAAAACGGGGTCAACCAGACCCCAGACAGGGTAGTGTAAGTCAAATACGAACTGAAAATTCAGACAATGCACAATCAGTAACATCCAACTCTAATACTCTTAAGGTGTTTTATGTAAATGCTCGTAGCATACGCAATAAATTTTCAGATCTAGAGGAAATCGTGTTTACAGAAGATTATGATATAATCGGCATTACAGAATCTTGGTTAAATACGGAAGACAGAGACTTTTTAGCCGAATATACGCTTCCTGGTTATACAATGTTTGAGAAAAGTCGGAGCAATAGAAATGGAGGAGTTCTGTTTTTTATAAAGGAGTCTTAATCCCGTCTTAATGTCAAAACCTCAAATTGCGAATATAGACATATCTTACGTACTATTAAATAATAAACGAGGAACTAAAATAACACTAGCTTTATTATACAGACCCCTATCTCAATCAGTGCAAACTGACAGTGAAATTTATGAACAAATTGCAGAAATAACTAACATACAAGATACCGTAATTCTTGGCGATTTCAACTTACCCGTGACTAAATGGGGCGATATTCTTACTTCACACTCTGGACACGACCTCTATGCTAACTTGCAAGAGAGTTCACTTTTTCAATTTGTACAATCTCCGACCCGTGGTAATAATGTGCTTGACCTTGTACTCGCAACAAAAGAAGAATTAATAGAGAATTTGAATGTTGGTGATGAATTCAGTAACAGCGACCATCGTACGATAACTTTCACTTTAAAGTTTACTACAGTGCATTCATTCGACATATATCGAGAGGCCCCGCCCACTTCCCCAACCGTTATCACACGGCTGGCATGACTGTACATGGTACGGGTGTCCAACAGGGTTACCAAATCAGCACCAAAATATTATTTAATCTGTTTGCAGAAGTAACTAGAAAAATACAAACTAGTAAATGCCTACCTAATATTGCTAGAATATTACTCCAATATTGATAACATGTGCTAAAAGATTCGGAGTATAGCCAGCCTTCTTATTGCTAGGTGTAAAATATTGCCGCTAGATCAAGTCCATATTTATTTATAATTTTATTCTACAAAGCCATCTACCTTTCTACATCAACGAGTGAGAAAGAAATGTTAAGACTGGAGCCTGTCTTTAACAGCTCCATTCCCTTGTTCAAGTAAATACTTTTTGATCTAGCGGTAAAGTAGCTACATTGGCAACGCTTCTCTCTCAAGGTTTCAACTGTCACTGCGCTGCCATTCAAACGTCAGTTCAGTTCCCTCCTGTCTTCTGAAGGGGGAAGATGGCGTCTCTTGCCCATGGCCCCATACCCCTGGCAGACCTGCTGGTTCTCCCTGACTTGTCAGTCAAGCCAGGAATATGGTCTTGAATGTATTCATGTATTTTGATAAGGAGAAAACTGAGCCAGTTGATGTGGTGGTGAAGAAAACCTCTGAGGCAAAGAAAGTTTCACAGCCATTAATTAATAAGATCAGAACTCAAGGCAGGAAGATTGAAAGAGTCTTTCATTCACCAGTTTACCAGCAACGGCTTTCACCCATACTTGGACCATTGACAACTTTGATCACTTCACAATATGAGAGAGAGAGAGGGAGGGAGGGAGAGGCATTACGGATACGGTACCGTACCCTATACACCCAAACGCAGTCGCTCGCTAAGCCTAGCTTAATAATTTTCTACCTCTGCTCTGCCCAAGTAGACGAGGTAACAATGGTAATGGAGTTTACTTATCTGTACTATGGTATATGGTAATATTGTATAGTAAAGAATAACTGCAAATATGCATGTATTAAAGCGCTCTTACATCGTATAATTAATTTTACTTGGAGCTCTTATCAGCTCCGTGGTAAGGTGACAAGTGACTTGTCCGAGATTGCGGTATGATAAGCTCTACTTCGTCTACGGCGCTGGTGGAAGCGGGCGGGGCCTGTCGATATATATCGAATGAATGCACTGTAGTAACAAATCAAATAGCAGCATTGAGAAAGTCCCTAATTTCAAGAAAGCAAATTTTCATAAACTTAAATCAAAGCTTAAAGAAACTGACTGGAGCTTTCTGATTAACAATAACGACATAAATACATCTTGGGAGTGTTTCACAACCACTTACCTTAAGGCAGTGCAAGACTGCATACCATCGAAAATACGGCGTCCAGGCCATAATGATAAGCCCAAATGGTGGAATAAAGATATTTCAGACTGTCTGCTTGCTAAAAAATTTGATAATGATAGATTAAAATCCTCACAAAATGACGAAGAACGGGTGAAATTTGTAGAGCTACGACGCAAAGCCAAAAAGTTAATTAAGCAAAGTAAAAAGACCCTGGAGTTACATGTTGCGAATCAAAGTAAAACAAACCTGAAAGAATTCTATAGTTATATCAGAAAGAAAAAAGTAGTTACTTCAACTGTTGGACCGTTAGTCGATGAAAATGGAGAATATACCAAAGACGAAGTACAAATGAGTAATGCCCTCAATACCTTCTTTGCATCAGTTTTTACAACCGAAGACCTCAGTGATATCCCTACACCATCGCCGATTCAGATTGATAATTCAGATGTTTTAAGCAATATCACCGTTACAGAGAGAGAAGTATTGAATTGTTCAGATAAACTCAAGGTAAATAAAACGCCTGGACCTGATACAATCTCACCTAGAGTTCTAAATGAAGCTAAGGATGAGCTCTCCAAACCACTAACATTGCTATTCAATGAATCCTTGCAGTCTGGGACTATGCCTGATCAGTGGAAGCTAGCCAACGTAACACCGATATTAAAAAAAGGCAGCAAATCCCTACCCCGTAACTATCGTCCAATTAGCTTAACCTCAATTGTATGTAAAATGCTAGAAACGGTCATAAGAGACAGACTCGTAAATCACTTAGAGGCAAATAACTTACTTAAAGATACTCAACACGGCTTTCGTAAAAACGTTCCTGTTTAACAACCCTCTTAGACTTCTTCCACGATATCCTCAACCTCTACGATGAGAGTAAAGCTGTAGATATTATATACCTTGATTTTCAAAAGGCCTTTGACAAAGTTCCCCACAAACGTTTACTGCTAAAACTAAAAGCGCATGGAATACAAGACGGTGTGTTGAAATGGATAGAAAATTGGCTCAGCGACAGAAAGCAAAGAGTAGTCATAAACGGTAAGGCATCTAAATGGACCAATGTAAGTAGCGGGGTACCCCAGGGATCGGTACTAGGACCAATTCTCTTTCTAATTTACATCAACGACATAGATGAGGGTCTCACCTGTACAATCTCAAAATTTGCTGACGATACAAAAATTGCAAATAGCGTACTCTCAAAAGAACAAGTTGACGATATGCAACACAATCTAGATAAATTGTCATGTTGGGCCCAAATTTGGCAAATGAGTTTCAATGCGGATAAATGTAAAGTACTACATATCGGATACCTAAATGAGAAAGCAAACTATTCGATGAATGGCACTCAGCTTAAGAATGTAAACAAAGAAACCAATCTGGGAGTAACAATATCGAGTAACCTAAAACCGAGTCAACAATGTTCAGAAGTTGTTAAGAAGGCAAACAAAATAATTGGCTTTATAGGCAGGTCATTTGAGCATAAATCCAAAGAAGTTATCCTAACCCTTTACAATTCCTTAGTCCGCCCTCTTCTGGAATACTGCGTTCAATCCTAATGCCCTTATTACCAAAAAGATATAAACAAGCTAGAACGAGTTCAATGTAGAGTTACCAAAATGATACCTAGCCTAAAGAAGAAACCATACGAAGAGCGTCTTAGAGAATTAAATCTATTTCCTTTAACCCAGCGCAGATTAAGAGGTGACTTAATTCAAGTGTTCAAAATCATAAAAGGCATCGACAATATGAACTGTAGTAAGTACTTCACTATCCTTACCTTTGGATGTGTTCGCCGCTCTTCTAGCGGCACCAAGGAGCGCGACGCCCCTCGTTATGGGTGGTGATTTGGTGCAGTAGACTGTTTGAAGCGACAGCTCGCTCCCTTGCGAGGATGGGCTCGTCTGTCACTTTTTGCAGTTCGACATCTAGGGCTCTCTTGAAGTTGTCTAACGAGATGTCCCTCATGTCTCTTACTCGCCGTGGGAGTTTGTTGAAGAGACGTGGGCCTCTGTGTGATAACCAGCCCTCTCGCAGAGAGCCCATAGCACCCCTGTTATTCATCTGGGGGATTTCGCATTCCCAGCCTCTCCTATCACTGAATTTCATGACTATCGGAGTATGTAGGTTTGGTACTAAACCCTCTGCGATTTTCCACGTGTATATTATTAGGTAACGTTCTCTTCTACGTTCCAGTGAGTACAGATTCAGTGCTCTTAAACGCTCCCAATAGTGTAGATGTTTTATCGAACTTATATGCGAAGTGAAATTTCTTTGTACACTCTCTACGTCATTTATTTCACCTGCTTTGTATGGGGATGTTAATACGCTACAGTATTCAAGCCGCGGTAGCACTAGAGATTTGAAGAGCGTTATCATAGGCAATTCACCGCGTGTTTTAAAAGTACGCAGAATCCAACCCGTTAGACGTTTCGCAGCCGCCACTTTGACCTGGTTATGTACTTGAAACCCATATTTTCAGACATTAATACCCCAAGGTCTTTCACACTGTCTTTTCCGTTCTATTATGTGGTTAGATTCTGTTAAGTAATTTGTAATTTCTTTAACACCATTATTATCTCCGTACCGTATTAATTGGAATTTTCCTCATTGAATTGCATGTTGTTTTTCCCTGGTCCACTGGAACACTACATTCATGTCTTCCTGCAGTCGGGGCCGGTGTCCTCTTGTGTGTTTACCATCTTGCTTAATTTTGTGTCATCAGCAAAAGACGACACCGTACTGTGTCTGGTGTTGGTATCTATGTCGCAAATTAGTATGAGGAACAGAAGGGGCGCTAGCACTGTTCCTTGGGGCACTGAGCTTTTGACAATCCGAAGGCTCAGAAGTGACTTGGTTTACTGCTACCGATTGTTTTTCGGTTTTACGAGGAAATTGTATATCCACCGTCCGATTTTCCCAGTTATACCTTTTTGCTTTCAGTTTGTGAGCTATTATACCATGGTCACATTTATCAAATGCCTTAGCAAAATCGGTGTAAATGACATCCACGTTTTTCTTTTCTTCTAGCGCTTTAAGAATTTTGTCATAGTGTTCCAAAAGTTGTGAGAGACATGATCTTCCCGCTCTGAACCCATGTTGACCGGTGTTGTGTAGTTCATTTGTCTCCATGAATGTTGAAATTTTGCTTCGCAGGACTCGCTCGAAAACTTTAATGATGTGAGAGGTTAGAGCTACCGGGCGGTAGTTTTTTGGTAGTGCTTTACTCCCTCCTTTATGCAGTGGGGCAATTATTGCGTTTTTCAAGCTATCTGGTATGTCACCAGTGTCTAGACTCCTTCTCCACATTATAGCCAGGGGTTTTGAGAGGTTTTCCTTACATTTTTTCATTAGGATCGAATTCCATGAGTCCGGGCCTGGTGCCGAGTGGGATGGCATGTTGGAAATGGCCTCTTCTATGTCTTTGGACCGAAATCAATATCCAGCATCTGAGGGGTTTCCGTGGGGGAGGTTTCCATGAAAAATATATTTTGGTCTCTGATGACTTTTGTTTCATCAGGCTCACTGAATGCCATTTCATACTGCCTGCTTAAGAGTTCGCTCATTTCCTTTTTGTCCCCTGTGAAAGAGCCGTCCCCTTTGCTCAGTGGGCCGCTTGGTGTAGTGACTAGCGTCTCGGACTTCCACCCAGAAGGCCCAGGTTCGCGCCCACGCTCGGCGCATTAAAGATTTTTCACAAGCACTGAGTCGTTACCATCCCTCATGAGCAAAGGGATGGGGTAGTAGTACAGGACCCCAATGGAAATACGCCTAATCGGCCTTATTGAGCTATCCTTAGCTAGCTTAGCATGCGCTAGCTTTAAGAACTATTATTATTATTATTATTATTATTAAGTTTTAGCCTTTTGTTTGGCGTATGAAAAGAAGTATTTGGAATTTTCCTTTATACCTGCAATAGCTTTCCTCTCCTCTTCCATATGTTGTAGTTCATATGATATTCTTAGCCTTTGTTCAATTTCCACAATTTCTCTATCTATTTCGACCTTTTGCCTATCCTGTAGATTTTGATGTGTGCGTCTTTGTGTGAGTAATTTTCTTCTTCTGTACAGCCTCCTCCTTTCCCGATCTTGTTTGCTTCTTCGTTTTGTTTGTCTTGCAGGTATATGGTGGCTACAGATTTGGGTCATGGTTTCTGTTATTAAGACTAGACATTCTGCTGGTGTCAGGTTATCCATTAAATCTTCCCAGTCTATTTCCTTCATTTCTTGATTTACCTCTTCCCACCTAATGTTTTTGTTATTGAAGTTAAATTTACTGAAGGGGCCGGTTTTTGTTCTCGATTCTGAGGTTGTCTGTACACTTTATAAGGTTGTTTTGATCTCAATTAATTTATGATCTGAGTATGTTGTGTCCGATATGTGAATGTTGTGTACTAGAGAGTCGTTGTTAGTGAAGACCAGGTCTAAGATATCGACCAATCTAATTACACGTGGGGAAACGGTTGCAAAATTATTGGTAAGTCTTTTAACTCACACGAATCTAAGAATGTCTTCTTCAATCTCTTCAAGCGAGTTGTCAACTTGTGGAATGGGCTTCCCCGAGACGTTATGGACTGCAGCACCGTTGATTCATTTAAACTCCGCCTAGACAAATATCTCGCATCAAACCCGCGACTGACTGCGTTTGTAAATGAATAACTTTATTTTATCCCCCCCTCAGTTACTAACCCATCTGTCCCCTACTAACTTCCTAATCCTGCCACGGACATTAGTTCTAGGGCAGTAGTTCCCTTTCCAATGTTCCCTTACCCACTCTAAACCACTGTTTGGACACTTGATCCTCAGTGTTTTGGAGGACAAGCAGCCTAGAAGGGTCACTAGACCTGTTGTTGCTTGATTTCCTTTTTACACACCTAACACAAACCCATACCTCACACACGCAAAACGCACACACACGCACTCTCTCTCTCTCTCCCTCTTTCTCTATATATCTATCTTTCGTAAACACACACTCACTTACTCTCTCTCCTATTATATACACAGTATATTTGTGTGTGACGTGGTGTGCTTTGCGCGCGTGTGTGTGTGTGTTTGTGTATTTGTGTGTTGTTTGTTTGGGTGTCTGCATGTGTTGAGTGTGTATGTATATGAATGTGTGTGTGTATTTCTATTCACTCTCTCCCCCTCCCCTGCACTGCCACAGACGAATGTAATTAAACCTCTAAAATAGACAGACAAAATGCGACAAGGAATGGAAGGGGAACATGAATTAACACAAATATAATTGTTATACCAGGGTTTGTACCGGTTTAGATTGGAATTTGGTAGGTTCTACTTAACTGGAAAAGTCAAAATCACACAACACATGCACAGAAGAAATAAAGGGTAACATATAACTGTGTACATTTTATGAACAAATTTATTTATGTAATCACTAGATATAACAATACTATTAATTATGCGTGAACAATGGTTAAAATATATATATGCCTAGCACGGCCGAGGATCCGCAAGGGAACTAGGAATGTACTTTGTTATCTCTCTCTCTTTCAATATGTTTTATACACCTTAATTCACGGGTGTACGATGTTTTCTATGTTATTCTCTCAATATTGGATCTCATCTTTAGTCTTGAAGAAGATGCATATAACTAAGTTGAATTAGTAAATCTCAGATTATCACTCATATCATAGAACCAAGTACGGGCAATATATACACCTCACAATTATCAGAATAATCAAAGTCTAAATGACGGACTCTGCTTTCGTAAGGTTTCACTTAGTCGCACTGGTGTGAAATAAACAGAGTCTGAATTGTGGACTCTATTTTTATAAGGGTCACCCGTCGCACTGGTGTGAAATAAATAGTCTAAATTGTGGACTTATTTTTATAAGGGGGTTCACCTGGGCACACTGGTGATAAATAAACAGAGTCTAAATTGGGGACTCTGCCTTACAAACTATTTCACCTTGTCGCACTGGTGTATGAGTGAGAATGGATTTTCAACATTTACTCCTAATCCAACACTTGAAGATTGGAGTGAGGAGCGTAGTTTGGGTAGAGATGAGATAAGTGAAGTCTGGTCTTCTAGTTCTCCGTTGAGCCATTTAGGTGGTCCTGCCGTGTGGATAGGTAGTTTGGGATACAGATGGATTAGCTGGTTTTGGGTCTTAAATGATAGTTCCTTGATGTCATGACATTGGACACTTTCATCGGACTAACGCGAGTAAGAGCTAGGACATGTCCTGGTACTGTTATTACTCGTCCATCCTGGCCGTTATGCTAATCGGTGGTGAAGTTCTGTTTCGGTACTCTTGACTTGGGGTCTTTAACTCCCAGAGAGCGGGGTCGTTTAAAACATCTACTACCTGCCAAGCGGGCATATTTACCCTAAACGAGCTTCATTCCATGCTCTATTTCATGCATAAAGAAGAGCCAGAGCGTAATACAATTATGTATCCGTGAAAGGGCGATAATAGAGCTTTCCAGTGACACCTGAATCATCCTTGTACAACCACGGGTTATCCTGTAGCGATCGCGCAACGAGAGGTGAAAAACCTTAAAATAAGGTCATTTCCCCAGTTTTTTCCTGGTCTCACGAGGCCGTGGGTGTGGAATGTTGCAGTGGGGAGCTCAGTCACGGCTCTGTGGTCGGGCCGAACGGTCAGAGCCCGCCTATCGTCCTCCCAACGCGTGGAATCTCTCTCAGAGCCGATAATGTGCTCAAAATGCCACCCGTCATATGACGGGTACCGCCACATTGTCCATTGTTCTCTACCCCGTCATATGACAGGTACTGACAGTTAGGTGTTAATACAACGTCTCTAGTGTCATGACACAGCGACAAGGTATCGGGCTAACGTGAGGAGATAGTAAGATCATGAGCTTACTGATTTCACTCGATCTGCCACTGACCGTTATAAGTGGTTCAAAGAACTCAGGGGCGGTGTTTAAACCTTTTAATTGTAAGTGTCCTCGACCATGGCGTCGGACAGATACACTAAGGACTTCTATATGTAGAGTGCCGTTGTTAGCGGTATCTCACAAAGCCCTAACTATTCGAATGACCTTTACCATAGCAAGTATCTTTCTATAGTTTTAGAGTGCGGTTTTGGCAAAAGAAGTAAGGTGGGGACATGTCCGACGGTTATGCTTCTAATACCACAGGTGCAGCCTATTAGGGATCTTATTATTAAACATTATACCATGGCATGTGATAATATTAATTCCTCAATAGGTAAAATAACTCCTCAGACCTCGAAAGACACTCACCATGGTTTCAGTACTATCCTTGAATGGGAGGGTAATTTTAGGGCTATATTGCGAACATGTTCGGTAAACCAAGCCCTAGAATTGCTTGCCTTATCCAGGTTTTCGTTGGGGTAGTGACGACTTCGGCTGAGATGTCCCAGGTCAGGTATGCGGAGGTCAGAAGGTCATAAGTACAGGGGGGGCGTATTCCGGGGGGATTAGGAGGACCCCCTAAAAGTTTGCGGGCAGGTGAGTAGACCTCTTGGCGGAAGAACGGCCTAACTGTCCCTTGTTAGCGCGTCCATGTTGGTCCTTTTGTCCCTGACTGAACACTATTTTGTTCTTTGTGGCTTAGTGGTGTTGGTGTGGAACTGCAATGGTTTTGCCTGGCGTGGTTGGTAGATCAGGCTTGATGGTGGCAATTCGGGCGTCTCGTTTGGTAAGGTGTAGTGGTGCACAGGTGGGTTTTGGGCGGCTATGCGTGGTGGGCTTTGTTACGGTTTTATTGTCTTCACGTGGTTTTGATGCCGCGTTGATCTTCCGTGATGGAGGTGAGTTTTCCTTCTCGGTGTAGGTATTCTGTGTGTGGTTTCTGTTGTTGTCTTCCTTGGTTATGATGTGGTGGAGTTTGGGTATCCTGGGCATCTTCGTTATTTTGTACTTAGTATTTCCTTCCTTCGTCTTGGTTATTTCTCTTTGAGTTTTTCCTTCGTCAATCTTGTTCCGTTTTCCTTGCTGATGTTGTCTGCTGGTGCTGATTATATTAGTCTCTCCTCGGTTTCTTTCCTCTTGCGTGGTATGGTATTTTTCCTTAACTTGGGTATTTTGATAATGTGAGAGAGAGAGAGAGAGAGAGAGAGAGAGAGAGAGAGAGAGAGAGAGAGAGAGAGAGAGAGAGAGAGAGAGAGAGAGAGAGAGAGAGAGAGAGAGAGAGAGAGAGAGAGAGAGAGAGAGAGAGAGAGAGAGAGAGAGAGAGAGAGAGAGAGAGAGAGAGAGAAATAATCTACCTTCAGCTTAGTGTCTGACACCATTGTAAGACATCCTAAATATTATGCCGGAAACATTTAGGACCATCGAAAATTGATAATAAAAGCTACCGTATCACTCTGTGTGACAGACAGTGAGAAAGGTTGATATAAGATAAACGAAAAGGCAAACATATGTATAAGGTGTATAAAGGCAGACAGGTACAGTCGGCCAAATAAGTCATTGCGCGGCGCCAAGTATATTTCTATCAATAATTGGTATCAGCACTATCTAATCATTAATTCATCGTTTCGAGGGAGATACCCAAACATGTTCCTATCTTTACACACCTTATTCAACATCTGGCAGACATTAATACAGCACATAGCGAGCCAAACGTAATGACAGCAGAGACACGACCTATTTGGCCAACCGTACACCATGGTTATAATTAGCGACAAGGAGATATGAGGCACATTCGTTGACGTCCAGTCGACTGAATTATTAAGATAATTATAAATGCATTGCATAAACCATAATTTTGTTTTATTTACTGAATACTATATTGTATCTATTAATTATTTCAGAAGGCTATGCGTTCATTATGAAACACAATAAAGATGTACTTATTTCAGAAGGCTATGCGTTCATTATGAAACACGATAAAGATGTACTTTATATTTAATACTCTATGTATTTACATATACAGTATGCATTTGATTATTACATAATTATTTATTTAATAATAATTTTTAAGATATTCTGCATAAAAGGTAGGTAGTCTCCTGGCACTGATCAAAAGATAATTATTCGTCAACGACATAGCTTGCAAATAATAATATGCACTCAAACACACCCACTCACCCTTGCATTCTCTCTTGCCACACACACAAAATAAAAGAATGACCCACAGAACTTATAACACACATACAAAATAGCACACATTACCACCAAACAAATACACAAACACACACACACACACACACACAATTACAAACACGGAAATAAACAGGCAAACAGAAAGACAGATGAGTAACTGAACAAAAAAGCGAGGATTGTTTTTAGTGTGGCAGTTGGTAGGGTGGGAAGTGGGTTTAACATTATGTGTGAGAGAGAGAGAGAGAGAGTGTGTGTGTGTGTGTGTGTGTGTGTGTGTGTGTGTGTGTGTGTGTGTGTGTGTGTGTGTGTGTGTGTGTGTGTGTGTGTGTGTGTGTGAGAGAGAGAGAGAGGGTGGGGTCAGCGGCAGGCTAAAGAAAGGGGTGGAAAGAGGGATGGGTTCTAAATCAGCATATAAATGAGGTGGTTAGGAAGTAGTGGAGAACGAAAAGGACGAGGATGATGGAAAAGAAGAGAGAGAAGAGGACGAGAGGAAGTAAAGAGGGGGTGGGAAGAGGAGAGGAGAGACAGGAAGGACAGAGGGGGGAGGGAAGAGGAGAGGAGAGACAGGAAGGACAGAGGGGGGAGGGAAGAGGAGAGGAGAGAGGAAGACAGAAAGGAGGAGGAGGGAAGAGAGGAGAGAAGGAAGGAAAGGGGTGGGGGAGGAGAGAGAGTGGAAAGGAGAGTAAGGGATAGAGAAGAGAAAGAGAGAGGGTAAGGTAGAGAGGAAATAGATGTAAGGGAAGAAGAGACAGATGAGAGGATAGAAGGAGAGGGAAGAAGAGGAGGGGGGGGGGGGAAGAGGAGAGGAAGAGAGGGGAAGAAGAAACAATGAAGAGGAGGAAGAACAGAGGGGAGAGGGAACAAGGAAGAGAGGAGGAGTAGAAGGAAGGGAAGAGACAGAGGAGAAGAAGAGAGAAAGAGGAAAAGGAGAGAAAGAGGAGAAGGAGAGAAAGAGGAGAAGGAGAGAAAGAGGAGAAGGAGAGAAAGAGGAGGAAGGAGAGAAAGAAGAGAGGAGGAGATAAAGAAGAGAAGGAGCGAAAGAAGAGAAAGAGAGAAAGAAGAGAAGGAGAGAAAGAAGAGAAGGAGAGAAAGAAGAGGAGAGAAATAAGATAAGGAGGGAAAGAAGAAGGGAGGAGAGAAAGAAAAGAGGAGAGAAAGAAGAAGGGAGGAGAGAAAGAAGAGAGAAAGAAGAAGGGAGAAGAGAAAGAAGAGGAGAGAAAGGAGAGAGGAAGAGAGAAAGAAGATAAGGAGGGAAAGAAGAAGGGAGGAGAGAAAGAAGAGAGAAGGAGAGAAAGAAGAGAGGCGGAGAGAAAGAAGAGAGGAGGAGGAGAGGAATAAAGGAGAGAGGAGTAGAAAAGAAAGAAGAGAGACAAAGTAAGGAGGAAATATAGAACAAATAAGATTAAAGATGAAATAATATGAGAGAACACAGTTAATTAGGAGAGAATATGTATGATACAAAAATATGGAAAATCTATAATAAACCAACGCAAAAGTACAAAATGGAAAGAAAAAAATATATATATTAGTAAGTAGAACAAAAAATCGCTGGTGGGGCCGAGGCCGCCACTATCACCAAAATTAGATGTGGCTGGGGAAAGTTTAGAGAACTGCTGCCAATTCTAACCATGAGAAGATTCCCTCTCCCCTTCAAGGGAAAGGAGTACATATCATGTATTAAGAAGAGCAATAACCTAAGTTTCAGAAACGTGGTCTGTCAAAGTGGATGATATCAACAGAATGGAACGTAACGAGATGAGAATGGTGGGATCCATGTGTGGGGCCAAGCTGTAAGGTAGGATATCTATTCAAGAGTTGAGGAGATGGTTAGGCATCAAGAATACCAGTTATGAGATGCGTACTAGCAGGCTTGGATGGTTCAGGCATGTGGAGAGGATGGATGAACTAGTTGGGTGGAAAGATGCAAAACCCGTGAACGTGGAGGGAGCTGCACCAAGGAGTAGACCAAGAAATCCGTGGGATCAAACTGTATGGTCTGATTTTGAATTTAAAATCCTGACACGTGAGGCAGCTCTGAACAGGGCTGCCTGGAGAGCAGACGTGAGACCGAAACCGCACTTCATGTGGAACACTCGGTCTTTAAGTTTATGTGTGTGTGTATGTATAAACAATAAATTAATACCAGAGAACAACATTAGTACCAGAGAAAATACAAATATTACTCGTAACAAAACGTTATTTAGGCCTATAATATAAAATAATAGAAATATACATAAATGAAGTTAATACTGTATCTTCAAACTCAATTTAAAAAAATAATAAACCAGTACAAATTAAAAGAAATATGTGATCGGTACTGACTGATATACAGATTGAATCTTCGGCAAAAGTTACTATTTTCGATGTAGGTACGACATTTTGTCAAAGTTCCTTGATGTGATATTTTAGATATCTTGCTATCAAACATACGCTTAGCGTTAAGGGGGATCACCGTTTTTTTTTTATCTTTCTCTCCTTTTCTCTCTTTCCCTTGCTTGTATCCGTTCGGCCCCATTCAGCCAACTGTTTTAAGACGTTTATACCCATCCAGGTGTCGATTTATTCCTGGCGAGCGATAACGAGCCAGCATTGTATGGAGAAATCCGGCTTTGCCGGAGAATTTTTTTTATCGACAAATTTACAAATTTAGCTTGCTGTCAAAACAAAAAATATATATATGCTGGCTCGCTCCCACTCGCCAGGAAAATATTGACACCTGGATGGGGGTAAACGTCTTAAAACAGTAGGCTGAATGGGGCCGAATGGATACAAGCCAAAGGGAGAGGGAGAGAAAGAGGAAAAAAAGCGAGGTGGTCTCCCTTAACCACATAGTTTCCACACAACTACACTGACAGAGATATTAAATGTAAGACCAATAAATAAATAACAAGCAGACCTAAAAATTGGATACACTACTCACGTCAGCTCAGGTTAGGTCAGGTCAGTTCAGCTCAGGTCAGGTCAGGTCACGTCTGGCTACAGTTCTGCATTAAGGGTAGATGGACGTAATTATTGACTCATTTATTTATTATAATTATCTATTTTATTTCATATATTTTTTTTTTTTTTTTTTTCCTCCCTAGACCTCAATCAAGCTTAACCTTCGAACTATCTCACTTAACCCTTTTTACTACCACAGATCATTCTTAAACTGCAAAAAAAAACTCGTCTAAGGACAGGTAGAATCGAATTAAACAGACGTCGCCGGTACAGAAGGGGTTCAACCGATTATAATTAGTCATATTATTGAACTATTCTATAACGGAAAAAAACTCCACTACTAATTTACCCTCCATACATAATCTCACAGTGTAAACAAATGCACGTGACCAACTGTACCGTACATGTAATAATAAGCGGGATGGTTGAAAGTGGGTCAAACGTTCAATGTACTAATTTCTGACTGGCTATATAGAAACACATTTTACTCATTTATAACCCCTTTTGTACCGGCGACGTTTTTTTAGTTTTGTTCTGGCAATATTTAGACGTTTTTGTGCCGTTTAACGAGGATCTGTGTTAGTAAAGAAGGGATAGGTGAGATAGTTAGAAGCCTGTTAATTGCTGGAGGCCCTTTTTGAACAGAATAAAATTGTCTAATAGTAGCCATAATAAAGTTAAAAGGACGGCACCGGTAAATAAAGGGTAAAGATTCACATTCATAAAGGGTTAAGATTCACATTCTAGTCCAGGTTAATCGGTCAGCTGTATTCCAACTGGCGGTAAATTGCTATGTTCCTATCTTGATTTTTTCAGATATTACAAAGATACTGTAACGAAATATGTTTTGATTATGAAAACGTGGCATTAATACGACACAGAGACATAGTACATTCATATATTTCCATTAACCCTCTCCGACATATGACGCGATTTTGAGCCGATTGGGGAAACTTTAAAGCCTTTGTTGCCATCAGGGGTACCGGTATTTAGAAACCTTTAGTTTAGTTACTTCAACCTCTGTAGTTGTCTTTGAGTTAGCTATGGGCAGAAAACTAATTTTGGAGAGGTAATTATTATGTTCCTTCCAACAACCAACAATACTCCTAAAATCGATTAATGAAATTTACAAATACATGTGGCAGTCCGTGGACTCGAACCCAGGATGCTCACACCGAAAATCAACACCTTATACATCGCACCACGAAGACAGTTAAAGGTTGGTGGACACTGCCTACGATTTATTATGCAACTTCGAATCCTGCATATCAATCTAAGCATGTACACACATCCCAACTGCAACTCACGTAGGCTATGCATATGTGAATGGAAAGAGCAATTAATGGCGCCTTAACCACTTAGGGAAGTCCTCTCGATAAATTACTCCTGAACCAATATCAATTATTATGTTCCTTCCAACAACCAACACTACTCCTAAAATCGATTAATGAAATTTACAAATACATGTGGCAGTCGTGGACTCGAACCCAGGATGCTCACACCGAAAATCAACACCTTATACATCGCACCACGAAGACAGTTAAAGGTTGGTGGACACTGCCTACGATTTATTATGCAACTTCGAATCCTGCATATCAATCTAAGCATGTACACACATCCCAACTGCAACTCACGTAGGCTATGCATATGTGAATGGAAAGAGCAATTAATGGGGCCTTAACCACTTAGGGAAGTCCTCTCGATAAATTACTCCTGAACCAATATCAATTATTATGTTCCTTCCAACAACCAACACTACTCCTAAAATCGATTAATGAAATTTACAAATACATGTGGCAGTCCGTGGACTCGAACCCAGGATGCTCACACCGAAAATCAACACCTTATACATCGCACCACGAAGACAGTTAAAGGTTGGTGGACACTGCCTACGATTTATTATGCAACTTCGAATCCTGCATATCAATCTAAGCATGTACACACATCCCAACTGCAACTCACATAGGCTATGCATATGTGAATGGAAAGAGCAATTAATGGGGCCTTAACCACTTAGGGAAGAGTGAGAGAACTCTATTTCTTATTGCTAATCTGGCAACCTCTGCGTCATATGTGCGTGAAAGGGTTAATTGTCGAGGAATCAGTTGGCAGGGGATTCAGTTTACCGTCAGCTGAAATAAAGCAGACTATAGTTAGAATAGACATTGTGTAATCATAAGGGGGCCCACCTTGCTTTTTTCTCTCTTTCTCTACCTCTCTTTGGCTTGTATCCATTTGGCCCCATTCAGCCAACTGTTTAAAGACGTTTATCCCCATCCAGGTGTCAATATTTTTCCTGGCGAGCGATAGCGAGCCAGCATATACTTTATATATTTTTGTTTTATAGCAAGCTAAATTTGTACATTTTTCGATAGAAAAATGTCTCAGGCGAAGCCGGATTTCTCCATACAATGCTGGCTCGCTATCGCTCGCCAGGGAGAAATAGACACCTGGATGGGGATAAACGTCTTAAAACAGGTGGCTGAATGGGGCCAAATGGATACAAGTAAGAGAAAGAGAGAAAAGGAGAAAAAGATTTAAAAAAAAGCAGGTGACCCCCCTTAAACGAAGTATCGATGACTCTCTAATTAACTTCTTACCTATCCTTCTCTACCCCTCACTACTGGGGGCGGGTGCCCAACCCCGAAAGGAGTTGAAATAGGGGAGCTATCCCCCCGCCAAAGGCAGCTTTCTAGGGCCTTTCCTAGCTGATGCTGAAAGGATTGGGTTCTAGTCATGTGGTGATGGGCTGGTCTATCCGAGTGAGAACTGAGCGATCTCTACCATACCATTAGCTTACTCTGACTGTTCCTTTTACTTATATATCTTCTAGATCTCAAGTGGCGGCGTCTTTTCCGTGGATTGACCTCCCTACTGCCAACCTAGAAGTTGGCAGATTGGGAGCCAAAGTGTCACATTTTTCCCTTACCCCTCAACTTTCCCTTCATAATTGCTGAGGGGCACAGGGCCTTGGGTGGGGCTTTGGTTTCCCGGGCGTTTCCGCACCCTCCTCAGCTCCCTGCCTTGGAGTGGCTTCGGTCACCCGGGCTTTGTTAGTGGTAAGCAGGGAGGATTTTGTGGGGGCGCTCGTTTATGGCCTCGGCCTTGCTCGAGGCCTTGGGGCTGTTCGGCCAGACAGCCTGGGGAACAACAACAACAACAACCCCTCACTACTGCACCTTTTTACTAATAGGTTGGTTAGAGTAGACAGAGGGGGGGGGGGGGTTATACGAAAAGAAAGAAGTGAAACATAACATAACATAACATTAACCTTTTCAGTACCGGTGCCATCCTTTTAACTTTACTCTGGCTACAATTAGATGATTATATTCAGTTTAATAAAGGCTCCCAGCCATTATTAGGCTTCTAACTACCCCAATTAGCCCTTTTTACTACCTCTGATCCTTCTTAAACTGCACAAAATCGTTTAAATATAGCTAGAATAAAATGTAAATAACGTCGACGGTACAGAAAGGGTTAATGAACTTCAAGTGGAGGAGGTGAAAAGTAAAGCAGTAGGAACCCCCTCTCTTCTACCCCCCTCCCCCTTCTAACCCTCTTCTTCTAAACTACTCTCGGAGGGAATATAGGAAAGATGAGAATGCCTCGAATACTAGTCTCCCACCATATTATATTATGTATACCTGAACCTCAACTCTTCTTCATACCCCCCCCCCCCCCACCACCCGCTTCTTATCTATATTTCCTTCACTTTGCCAAACTCCCTCCCTCTTCTACCACTTTCTATTTCCCTCTCTCTCCTCCTCACCCCCTCCCCTCTTCTCCTTCAAATACTTCCCACGCCCACTCCAACCTCACTCCCCCCACCCCCCCCCCCCCCCCCCCCCCCCCCCCCCCCCCCCCACCCCCCCCCCCCCCCCCCCCCCCCCACCTCTCTTCTCTACTCCCCCCTGCCCCCTTCTCTACTACCTTACCCAGCCCACCCCCACTCCACCTTCAACTCCCCCCCCCCCCCCCCCTTCTCATTTTCTCTCCTGGTGTACTTTTCATTATCCTGTGTGAGGACTGATGTGCAGTGTATCAGATCTGGCTAATGTGTGCTCTCTCTCTCTCCATCTTTCTCTCTCTCTCTCTCCATCTATCTATCTCTCTCTCTCTCTCTCTAAAAAATCCTAAGAGATAAGATAGTAGATTACCTCGAATCAATCAACCTAATCAAAAATAGTCAACATGGCTTTAGATCAAATAAGTCATGCCTAACAAATTTGATTGAATTTTATAACGAACTATTCACATAACGATATGACGAAATCACTAGATATAACATTCTTGGACTTTCAAAAAAAAATCGACATCGGAAACTAATGGCTAAACTGGAGAGGATAGGTATCAAAGGTAAAATTCATTCTTGGATACAAAATTGGCTTACAGACAGAAGACAGAGAGTGGAATCCGAGTGGGAGCCTGCCACTAGTGGAGTTCCGCAGGGTTCGGTCCTTGGACCGGTCCTGTTTCTCATTTACATTAACGATATCGATGTAGGGGTAAACAACGCCATCTCAAAATTCGCCGATGAAACAAAGAGAGGGAATGCAGTCCTGATCGAAGAAGATAGAAATGCGTTGCAGTCTGATTTAAACAAGATATCAGAGTGGTCTGAAAAATGTCAGCCCTTCAATGTCGATAAATGTCAGGTGGTGCAGGTAGGTAGCAAGAACAAGAAATACAAATACGAAATGAATGGCCAACAAATAAAAACCACAACGCTAGTAAAGGACCTAGGGGTACTAACATCTGAAAACTTAAAAACTCCCGACCAATGTATAGCAGCAGCAAATAAGGCAAACAGAGCATTGGGCTTTATTAAACGAAAATTTACATATAAACATGAGAACGTAATAGTGCCACTGTTCAAAAGTATGGTGAGGCCCCTCCTTGAATATGGTGTGCAGTTCTGGTCACCTTATCTGAGCAAGGACATTGTAAGACTCGAGTCAGTGCAGCATAGAGCGACGAAGATGATACCCATAAACCATATGAATTATTATGTTCCTTCCAACAACCAACTATACTCCTAAAATCGATTAATGAAATTTACAAACACATGTGGCAGTCCGTGGATTCGAATCCAGGATGCTCACACCGAAAATCAACACCTTATGCATCGCACCACGTAGACAGTTAAAGAATGGTGGACACTGCCTACGATTTATTATGCAACTTCGAATCCTGCATATCAATCTAAGCATGTACACACATCCCAACTGCAACTCACGTAGGCTATGCATATGTGAATGGAAAGAGCAATTAATGGGGCCTTAACCACTAGGGAAGTCCTCTCGATAAATTACCCCTGAACCAATATCAATTATTATGTTCCTTCCAACAACCAACTATACTCCTAAAATCGATTAATGAAATTTACAAACACATGTGGCAGTCCGTGGATTCGAATCCAGGATGCTCACACCGAAAATCAACACCTTATGCATCGCACCACGTAGACAGTTAAAGAATGGTGGACACTGCCTACGATTTATTATGCAACTTCGAATCCTGCATATCAATCTAAGCATGTACACACATCCCAACTGCAACAGAAAGACTTAAACGATTGAACCTGTTCTCATTAAAAAAAAAAAGGAGGTTGAGGGGTCAGCTTATTGAGTGCTTTAAGATACTAAAAGGCTTCGACAAAGTCAATAGAAATGCGCTATTCACATTCAACAATAATACTCAAACTCGCGGAAATGGAATGAAATTAAAAAACAAAAAGGCAAACCTAGATGTCACAAAGAGTTTCTTCACCTACAGTGTGGTGACAGAGTGGAATAAACTACCAGCGAGAGTGGTGGAGAGCAACACAATAAACGTTTTCAAGGGAAGGCTTGACCTCTATCTAGAGAGGGCTACAGTGATTAAAAAAAAAAAAAAAAAAATGTAAGGCCGAACTGCCTAGTAGGGACCTTGTGGTCTGTGTATCTATGTAACTCTATCTATCTCTCTCGCTCGCTCGCTCTTTCTCTCGCTCTCTCTCTCTCTCTCACTATGATTAATGAGGTAGTATGATAGCTGGGATCCCTTCTTTGCTTGCTCGGCTTTGGTTCGTTACGTTAAGGGCTACATGCATAATTTAATGACCTGTTAACAAGAGTGCTCTGTAGAAGACATACCTCCGCCATGTGAAGGACCGGGGTTCTATCCAATTATCACAAATAATGAGGAGTAGCCTACCTTCTAAATAAATAACAAATGTGAACAAAATTATTGTCGTTGAAAATCAATACAAACTTCCCATGGTCACTTTTGGGAGTTCACTAAGCTGGGAAAAGATGGTGTGGTCATGACATCTTCATAATCATAGACATACAGTAAACTTCATCTGTTCGAATCCCAGACCGACTCACAAGATTCTCACAGAAGATTCCTGGAAGAGGCTTATTCACTAATATTCAGCCTATGACTCCAGCTCAAAATCGTGTACAAGTGTAGTGTATGAAGCGCATATTGAACATTACTGTACTGCCGGAGTAAATTTGGTTGTGAGTGTTGTCTGTAACCAATGTAATCAGTTTGATCATGCTGATCAGGTGCTAGCATTCACATTGCAACTGCAACACTAGTCTACTGCACCTCTGACGTCCACCATTGCAGAAAGAAGTTGGGAGGCCATGGGGAAGTGTGTCAAAGGCATTCAACCAACGGGGATGGAACTCTCAGCATCCCACATGGGGTGTGTGCAATCTACCCAGTACCTAACAGTCCTAGCAGTCATAATAATGGAATGGCAACTTTTGGACTCTAGCCATCCACTGGATTCATACAAACATCACAATAGTTTACAAAATACAGTATAGTCGTTCTTTTTAATCTCACTCATCCATCACGGACTCATTCACTCACTCACTCACTATCTCTCTCTCTCTCTCTCTTGGTCATCAGTGGAGGGAGTCAGCATGCACATATGTTGAACCACTTAAGAAACGTCACCCATTAATTCTTCCACTCTGTTTTACCGCGTCACAGTTTATCTCTCGTTCCATGTGTGTGTGTGGGGGGGGGGGGGGTTAGAGAGAGAGTGGGAGTGTTACAAGGAATAGTTATTATCAAAGACCTTGCACTCCATTCCGGGGATACTCTAGGTGGAAAGAGGGGCTGTGCAGCGCTATACTCCTTGCAGAGTGTGCCAAATTTGATATACTCTTCTTGAACTTCGTAGTGAAGAAATACTGAAGAACTATTTACAGCTTCTGTGGGAAATTTGTTCCAAGTAGAACATATCTTATGTGAAATGTTTTCCACGTGAAAGAGAAAGAGGGCCAGCCTTACCGTTTCACCTCTTTTTATTTATTCCATCGTTATTAATCTTCATTCCTCCTTTAGTTTCCACTTCAGTTTTATTTGCCATCCTATTATCTTTTTGAGCTATATAAAGTAGTTGTCTCTCTACCTCGATTCAAATGTTGTTTTTGCGTTGTCTCCTTCCTTCCATAATCACCGTTACTCCCCCGATAGAGATAAACGGAGTATCGATTCACACAATATATTTAAATGCAGGTTAACTCCTTCAGGATACGAGGACTTTTCCACATTATTCTAGCTAACGTTAGGCGAGCATACTCAGCTTTGAAATCCCTGTATGAATCAAAACGGTAAAATACATCTCAGTTCACCCTCCGTCTTTCCAAATTCCTTCCTAAGCTGAAGAAAATCATCTAATAATTGCCAGAATGAAAGAAACTCGTTGTCGCATACTGAAAGGGTTAATATATAAATAAACTTCGCTAATAACTTTCATCAATTCACTCACTTTACCATCTTTCAAAACATAAATAGAGAACTAAATAAAAACTAAACTTGGTAAGCCGTTGCCATCCCAGACTTGCTTCATCATACAAATATAACTTGACTAGACCAAACTCTCTCACTCATACACAGTAATTACTTAAACAGAGATATAACAATACATCTAAGCCAGTTTTTCTCTCTCCTCCTCCTCCTCCTCCTCTCCTCTCCTCTCCTCTCTCTCTTTCTCTCTCCCCATTGCCGTCTAAGGAGTGGGCATGAATATAAATGAATCTCACTCCATGATTAGATTCAGTCTTTTTATATTGGATATTTTTTATTCAAATGTGTGGGTGCTATTTATTTCTATCGAGCAATCACGGAATTATTCATGTTTAGTTTTTGAGATAAGAGGACTTTAATATTAGTAAAATAATAATGTGGTGTGTGCGCGCGCGCGCGCGCACTGTCAAACAATCAATGGTGATTAAAGGGTATGAAAAAGGTACATAAAATCTTTAAGTATATTGATAAAGGTAGCGCCAGCGAACTTGACAATAATCATGACCCCATAACTTCTTATAACTCAAAATTAATGAGAGCAATCGTGCTGACGTTTCTATCATTTGGGAAGAGTCCACCAGGAAATAGGTGTGGATACTTACAGCCAGTTTGCTTTAGGCCCTTTTTTAGTTACAGAGACGTCAGAGATCAAGATTAGTTTCCCAGAACGACCCAGCCAGCAATCCCTCCAAAGCAAACGACGTAATGAAACCATAGAACACTTATCTTCTGATCTAACTGCCATCTACAATTGGGGCAGAGAAAACCTGGTTACCTTTATTAATGCTTCCAAAACTCAATTTCTCCATCTATCTACCCGCCGTGAATTGCCAGCGGACTTCCCCTTATTCTTTAACAATATAAAAATCAACCCTTCATCTTCTCAGTATTCTTGGTGTCTCTTTTTCTTCTGCTCTCTCTTGGAAGGACCATATTACCAGTCTTGTTTCCCTCATCCTATGACTTAAATTGTTTCAAACTCCGTGTGTCCAGACATTTTGGCTCAAATGTTCCTTGATTTTGGCCCTGTCACTCTTTTAATTCTGGGGGAGGCACTCGTCACAGGCAGTTTTGCCTTTTGTCTCTCTCATCCACATAGAAAAACCAAATATATATATATATATATATATATATATATATATATATATACACTCAGGCACATACCCCATTGCTGGGGGTGGCCGACTCGAGACAGCCCGAACAGAAACCTTCAAAAGTTCCAATTCTTAGGGTACGGGACCACTTTCGCGTTCCTTCGCCCCTTTCTCTGTCTCGATGAGTAGGAGAATTATACAAGAGGAGGATTTCTAGCCTCCTGCCCCCATATAATAATAATAATAATAATAATAATAATAATAATAATTAATAATAATAATAATAATATTATTATTAATAAAAACAATAATAATAATAGCAACAATAATATAATAGCAACAACAACAATATTAAACACCCAACGGCTTAAAACATTTCGCGGTTAATAATTCTGCTTTCCAAAAATTCCCGGGAAATCCTTAATAATTCCAGGCGACATTTTCGTACGCCAAGATTTTCCCAGCTTGATTAGGGATTTATTTTTTGAAATTTCTTGTTCTTTTGGCAGATTAGAGAACGTTGGGTGGTGTTTGGTGGAGATTTTTACCGCGGGGTTTTTGTTTTTTTAATATTTAGGAGGTTGAGTAAAGGTGTGTGTGTGTTGTGTTTAAGTGACTGTTTATTTGTGTGCGTGTTGTGTGTGACTGCTTATATATATATATGTGTGTGTGTGTGTAAGGGACTGTTTGTTTGTGTTTATGTGTCTAAAAGTTATTATATATGAGCTTGTTTGTTCTATATATAACCATGTGTATTTGTGTATGTGGTTTGGTGTGTATTTAGGATTGCGTTAGTGACTGCTTATGAAAGTTTTTTGTGTGCGTGAACGAGTATGTGTATCTGTCAGTTTGTGTGTGATTGAGCGTGTGTATGACTGTTTGTGTATCTGTAAATATGTGATCGAGTGACTTTCTTTGTGTGAGTACCAATGTGTGTTTGTGTATGAGTGTGTGTGTGTGTGTGTGTGTGTGTGTGTGCGACTGTGTGTGGCATGTGTAGGTAGTGTATATATTGTGTGTGTGGTGTACATTTACCAGATTAGGAAAGTCTAGGTGAGCGTCTGGCTGAAGAATTTACCAAGATGATATTAGTCTGATTGAGCAAGCCGTTATTCGGTTTTCTCCTAGCCCTACTTTCATTCTTTCCTTCTCTCCCTCCAATCCTTCTCTCTTCTTGTATTATATTCGCTCTCTTCTCTCCCTCCAATCTTTCTATCTCTTCTAGTCGGTTCTCTTTCTTCTCTCCCTCCTCTTCCCTATAGTCTATCCTCCAGGCTACTTTTCTCATTTTCTATTAACATATCCACCATCTTCGTGTCTATGTTCTCCTTTTCCTTTTTTCCCTTTACCATAATGTCCTCGTTTTAAGATTATAACTAGATATTAGGTTACCTCCACCAACCGACTTTATTCCTAAACTCAATTAATGAAATCAACAAATACATGTGGCAGTCCAGGGATTCGAACCTAGATTGCTCACACCGAAATTCAGTGCAGTTATCCATTGCGCTACGAAGCAACCTGGTATTCTTTATTCTTTCATTAGCTCTTATTTTGTTATCCTCTCCCTCCCTTGCTCCCCAATCTCCGCCACTAGTTACATAATTGTTGTCTTAATATATTCTCCCTTTCATCTGCTATGCTCTCTTTTACCCTTTTCGGTATATAGTCAAATAGTTGCCAGAATATAATGAAAAAGACGGCACCAGTACTGAATGGGTTAATGCATCTACCTTGGTTCTCTGTAGTCTCTCCTCCCTTCTAGTAAATCTCTTCCCATTTTCATCAAGACTATCTCCCTGGATTGGAACGTAAGGTCTTGGGAGATAACTATTCCATGCAACCCTCAATATATTTTCCCTGGACTTCGTATTTTTGTTGTCTCTGCTTAAATTGCTTTCGTTTGTTTACTACTTCCATTTTGTTTTTCCCAATTTTGTTTTTCCTGATTCACTTCTCTCCCCACTCTAATTCTCCACCAAATACTAGGAAACTTCTACATTAAACAAAACAAAATCCTAAAATCAACGTGTTTCGTTTTTGGTTGGAAAAGTTACGGCAACAAAGTTTTAATAGGTAGAAAAAACTCAAATTATGAAGACCTACTTGAGGTAGGTCGGCAGAGAGTGAGTGTGTGTGTGTGTGTGTGTGTGTTAATGGGGTAGCGGTTATTTCTTGGTCGATTTATTTAGTAATTTATTCATTATTTAGTTTCCTCGCTAGACCACCATCAAGCTTTAAAAATCGCTCCCAAGAACCCCCCCCCCCTCTCCGAGATAAATTTGTAGCCGAAGCGGTTCCTCATAATAAAAGCTGGTATCTCAGTGTAAGGTTATTATAGATGAACTACGCAATAATGGGAGAATGGTAAAATTTACGTGGATACCTTCACATGTTGGGATAATAAATAATGAAAGAGCGGACGAACTTGCTAAATTAGGAACGGAGAAAGACACAATAGATTACGAGTGCATTCAATCTTTAAGACAAATTAAATCAACAATTAGAAAAAAACAAAAGGATGCGGAACTTTTTATGATGCAAGAAAAACACGCGAATAGTGCAACATTCTATCACTATAATAACGTTGCACGGCGAACTAGCTTCATATACGTTAACTTAAGAAGTGCTTGGAAGGACTCCTTGTGCACACGACTTAGGTTAGGATATTGTTACATGTGGGAACTTGGTGTTCCTAAAGGAGAACACGAAATATGTTGTCAACTATGTAAAAAACCAAGAAGTCATACCTTAAATCATTATATACTGCACTGCCAACACCTAGCGAAATATAGAAACAATGTCATAGATAAGGTCGATGAACAAATTATATGGATGTTCAATCATATGATTACTCAAATAATAGCCAAATGCAAACAAATACAATACATCGTAAGGTAAATATACATAAAACAAAGTTTAGGATTTAGTGTTATGATTATTATGTAATTGATAGCCTCATTATATCATTATTGTTATTATAATAATAAATGTGTATGTATACACTGTATATTATGAAATGTGTGTTATTGTATGAATTATTGTGTGTATAGGTATGTATGTAGGTATATGTACATGCATGTGTGTGTGTGTGTGTGTGTATGTATATGTATGTATATGTGTATATATATATATATATGTATATACTGTATATGTATTTATGTGTGTATGGGTG
Organism: Paralithodes platypus; assembly: GCA_032716605.1. Taxonomy (NCBI): domain Eukaryota; kingdom Metazoa; phylum Arthropoda; class Malacostraca; order Decapoda; family Lithodidae; genus Paralithodes; species Paralithodes platypus. The sequence goes on along the minus strand of CM064514.1, from coordinate 54,699,546 downwards.
TATGTATGTGTGTGTATATGTAGGCATGTATTAAACTGGAGTGGGAGGGTCATTCTATGACATTAAGGAAAGTAGATGGATTATAACAAACCCGTGCTAAGCCTAAGCCCAGCTTAGCTAAGGGTCCTTCTTAAACAGTTAGGGACAACTAGTTTGCTAACAAGTATAGAGATAAAAACTTACTAAATGTTGTATTCATGTTTGTGTTTATATTGTACATGTATAATATGAGTAGGGTAAAAGACCGTTTTATCACCTTTGCCCTTTTGAGACGTGTAATTATGTATTCCCATGTATTTATGCTTTCTCAATAAAGAATCAATCAATCATAATTTCAGGCTCGCTATCGCTCACCAGCAAAAAAGAGAAATCTAAATGGCACGAAAGGTCCTAATATTGACAAAGAAATGGGGTGAAATATCTTAAAATCGCCAAACTAATGTAGCTAACGTCTTTAACTCAAAACAAATGGGGCTAAACATGAGAGAAGAGAGTCCATAAAAAGCAACAATCTCCCCCTTAAGGTTATGATTCCAATGTGGGTACCAAATGAAGATCCCAACCAAATTTCATAAAAATCTGTGTAAACATACTTTGGCCATATACAGTACTAACGTTGATGATCAGATAACGAGCAATGAAGGATATGGACAGTAATAATTGCCTGGGTAGTAAGTTACTACTGTATATGTAAAACTAGTAATCATAAAAATTGTAAAAAATCTAATTTTCAGAGTAGAATGCTTTGAGTAATTCCTTTGTTTTTATCACGTGTGAGGTGCAGCTGAACGGTCATGCTATGGAGATCGTCAACTCTTTTAAGTATCTGGGCAGTGTGTTGAGTAAAGATGGGACTATGGATGAAGAAGTGCAGGAGAGGGTACAACAGGGAAAGAGGGTTGTAGGAACGCTGAAAGCAGTAACAAGAAATAGGGTGGTCAGTATGGAAGTGAAGAAGTCCTTGCTTGACAGTGTGGTAATCCCGACACTGACTTACGGAAGCGAAACATGGACGTTGGTCGAGACTCAGACCAAGAGTGAGAGCAGTGGAAATTAATTACTTAAGAAGTGCGTGCGGAGTTACATGGAGGGATAGACAGACTAATTGCTCACATTCAACCTGTCCCAAAGAAGGGTGACCGCTCTCAACCCTCCAACTATCGTCCAATTGCTCTTATCTCTTGTCTTTCTAAAGTTTTTGAAACTATTCTGGCTTCCAAATTTCTTAAGCATTTCTCTTCTCATAATCTGCTCTCAGATCGCCAGTATGGCTTCCTTAAGGGTCGCTCTACTGGTGATCTTCTTTCATATCTTACTAACTCTTGGTCATCCTCCTTCCGGGACTTCGGTGAGACTTTTTCGATTGCACTAGACATATCGAAAGCCTTCGATAGAGTCTGGCATAAATCTTTAATTTCTAAACTACCCTCCTTCGGTTTCTATCCCTCCATCTGTGCCTTTGTCTCTAATTTCCTTTCCGGCCGTTCCATAGCCGCGGTTGTGGACGGCCATTGTTCACTTCCTCACCCTATAAACTCCGGTGTTCCTCAGGGCTCTGTCCTATCTCCTATTCTCTTTCTAATTTTTATAAAGGATCTCCTTAACTGTACCTTAATTCCCATCCATTCATACGCAGACGACTCAACCTTACACTACTCCATTAGTTTTTCAGAACGCCCCAGCCAGCAATCCCTCAACGACAAACGTAATGAAGCCATAGAACTCTTAAATTCTGATCTAAATACTATTTCCAATTGGGGCAGAGAAAACCTTGTTAACTTTAATGCTTCCAAAACCCAATTTCTCCATCTATCTACCCGTCAGGATCTCCCAGCGGACTATCCCTTATTCTTCAACAATACAAAAATCAACCCTTCATCTTCTCTCAATATTCTTGGGGTCTCTTTTTCTTCTGCTCTCATTTGGAAGGACTATATTACCAGTCTTGCTAAGGCAGCCTCCCAGAAGCTGGGTGTGCTCAACCGCCTTAGGGGGTTCTTTTCCCCTGCACAGCTTCTTGCTCTGTACAGGGGCATAGTGCGCCCTTGTATTGAGTATTGTTCACATGTGTGGGGAGGTTCCTCTCACACCGCTCTCCTAGACAAAGTTGAAAGGAAGGCCTTTCGTATCATTAACTCCCGTCCACTCACCAACTCTCTGCAATCTCTCTCTCTCCACCGCAATGTTGCATCTCTCTCGCTATTCTATCGCTACTATAATAATCAGTGTTCTTCAGAGCTATCCCAGTGCATACCACCTCCTTTACGTAGGGCACGTGGTACCAGTCTTGCAACTCAATCCCACCCCTACTCTGTGCAACTCTCCAACCCAAGAGTGAAACTTTACTCTCAAACTTTCTTCTACTCAACAGCTGAGCTCTGGAACTCTCTCCCAGAATCAGTCTTTCCCTCTTCCTATGACTTAAATTGCTTCAAACTCTGTGTGTCCAGGCATTTTGGCTCGAACGTCCCTTGATTTTGGCCCGGTCACTCTTTCAACTATGGGGGAGGCACTCGTTATAGGCAGTTATGCCTTTTGCCTCCCTCAATCACATAGAAAAAAAAAAAAAAAAAAAAAAAATAGGAAGTAAGGTGTGGTGTGGAGGTAGATGTTCTGGAAAGTGTGAAAAGGAACAACTTGAGACGGTTCGGCCATATGGAACGTATGGAAAGCGAGAGAAGGACTAAGAGTGTGTACGAGAGCGAGGTGGAGGGACAGAGGGAGAGGTAGACCGAACGAGAGGTGGAAGGATGGAGTGAGGAAGTATATGAACGAAGGCGGTGCTGGTTGGGGGGAGGGGCGTCGACTGACTGGGGACAGAGGTGCATGGGGGCAGTTCATTCGTGGCCACCCCTTCGGCGATCACTGCGTCGGGCAATAGATAGACCTTCCTAATTTGGTTTGCGAACTTAATTTTACGTCACTGCAAATGGATAATCACGTTTCACACCCGTGATTTACACCCATATATCCACCTTCGCTTTGACCATGAAGCATTATCACAACTCGATACACAAGACTTAATTGCGGAGTGATTAATAAGCAAGATATACACATGTTCATAGCACTATCCCCTAAACTTAAGGTGATGGGGTATATTTATTATTGCAATTCTATATTTATCATAGTTTTAGTTTCCTCCCTAGACATCCATCAAGCTTAATATATTATCCTCAAGATTCCCCTTCCAGATAAATTTGTACATTCTTCAGTAGAAAAATTCGGCTGGTTCCTCTAATATTAAAGGCTCGCTATAACTCGTCAGGAAAAAATACACACCTAAATGGCACGAAACATCTTAAAATGTATAAAGAAATGGGGCGAGAGGTCTTATAATCCAAAAAATAATGCGGTGAAAGTCTTGTAATTTCAAAACTAATGGGTCTAAACAAGATGGAGTAGGGGCTCCAGAAACACTACCTCCCCCTTAAGCCCACGACGTGTCTGTCCAAGCTCAGTGTTTGCACTCCGTAAACCATGTATCTATGTCGCAATGTTCAATTTACATATGTTATTCTGTATATGGCCACCCTCATTAAATTAATGGGAATAAGGCGTCCGGCAATATAGATATAGATAGATCAAATACATAACCTACCCATAAATAAATTACCTATTGGACAGCAGTGGGTTGCTGTTGTTGGTAAGCATGATGTGTGGCATTTGTAATGGAAAGGGAAAGGATCGGGATATCATTAAGCCTCATCTATCTATCGCCCGATGCCGTAATCCCCGAAGGGGTGGCCACGAACGAACCGCCCCCATGCACCTCTGTCCCCAGTCAGTCTATGCCCCTCCCCCCAACCAGCACCTCCTTCGTTCATTTACTTCCTCACTCCATCCTTCCAACGCTCATTCGGTCTACCTCTCCCTCTGTCCCTCCACCTCGCTCTCGTACACCCTCTTAGTCATGCTCTCTTTCCATATGGCCAAACCATCTCAAGTAGTTCCTTTTCACACTTTCCAGCACATCTAACTCCACACCACACCTTCTTACTTCCTCATTAGTCTGTCTATCCCTCCATGTAACTCCGCACGCACTCCTTAAGTAATTAATTTCCACTGCTCTCACTCTTGGTCCGAGTCTCTCAACCAACGTCCATGCTTCGCATCCGTAAGTCAGTGTCGGGATTACCACACTGTCATGCAAGGACTTCACTTCCATACGGACTACCCTATTTCTAGTTACTGCTTTTAGCATTCCTACAACCCTCTTCCCCTGTTGTACCCTCTCCCGCACTTCATCCATAGTCCCATCTTTACTCAACACACTGCCCAGATACTTAACAGAGTTGACCATCTCCATAGCCTGACCGTTCAGCTTCACCTCACACTGTGACTTCACCCCTTTCGAAGACCATAACCTTGCTCTTCCCCGCATTTACCTTCAAATTCCGCTTTTCGCACACTGTTCCAAACTCATTTACCAGACCCTGCAACTCCCATTCATTATCACTCATCAGAACTGTATCATCCGCAAACAGCAGTATAGGTAGCTTCCACTCAATTCCCTCCCTTTTCAGCGATACACCAACATCCACTGCTCTTGACAGTATTTCTTTCATGACTCCATCCATATATACAGTCAACAACCACGGGGACATCACACACCCGTTTCAAACCAACATTCAGGTCAAAGAACTCGCTCTGCTCACTCTCCACACGTACTGCCGCCTTTGCACCCTCATACATGCTCTTCACTGCTTTCAGCAACTTGCCCTCTACTCCGTATATTCGAAATACTTTCTACAAACCTTCTCTATCCACTCTGTCATAGGCCTTCAAGTCCATAAAGGCAACATACACCTTTTGTTTCTTCTCCAGATATTTCTCCATGCCTTATCTTACAGTCAATCTAGATGCTAGCCACTTAAAATGCTTGATATTATAACTTACCTGATTTTTATATAATCTAAGCCAACCATTAATCATGATACAAGGAGATCCTTTAAAAGTTAGACCAAAGAAATAAAAGTGAAAGATCTAGCATTACAAACGCAACAGCATACAAAAAATATCATGCTTAACCAGAAATAACACCAAAAGAATGAGAAACCCATGCAGAAGCCTTTAAATATACAGTAGCTCTGACAAAGACAAAGTAAAGTGAGATTACTTTGCTGGTAAAACAAATAAGTCCCAATGGTCGCATTTGTGTGTGTGCATGCAAGCCCGTAGAATATTCAAAGCTTAACCCCTTCAGTACAGTGATATCTGGTTTAATTTTGTTCTGGCAATCATTAAAAGTTTTTTTCTAATTTTGGAAATACTTGCAAGAATCTACAGGACAATGGAGATAGTTATTACCCTTACATCTCTATAGGTCATTATTAAGTTCAATAATATCGCTGCTGGCTTGAGTGAAACCGTACTTCTTGTGGTTCACTCGGTTTTAAAAGGTTATACTCAGTGTCAAACCGGGGCAATGGGTGTTTTGGGACTGGATGAAGTATGAGGGGAAATACAGGAAAACTTTAAGGTGCATTGTTTTGGCCATTGAAACACTATGTATACTTCCAAGGACATAATCCCAACTATAGAGTGTAACTTTAACTTTGTATATACAGTACTATAATAATGACTAAACTGAAGGGCCGTGGCAAGTTTGGTAGCACGTCGGACTGCTGATCAAAGGGTCGGCAGTTCGGTCCGGCCCCGTGTCATTGGTAGACATCAAGAGTTTGGACACTCAGGACTAGCAATTCATGGCATATGTCCAGCAAAGTCCCTGTAAAAAGGGCATGCCCGAGCCGTGTCAATCTAGGGAGTGTACGGCATTAAAAGCTGCATCAAAATAAAGGGGACTCTGGTTTTGGATGGGGGTGAATAGTCTCTCGTTCGACACCATGATTATGTACAGTATATATGTAATGAGAGCCAGAATAATAGAAAGGCAAGCATCATTGTATTGCAAGGGTTCAATCATAGAAAGCGATACAAGAATGGATAGTTGAAACACTGCGGGAGTTTGATTATTTCAAGCGAGTTAAAGAATAGATGTTTATAAAGAAATATAATAAAGAATTTCTATAAACTGTCATTAAATAAAACCAAAATAAATTACAAAAATACCCGATGTAAAAAGTACCTGATGCCCTATTTAAAAATATAAAGAACCTGTAAGGTATCTTTAACCTTAGAGATTAAAAGTAATGGAGTTGGCATGTGTAACAGAATAGCAAATATCTATGGGTAATATCTATAATAAGAGGTATACCACATGACATGTGTACAGGAATAGCTAATACTTTTAATAGAGGACATTTTAATACAACTAAACTTAAAATAATAGCAAAGCTCAAAATACACATTAACTAATTAAAACAAATTGAACGGACTGACTACCGGTATTCTATATTACAAAAAATATTAGTTCTTATAAAAAAAAAATCTTTCATTAATCAAAATTATAAAGGCAAAATCTATAAACACAGTGTGAGGTGAAGCTGAACGGTCAGGCTATGGAGATCGTCCGCTCTTAAGTGTCTGGGCAGTGTATTGAGTGAAGATGGGACTGTGGATGCAGGGAGGGGGGGTTGTGGGAGCTCTGAGGGCAGTGGCGGGAAGTGGGGTGGTCAGTGTGGAGGTGGGGAGGTCCTTGCAGGACTGTGTGGTGATCCAGACACCGACTTGCGGAAGTGAAGCGTGGACGTTGGTTGCGAGACTCGGACCAGGAGTGGGAGCTGTGGAAGTGAATTGCTTGGGAAGTGCGTGCGGATTTGCATGGAGGGATAGACAGACTAATGAAGTGAGAAGGAGATGTGGTGTGGAGGTGGATGTGCTGGAGGGTGTGGGGGGGGGGGGGGGGAGCAGCTTGGGATGGTTCGGCCATGTTGAGCGTGTGGAAATAGAGAATGACTAAGAGGGTGTACGAGTGAGGAAGTATATGAACGAAGGCGGTGCTGGTTGGGGGAGGGGCGTCGACTGACTGGAGACAGAGGTGCATGGAGGCGGTTCGTTCGTGGCCACCCTTTCGGGGATCACGGCGTCGGGTAATAGATAGATAAATAGAAGAAATTAAAAAAATGCAAATTGTCAATTTCAACCAGTCAGTTATCCAGTCTCCCATTTTGTTAACTTTATTAAAGCTTAGTCACCATTAACATAATAGAAAATAAAAACACAAAAGTAAACCATTTATTTCTTTTATTATCACAAGTTGACAAAGATAATAGAGTACTTTAACAAAATATATAATAAGATAAAATATCTTCTTTCAAAACTTAGGAAAAATAAACGGTCTAATCTGAACAGCAACAAAATAACTAATAAACATAACAGGGACGCGCACATTAAGGTTATCTGTACATGCACACACAAAAATCACTAAGTAATTATGTATACTAACATAGCTAAACATTTACTATTTATGTAGGTAAGTACAAATTCACCTTTCATATTTTTTATATTAATGTACAGTAGGCAGGTGTAAATTCACCCTTCACATTTCTTTTTATGTCATAGGATTCTCATTATATTCTCTGAGGCATTAAGACTTTCTAGCAGATAACATTCTCACTAGTCACACCCCATCATATCCCAAATTCTCTGTTCCAAGTTATCATAAATGGGTAGGGCATAAAATATTTATCCAACTGCACATAGCCAATAACTATTATGGTACTAGGATAAATTAATCAACTACACACAATTTCCTTTAAACCAATATCTGTTCTGAACCTCGCACTCTAGATAGGTTTTCTCTCTCCATCCTTTGAAAATTTGTTAAAATATAATCAGTAACATGAAACTATTTTGTATTACCAGTACCTGATGAAATAGGTTACCAACAAACACCTACCAGTAATGCCAGTCATTGTGTTGTAAAAAATGTAACTGCACTTAAGTATTTTTTGTAATAAGAGTAATTTCATATTTACATATAATGGAATGAGCACGAAGTTTCAGAAAGGACTTCTAATGTGGACAGAAAATTGGCCAAGCAGAATATTTCCCAATGGTGCTAGACATGTCAAGTATCAAACTTCTTGAACCTCTAATTTTACATATCCAAATAGAGTAAATGGCTCGAGACCATATTTTTAAATATATATGTAAAATATGTCTACTGTACGAAATTGTCAGAAAAATTCCCGTTCTATTCAAAACAAACTTCACCTACCCAATTATCATCCCCAATAAACTTGCCTTATTGCCGATGACCAAGCTGAATCTAAGTTTACAATTCTTCCTTAGGTTCAGCCTTAGAAGGGGTGGGCTTGTTAGCGGCCGTCTGTTGAGCCGCCTCCGCTGCCTCGACCTCCCGGATCTCCTTCATCTTCTCTATCAGCGAGGTATCTTCCCAGGCAGACATGTCGCCAGGGGGCAGTTCGGAGCAAGGCACCAGAGGATTGCTGGAATAAAAGAAGATTGAAAAGTAAATTTGATAACTTATGAGCTGTAGATATGCATTAAATTTAGCTTGCTGAAGAGTTTCAATACCCTCTTTTCGATGCTTTCCAACCTTAGGAGGACAATATCCAGTAGGCCATAGAACAATAGTTATTAACATGATTGTCTCCGATTACCAGGACCAGTATAGAAATTATAATCTAAAACTTGCAAAATAAACAAACAAAACTTGGACGAACACCGTAAAAGGTCAAAACTTGTGACAACGCTTAAGCAATTAAACCGATACACTCCTAACTTACCTACCATATTACCGTCTGTTGGAGCACTGTTACTATATCAACTATGGCACTGCAATCCAGGATCAATATAACAAAAGCTAGTCAAGATGGAAGATATAAATAGGATGGAGCGAAATTAAATGAGGATGGTGAGATGGATATATGGGTCTGCTATGAGAGACAGAACCCCCAGTGTGGAACACAATGCCTATGGGTATTTAGGCATTGAGAGAATTAGTGAGATGTGTAGGAGTAGGCTTAGGTGGTATAGACATGTGGAAAGGATGGATTTAAATAATTGGGATAAGAAAAGCAAGTCTATGAACGTAGAGGGAGTTGCAAGGAGAGGTAGCACAAGAAAGACGTGGGATCAAGTGGTACAAACCGATCTGGCAGCCAATGACCAGGCTGCCTGGAATGCCACCATTAGGTGAACAAAAAGGCTGGCCTACTCATGTGTGGATCAGTCTTTTATGTATGTATGTATGTATGTATATATAACAAAGCATAGGAATTAAGTATTAAAGAGTAATGTCGAGTTAGAAGATACTGCAGTTTATCTGGGAGAGCTACCATAAGGTGACCAAGACTGACCCTTTCACACACTTACAAATCCCATTAACCCCTTCATTACCGGTGACAATTTTTCAGCAGTCTTCAGACTATTTATGAAGCTTGGGAAGGATATATAAGAGCTAAAAGAATTAACTGAGATAGTCTGTAGCCTTTTAATTGACCACTTGGGAGTTTCATTCTATATGGAAGTTGGAGCCGTAGACATCAATATTGAGCAGATTTACCAGCTAAATTACAGTTTTACTAAATTTATAAATAGCCTACATAAAACCCAATACAACATACTCTTTAGCCATCAGAAACCTACATTATTATTGCATTTCTATTTACTATCTATGTCTACAGCTCCAGCTTCCTTATAGCCTGAAACTCACAAGTGGTCAATTGGTGGACGTCCTCCTTAAGCTGAATAAAATAATCTAATAATTGCCATAATATAATGGAAAGAGCATCACCAGTTATTAATGGGTTAAAAACTATTAATTAAAGATAACCAAAATTGAAATTATGAAAGACACCCACACATGTTTTGGGTGTAGGCTACATGACTATACAGTTCGTAAACATCCCAGATGTTTTGAAATTACGACAAAAGGCTGAAGTTCTACTTTAATTTTTCCTAGTGTATAATTATTTGTCACAGTAACATTGTAGGTAATCACGAGCCGTGACAATAGGCAGTAGAGCGTAAACTGCTGATCAAAGGGCTGGTGGATCAAGCCTGCACTGTCAAAATGTTATTGGTAGATGTCAAGCCAGGGCAACTTGACCTAGCCATTCGATTCGTGACACACGCCTAATTTTCATGGCCACCCCTTCTCGGGAATTACGGTGTCTGGCAAAAACAAAATTTTTTTTTTAGGTTTATTAATAAACAATAGAATAGCCTTCAACATACCTATCCAAGACGCGTACAAAGGCATTATTGAGCACCGCAGTACACACACACACCAGAAATCAAAGTTGAACTTGTGACAGAAGGTACCTTTTGATACCTTTTGGTGAATATATTGTTTGAGCATAACTAAACGGAAATACTGAATGCATAGAAAAATCATTTGAGGAGGAGCACTTTAACCCACAAAATCAGGGGGGCCTCATATGATCCCGATTGGTGTGTCCGGGGCCATTTGGTTAAAAGAAAGATTCATTATTCAGTAGCTACTGATTGAGACCACCTAGAGCAGTCAACTTAATTGCAAATTGTAGAACGTTTTGTTGTCTGTAGACTGCCGTTGAGATGACATCGATACGACAAGTGGTTTTTGTGTTATGACTATTATAGTGGCGCTTTTTAGGCCTCCCGGATTCCTGATTTTTTTTTTTGCCTCCTAAGAAGCCTCCCAGATTTCGTGGGTTAATGACTTTTCGCACGCAGCTTCTTTAGGTCACTGAAAACATTGTCAATAAATTGCTCCTCAATGGTGATTCTTTACACACACACAGTGTAGCCTCTGTTCACCTAGCAGTATAAATAGGAACCTGGTATAAGTGGACGAAGTTGTGACGTCCCATCTGGGGTTGGTGATCGGTTACAAGGCGAGATGGGTATCGTACTGGTCAACCTAAGCCTTCGGGTGAGACTGGTACCGTAGTGAGAATGGTACCGTACAGATTAACCCTAAGCCTCCGTTTCCAGATGTCGCCAATTGGCTAAAATACAGACTACACACACATCCACAGCCATTCCAACGATACATAAACACTTAACATGCATTTCATGCAATACATTCCCAGTTAAGGAGGCACGATAATAATGAGCTTAGCTCGCATTGCGTGGATTCCCCTTGACGAACGAGTGAACACACACACACGAACAAACACACACACACTAACAAACACACACACACTAACACGTAAACCCTCATTATCTGACTAATTGTGGGATGGCCACTTCCGAAATGTAAGATTTTCAGAGATGTCCGAATTACATCATTGCATGTGAAATTAATCATATTAATGACAAATACAAACATTATGTTTTCAGGGCCAGTAAAGTACAAAGTAATCAATATTAACACAATAGTTATAAGGCACAGGCTTGAATAATTTGTCCTAAAACCACATAAAACTGAGTGAGAACACTGGACACCCGACACAAATCCCGTCCAACTCTGAAATTTGCAGAGATCTACAGGGACATGTTCGACACTAGATGCCATTCCGAGAAGTACGGGTTTCAGAGTAAAAAGAGTGAGAAAATGGGGGTTTACTGTATAACTGTACAACTGAACAGGAATAGAAAGCATAAATCCCCTAATGTACCTATCGGAGGGTGGCAGGAAGGCGTCCTTAGGCACGGCCGTCAGATCGAAGTTGTTACAGAGGAGGTGGGCAAGGGTGACCCCTTTAACGTAGTCCTTCTGTTCCTTGGTCAACATGCTGCTCTCGTGTTCCCAGTACAGGCGGTTCCCGGTCTTCAGGCGCGCAAACTGGTCAGCCTGGGGAGGAAGAATAAAAGCAATTAATAAAGGATTCAGCTAATCACTACTACAATGACCACCACTAACACACTCACAACCATTATCACCACCACCCCTGCAATCACTGCCACCACCACTATCACAACTACCACAATCACCACAAAAACCTCAATCACCAATACAATAACCAAATCACTAGCCATTTTGGCTCGAACGTCCCTTGATTTTGGCCCTGTTACTCTTTCAACTATGGGGGAGGCACTCGCTATAGGCAGTTATGCCTTTTGCCTCCCTCAATCACATAGGGAAAAAAAAAAAAAAAAAAAAAAAAAAAAAAAAAAAAAAAAAAACCATAACTACCGTACCACAATCACCACAACTACCGTACCACAATCACCACTGCAACAACCACAATCACTACCAGTCACCCACACAACTACCACCACAAACACAATCCCCTTCTCCACAACCACAATCACCAGCACAACTAAAATTACCCCCACAATCACCACCACAACTACCACAATCACCACCACAATCACCACCACAACTACCACAATCACCACCACAACTACCACAATCACCACCACAACTACCACAATCACCACCAAAACTACCACAATCACCACCAAAACTACCACAATCACCACCAAAACTACCACAATCACCACCACAACTACCAGTCACCCCCACAACTATCACAATCACCTTCCCCTCGCACGCACCCAAACTTCGGCCAATTCTCGCCCTGAATGTTTAAACAGTTGAACTTGAAGAAATTTAATTACGAAGAATTTCCTAAATGGTTACTTCCCTCCATTCTCTATTTTTCACTCCCCCTCTCTCTCGTTCAGGGGGGTGGAGGGATTTAGTAGTACACACTCACACTTCATACTGCAATACTCTTCCACTCAATCTAATCCTTAGATATAGGCTATCTTTCTACATATTCCATACAAATAATATAGGCTATCTTTTTACATCTTCCATACAAATAATATAAGCCATCTTTCTACATCTTCCATACAAATATCACTCACACCGATACTTCATTACCGTTCTCTATCCTAAGCCCACTTTCCTTCTCATTCTTTATCTCTTATCTCTCTTTTTATCTCTTTTTATCTGTCTCTCTTATACAGGCCTAATTTTGTTATTCTGGTTTCATCCTTTTCCTTCCAGCCTCAATCATATTAACCACTATCAATTCTCACATGCAACAAGTTCATCATACAGTTATCATAATACAATAAAAACGCTACCATCATACAACCAATCACAGCCCAAAAATTATAAATGCACAAGTAAATAGTAACTACAGAACACAAACCCAACAACCATACAATCATCAAAACCATATCATTAAACACATCATAGAAGACTGCATTTCACACAACCACTTACACCAACAACACAATTTACACTCCTTGAGAGCTCTGTGGAAAGGCCCGACCGTGGCCATGGCCTTCCTTAGGGACTCGGGGCTGTTCGGCCAGGTAGCTTAGGAAACAACAACCATATATCATCACAACCATGCAATCATCACAGCCAGACAATCATCAAACCATACAATCATCACAACCATAACTACAATCACCACCACACATTCACTTTCTCAGAATATATAGAATCCTCGTCAAAAATAGGTATCATATTTGTTCAAGTTATCCATGAATGACTTTCTTCCGAAGGAAAACGATCACTTACCTATTGTTGCTTGTGGGTAGGATCACTTTAAAAACTCCAGCTGGCACAAGGAAGGAAAACTAACACCAATAACACCAACACAACACTTATAACACAGTTACAATAACACAGCACCAGTAACAACACATCAGCAACACCTAGAGCAACAACAACAAAACACTTGGGCGAGGGCTGGTCCTATCCAGAGTGAGGTGTGGCATCCTCTACCCAACCTTTGCCATTTCGGTCTGTCTCTTTTCCTTCTAAATGCTGGCAAGATCGCCCGATTGGGTGGCACTGCAAGGTGGGCGGCGTACGGTGGGAGCATGAGCTGATGATCCCCGCTCCCTCTTCCCTCTCAAAGACAGATCTCTCGCCCTGGCCCCTACGGGGGCCCGAGCACCTGGATGGCTTGGGTCTACCAGACTCGGGACTGCTCGGCCAGACAGTCTGGAGAGCTACAAGAAAAACAAAACGCTCGGACCACTGATCTCTCCCATGCTTTTAATCCTTGGGAGCAGTGGGGTTTGCAATAATATATATTACTATATTCAGTGTGAAGTCCTTGGGTAACCAGTATGTATCACAATGAGTATCATGAAAACAATGGAGTAATTCTAGGGGATATTTAGGAGGATGCTAGGGAAGGTCGTCATTATAAGTTACCCACAACTGAATGGTTTCTTTTTGGGGTATCAACTAAAGAAAAGGACTAAGTTTCATCTATATCAACTAAAGAAAATTACTTAAGTTTCATCTATATCAATCCATTAGTTCTATTTTTTGTATATCCTTACAAACAGGCACACATATACATTCATATTATCTCTGGAAAATTCTGGTTTGGTGGAGATACAAGACTAAAGTTAAATAATCGAGCAAGCCTCGATAGAAATTGTATATCTATGCAAAATGATACGGTAACTAAAATAATGGCTATGTTATAAGGTTAATATAATTAAGTAACATGAGAGTCCTTACCAATAAACAAGTGTACGTCTTGCCAGCCACAGCATCCTCATCCACACCTGCCTCCAACACTCCCATCACAGCATCCACGTCACCCAGCTCATCCCTGAAGAAAGTCAAGGTTGAACAAGAATAAGTTCTCTACCCACTTAATTTCCAAAGTAACCATTTGCCATTAGTATTAATTATTTTCAGCCAAACTGGGTCATCCCATTTTAAAAGAGTAGCACAGCGAGTGCACATCAGTAATTGACCACTTGCGAGTTTTGTTCTATAAGAAGTTGGAGCCGTGAAGATCGATATTAAACAGAAATGCAATAATAATATAAGTTACTGATGGATAAATGGCATGTAGAATTGGGTTTTATGTATTTATATATGTATTATGACCGTACTTTAGCTGTAAATTCTGTCAAATATCGTTGTCTACAGCTCCAACTTCCTTATACAACGAAACTCGCAAGTCGGCAATTGAGAGCCACCCATGCACATTCTGGCATTTGGTAGGACTTTAAAATTTAGCAACTTGGTTTTCATAAACAGATTAGACACTATCAACTGAGACATTAATGAATAGACAGATGTTTATATACATAATCAAGACAGCAAGAACATTTACATTATTTATTTTTATTTGTTTATACAGACCACATTAGCTCCATACTAGAACTCTCATAGGACTGGCCATACTTACATTCTAATCCCTAAGTTACTTAAATATACAACATTCAGAATAGTTCCTTGTCCAAATTATTCAACTTACTGGTAGAGTTCCTTCAGTTCATCAACAGTGTCCTGTCCCAGTACTGGAACAAAGTCGTCCCAGCTGTTGTACTGTCCCTCGTTGTCACAGAACTGTCGCCACACCTTGTATCCAGCAACACCTGGCAACAGATAAACGAGTAGCTATTAGTAACTTTTTTTTACATAGCACAAGAACTTACTCAATTTTTTTTTACCACACCAGAAACAGACGCTATAGTGGCTATATCACTGAGCGAGACCTGTGCATATGAATTTTAATCATCATCCACGTAGATCTATTACGCCCATGTTGTTGGCATGCTTTCCCTGATTTCACTAAAATCTGAAAAATAAATATTTATGACCAAAGAAATATCGAAGAACTTCGGTCACTAAAGGGAGTTTATAAAAAGACCTATAGAGTGATGTTCTTAGTCCGCATGATGTGTGGGGGTTAGGAGAGAAAGAATATGATAGCCAGAACTCACCATGGTCCCTAGATCGCTGTATATCCATGGCAAGAAGGTCCTGGTAGGGGTCTTTACGGATAGAGTTGTAGTGGGTCGACTCCAGGATATCGGTCTTGCCCCACTCAGACTTCCACTCAGTTTGCATCTGAGGAAAGTTATTGAAAACATTACATAAAGGTTACAATATATCAGGACATCAGTTACATTACAATACAAAAATTTTGTTTTTTAAATTCTTCTGTTAATGTAACATGTAAAGTAAAGAATGTTATCTATTTAATAACCTGTGATAAATGTGGTATACAATATGTTGGAAAGACTGAGCAATGTTTAAGAGAAAGAGCCTACGGGCATAGATCAGGAATTAAGAACGGCATTGACTCCAAGATTCTTCTATATAAGCATTTTAACACAGATTGTACTAAATTTGATTGTAAATACAAAATTATAGAAATTGTTCAAAGTAATCAAAATGTTTTAAATAGAGAAAATTATTGGATTGGAAAATTAATGACCATCTATCCATTTGGACTTCATCAAATAAAAAATGTTGGCAACATTTTGTATAAAGATTTATTAAAAAACTATTTTAATAACCCATAGTTTAACTTCCCTGTTTTAAACAGAAGACCTGGTAGACACGGTAATAGAAGACTAAATACATTTAATAAAAAGAAAAACAGGTCTGATATTAAAATTATTGTTAATAATTTATTAATTATATCGAAATTTCGGAATTAAAAAATTAAAAGATTCATTGGAAGGCCTACAAAAGAAAAGTTTTGCTCCTTTTATAGAAAATATTCTAAACAATAAACATAATTTCACAAATAAATTTAAGAATATAGTCTTTGCTTTTATGGGATATATTAGAGCTAATTCTAAGAAATCCAAAGATAACCGTATTAAAGATAAAGTAATGTCCACTTTAAATTATTCCTCTAAAATTTTAGACAAAATTAATGTTAACAGTCTTATTAATTCAAAGAAAGTTAAGCCCATGTTACCAGATGGTTGTAAAGATTTCAAATCATTAATAGTGTATTCATATGAACGACCCGTTGGGTCTATTATTTGGAATTATAATAAAGTTTTAGGAAATCTTTCAGATAATGATATTTTCAATAATAATAAATGCGTGTGTGAAAGAGTCATGGATATGCCAGCTAGCAGAAGTGATGCACTAGCAAAGTTCATTTATAGTCCGATATGTCACATTAACAGGTGATGTAGAACTAGTTAAACATTTTGCAAACAACAAATTAGCGGAGCTATGTCGTAAAGGGTTTAAATTTAGAATAGGGAGTAATAAAGTAACATGGGACATAATTTTAAAAGATATTGTTTTTTCAGTCAATAAATTAAAAGATAAATTGTTAAAAATTGTGTGCTGCGATGCGAGAGAACTAGAAGCATGGTCTAAATTATTAATTAAGTTAATTAGAAATAAAATTTTCTCGCTTAAAAATGAATTTAATCTTTCAGATTTTATAGACTATAATTATAATAAGCTTAAAGCTGATTTAATAAATTTACATTTTGTAATCACTACAGTAGATAAAGCCAGCAATAATTATAGCTTCACATGTAAGAAATTTTATCTTGAAAACATGAAAAAAGAATTAGGCATTAAGGGTAACATTACGTAAAAATATTTGCGGTAATTCTGTTTGTGAAATTCAAAATAATCTGAATATTGATAACTTAATCGATGAACATACCAAGAAAAATATAACATTTGATATTAAACTTTCTGATAAGAACAAGTGCATTGCAAAATTATACATGTTACCTAAATTTCATAAAAGACCTTATAAATATCGCTTTATTGCCGGAGCAAAATTTGCTACCACTAAAACTTATCAGAACAAGTCGTAAATTGCTTAAAATACATTAAAAGTACTCAAAGATATTGTAATACCATCATGAGAAGAACTGGCATTAACTATTATTGGAGTGTTGACAATTCGTTAGAAGTTATTGATAAAATAAATATCATGCCGAAAGTTACCTCGGTACTTAGCTTCGACTTTTCAACTTTGTATACCAATTTGCCTTTAGATTTAGTATACTCAGAGCTTTGCTTTATTATAGATTTGCACTTTGACAGGTTCGTTGGGAATGGTAATTATTCATAAATGTTTATACATATTTTAATAATGCATCGCTTAGCTCTACTCCCACGAGTTCTGTAAATTTTGATAGAACTAAACTTAAAGATGCCCTTAAATTCCTCCTTTTCATTACTTATGTTAGATTCGGGCCTTACATTTTCAAACAAATACTAGGAATTCCTCTGGGTGGAAATGCTAGCCCTTTAATTGCAGACTTATTCTTGATTGCTTTAGAATTTGAATATATAAAAGACTTAGTTGACAGTAGCAAGGAAAATAAAATTCCAGAAAAATTAGCACTTGCTAAATTGTTAAGTAATAATAGTAGATATATTGATATTCTCTTTTGCAATTTGTTAAATTTTAATCAAGTTGCTAAACTTATTTACCCTAATTCTATTCCCCTCACACAATGTAACGTAAATTATAAAGTTGAAAATTTTCTTTATATAAATATAGAGATTGTTAATGAACAGTGCATACTTAAAGTATATCACAAAGTTGATGATTTTAATTTTAATGTAATAAACTTTCCTTTCCCTAGTAGTAATATCGATAGTAAAATAACTTATAATTGTTTTTATTCCCAGTTAATAAGATTTTGTAAAATCTGCACTAAAGTAGATGACTTTTGGGCTAGAGCTAGGTTACTATACAGACTTAGTAGACAGGTTTTGAGGCTAGTAAATTGTTCCATAAATTTAATCTTTTTAGGGTCAATTATTGTGACTATTCTAAAATTTGACCTCAATAATTTTAATCAAGCATTTTTAACTTGAAGTTTCTTTTATAACCTCTGCTTACTTTTTGTCTGTATTTATTGTTTATCTTTTTCTTTTTCTATTATTGATATTAATATTGACGATTTTTTAAATTGATTGTTCTTGTTAAAAGAGTACTCTGTTTAAATCTGTTACTTCATATTTTGCAATTATTTGTCTTTATATTATATGTATTCATTGTCGATAGTATCAATTGCTTGCTTTTGCGATTTCCTTAGTTTATTTGTGCGATAAATGTAGGTTATTTGTAGGGTAGTTATTGATAGGAGTCACTTGAGGCATGCTATGCTTACAGGTACCTACCCGATAGCACTATCGTTAGTGAGTGCTGTACTGTATTTTATATATTATTTTGTAATAGTATAGATATCTTATCAATATTTGTATTTTGTACTATTGTTAATGTCTTGTCTTGTTGCAAATTTGATTTTAAATAATATTTTGACATTTAACATGTAGTTTCTTTATTCATGCAGAGTTTAGTAAAATTTACCAGAACGTCCCGGACTTCCCAAACTTGACTAATTCCTTTAACGTGACGATGGTGCGTAGTTATATGTGCGATTAGTTTGCTTGGGAAACAGATTAACTTGCTCATGTAGTAATGTACACCCTATGTGGTGGATTGTGTTCTTTTATTTAATAATTTTCATTTTAGTAAGCGTTGTTTCCACATAGCGATTTTGATAATTTAATTTGACTTTATATTGTCCTTGTCCCAATTTTGGTTTGTTTAGTTTGCAAGTTTTAAATTTTAATTGTAACAACTCTAAACTATCGGCTCCATGGCTTCCAATAGATAATCCACAATAGCTTATGGCATCACTGTCTAGAATTTACTGATGCCAACTGTAATTGGGGAGCTTCGAGGAATCTACTAATCATTAGTCAGTATGTCTAGGCATTATCGAACTCAAACACTGAAATCCAAACAACTCACGCCAGGATTTCTGTAAGAGGAAAGTGCGAAGGAAGCGAGGATTCCTGGGTTGACCTCTGGGATGAAGGACGCAGCGTGACCCTCCGCCCCCGGCTGTAAGGAATGCTTCTCCTGAGTGGCTTTACCCAGCAGGACCTTAAGGTACTCGCCGAAGGTTATGTGGGCGTACTCCGCTATCAGGATACGTCTGCAGACGAGAAGAGATATTATATATTAGTATTTGGGATAAAGTAAAGTTAGGCAGATGGGGCAGTATAAATTTAGGATCAAGTACGACTAGGCTGGGTCTTAAAATGAGGGATATGAATGAAAGTAATAGAGATAAAGTAAATACATTTGGTATATGAAGGTAAATACCAGAGCTGAAGTTAGCTGCACTATAAGGCATACAGTAAAAAAAGAAAGAACCAAGTGCTCTGATCTCTTACACCACCATGACTCCCCACACCTGCCCTCCTCTTCTGAGCCTCTTTGTACCAAGCACACATGGTATCCATATCGTAAAACACTTCCATTACTTAACACCCCCCCCCCCCCCCTTTCCTCCCAACTTTCCATCACCTCTCTTCTTCTTTAACTCCTTTTACTACCAAGTCTTTCCCTTCACTGCCACCACTCCCTCTTCCAATTCTTCTACTTCTTCATTTTCATCCTAATCTTCTTTTCATCCTTTCCCTTCACCACCACTCTCCCTCTATTCCCTCCTTTTCCTCTTCCTCCAATTCTTCTGATTGGTTTCATCCTTATCTCCTCCTCCACCCTTCCAACGTCTTTCCTTCTCCTCCCTTCCCCCCCCCCCTGCCTCCCCATGATCAACAAGTTTCCATCATATCCTATCCAATCCCACTTTTTTTCTGCAACCAAGACAGGCCAGGTGGTCCACTCATAAACTAAATCCGTTATCGAACACAAAGTAGATAATGCATAGCGATTTTGGATAAACAAATTTATCTGGTTTACAGCTTAAGGGGGGTCACCTGCTTGTTTTTATCGTTCCTTTTCTCTTCCTCTGGCTTGTATCCAGTCGGCCCCATTCAGCCAACTGTTTTAAGACGTTTATCCCCATCCAGGTGTGCAATATCTTCTTGGCTAGCATTAGCGACCCAGCATTGTATTCAGAAATCCGGCTTCGCCGGAGACTTTTTTTCTATCGAAAAATTTACAAATTTAGCTTGCTGTCAAAACAAAAAATATACAAGCTGGCTCGCTCCCGCTTGCCAAGAAAATATTGACACCTGGATGGGGGTAAACTTCTTAAAACAGTAGGCTGAATGGGGCCGAATGGATACAAGCCAAAGAGAGAGGGAGAGAAAGACAAAACAAAGCGAGGTGGGCCCCCTTAACGAATCATAACAACTGTAAGTGTATTTTGCTCCCTAATTAATGAACAGTGTAATAATGAAACTTTAAAATGAGGCTACTTTCAGTGAACAACCCCTGTACAGTCTGCCAAATACGTGTTGTCGAGACACTAAGTACATTTCGATCGATAATTGGTATCAGCACTAAACATTAACCCCTTCTGTACCGGCTGTCTTTTTAACTTTATTCTGCCTACTATTAGACGATTTTACAGTTTAAAAAGGGCCTCCAGCAATTGAAAGGCTTCGAGGTATCTCACTTACCTCTTGTTTACCACAAATCCTTAAACTGCACAAATTCTAAATATAGCTACAATAAAATTAAAATTACATCGCCGGTACAGAAGGGGTTAAGTCATCTTTTCGAGTGAGATATACAAACATGTTCCTATCTTTACACACCCTATTCAACATCTGACAGACATTAATACAGCAAGCAAAACTTAATGACACCCGAGACGAGACTTATTTGGCCAACTGTAGCCTACATGCTAGTGAATAATTCCCCTAGGAGAATAGCAAGACGAACAGCCGGTCATCCCTTTATTTATTTATTCTTATCTACTCTTTGCTTCACTACCTTTTAAGCCTTTTAGGAGAGGTGGTTTATATACATCTATATACTGTATTGTATAAATTATTATATTATGTATTATATATATTATATATATATATTATATATATAATATATATTATATATATTATATATATATACATATATAATATAATAGCCTTAGTCGGCAACCCATCTATAAGAGACAACCTTATCAAAATCCGGGTGGATGAGACTAGTCAGCCTTGGTCGGCAACCTGTCTAGGGGAGCAAACTTGATACAAATCCGTACTGCTTACCTAAGGGTAAGGCAGGTTAGTGGATGGACTAGCCGAACACCACTGTAGAAAAATAGTGCTAACAAGATACAAAGAGGGCCTCTGGGTCCGACGGATCCTAAATGGAGTGGTCAATCCTGTAAGTCCTTTAGTAAACTGGCTTGGGTTATCTCTTACAGGGAATAGGTCCGCTTGGGGGCATTCTGTGTATGGCTACCCTCATTAAGGGGAGTAAGGCGTCCGGCAATAGATAGATATATATATATATATATATATACATACATACATACATTACATACATACATATAAACCTAAGAACATAAGACAATGAGTCTGCAAAAAGGCGATCGGCCCATACAAGGCAGATCCCTGTCACACCCAACCACAATTACAAGGCCCAATTATAGGCCCAACTCACTAATCCCTTGAGTACTGCCCCCACCAAAATGGTCAGGGATTAATACATTATATATCTATATCTATATCTATATCTATATATATATATATATCTCTCGGTATATACTGTATATATATATATTTTTTTTTCTTTTTTAAGCTTGCGCTTTAGACCTCTAGTAAGCTTTAATAAATACCCCCAAGATAAAATTGTGCATTTTTCGGTAGAAAAATTCGCCGGCCGAAGGTAAATTGCAGGTTAGTGACAACTCTCCAGGAAAAAACCGACACCTGAATGGCACGAAAAGTCTTAAAATTGACAAAGAAATTGGGCAAAAAGGTCTTCAAAATAGCCAGACTAATGGGGATAAATATGAGGGAGAAGGGGGACAAAAAAAAACTTAATCCCCTTTTAAACATATCAGCTAATAGGCTGATTCCAGCTACCATGAGGCAATTTCCTTCAGGTAAAGAAAGTCTCCCTTTTATTCGTCTCTGAATGGACCCATCGAAGTAAGAGGACTTAGAACCAATTTGGGAAGACATATTCCAACCAATGGCCACTAAAATGTTATGCTTACCTGTACAGTCAGCCTAATAAGTCATGTCTCGGTACAAAGTATATTTTGATCAATAATTGGTATCAGCAATATCTAAAACTTGACTGATTCGTTTCGAGTGAGGCATACAAACATGTTCCTACACTTACCCACCCTATTCAACATCTGGCAGACATTAATACAGCACAAAGCGAGCAAAATTTAATGATAGCTGAGAGGGGACTTATTAGCGATACCGTACACTTAAAGCGATGTCAGTGTCACACCTAAATGGCACGAAATTTCATAAAATAGACAGAAATGGAGTGAAAGTTCTTAAAATTGCCAAACTAATGGGGCGAACGTCTTAAAATGTCAAATGCAATTAAGCTAAATATGAGGGACAAAGGAGTCTAGAAAATATCCCTCCAGTGGAAATCTCCCCTTAAACTGTCTATATATTCTAGTTTCAGATTATGAAGTCCACCAGTGTTAAATATACGCTCAGCCAGGTTTTCCACATGTTTATCGAACTTTTTCAAACCTCATAACTTGCTTCCACAATCTATTTCCATCCCAATATTCTTCTAATCCTACTCTTCTTCCTATCCTCTTCCTTTCTACGTATCCTTCTCTCTTCTAATCTTGTTTTTATCCAATTTTCGTCCTCTCCCAATCATCCTCCTCTTCCTACCATCATCCACTTTCTTCCTACCCCCTCCCCCTCTTTTCTTCCTTCCCAAATTGACTAATTCCTTGAACGTGACGATAGTGCGTTATGTGTGCGTTTAGTTTGCTTGGGAAACAAATTAACTTGCTCATGTAGTAATGTACACCCTATGTGGTTAATTGTGTTCTTTTATTTCATAAATTTTATTTAGTAAGCGTTGTTTCCACAGCGATTTTGATTAGTTATGTTGCCTTTATATTGTCTTTGTATCAGTTTTGGTTAGTTTAGTTTGCAAGTTTTAAATTTTAATTCCATCCTCTTCTCCTAATCCTCCTCCTCTTCCTACCCATCCCCCCCCACTCTTCCTACCATCCTCCTATTCCTATCATCCTCCTCTCTTCCTACCCCTCCCCCCCACTCTCTTCCTATCATCCTCCTCTCTTCCTACTCCCTCCCCCTCCTCTCTTCCTTCCATCCTCCTATTCCAATCACCCTCCTGTCTTCCTATCCTCCTCCTCCTTCCTTCCTCGTCCTTTTTTTCCTCTCTTCCTACCATCATCCTCTCTTCTTACTCCCTCCTCCTCCTCTTCCTGCCATCGTCCTCTATGCCTTCCTAATATTCTCCTCCCCTCTCCCAATATTCTCCTCCTCCTCTCCCCATATCCTCTCTTCCATGGATATAGTATTTTCGTCTTCTTCCTCTACCTCTTCCATTCTCCAGCAGTGATCAGCAATGTTGCAGACTTCAGCAAAATTCTGGTGAAGTCTGGCAGAATGGGTGGGTGGTTGGTGGTCGTGGGATTCATGATGGTTGATGGTGGTAGTGAAGTGGTGGTTGTGGTGGAGAAGTGGTGGGGGTAGAGTAGTGGTAGGGTTCATAATAGGTGGGGTTGAAGTGGTGGTGGTTTAAGGGGTCATGATGGTTGATATGGAAAACAGGTGGTGGTGGTGTTGATGGAGATGAGGTGGAGGTGGTGTAAGGGATTATGATAGTTGAAGGTGGAGAAGAGGTGGTGGTGGTGTAAGGGATGATAGTTGATGGTGGAGAAAAACTGCAGAAAAGGTGGTGGGGGTGGTGGCAGGTGGTATCATCCGTAATCGACCACTTGCGAGTTTCGGTTCTATAAGGAAGTTGGAGCTGTTAAGTGCCCCATTAATTACTTTTTCTATTCGTCTATACATTAGGCTACCATAGCACAGTTGGAATGTATGTACATGGTCAGATTAATATGCAGGATTCGAAACTGCTTAATAAATCGTAGGCTTGTGCATAATTCTTTAACCGTCTTGATAGCGTAATGCATAAATGCGCGAAATTTAGGTGTGAGTATCCTAGGTTCGAGTCCTTAGAGTGCCACATGTATTTGTTGATTTCATTGAGTTTAGAAGTAAAGTTGGTTGGTGAAAAAATATGAAATAACTAAACTAAAACCTTCCAAACAGTTACGGTGACAACTATCATCCTCTCAACCCATTGAAGATTAGGACGCATTTTGACAGTTCATTTTGGTGATCATTTAACGATCTGATCAGGTCAGAAGTGTGGGAAGCCATGAAAAGAGTTAAGTTGGGGAAAGCACCAGGAACAGATGGAGTGTGTGGGGAAATGTTGAGGTATGGTGGTGAGATAGTGATCGAATGGGTATGGAAAATGTGCAAACTAGCATGGGAGAAGGGGAGTGCACCTGATGACTGGAAGACAGGCATAATAGTCCCCCTATATAAGGGTAATGGGGAAAGAGGAGTGTGGTAACCACCAAGGAATATGTCTTCTAAGCGTAGTAGGGAAGGTGTACAGTAGGGTAGTGATTGAGATGGTGAGAACTGAGAAATGGATAGGTGACGAGCAGAGAGGTTTTAGGAAGGGAAGAGGATGTGTAGATCAGATTTTTACCCTGAATTGAGTTGGAGAAATATCTGGAGAAGCAACAAGGTGCATGTTGCCTTTAAGGACTTTGAGAAGGCTTATGACAGTGGATAGAGAAGGTATGTGGAAACTTAGAATATACGGAGTAGATGGCAAGTTGCTGAAAGCAGTGAGGAGCATGGATGAGAGTGCAAAGGCGGCAGTACGTGTGGAGAATGAGAAGAGCGAGTTCTTTGACCTGAATGTTGGGCTGAAACAGGCCCCCCTGTGTGTGATGTCCCCGTGATTGTTTACTGTATATATGGATGGTCATGAAAGAAATACAAGGAAGAGCAGTGGATGTTGGTGTATTGCTGATAAGGGAGGGAAATAAGTGGAAGCTGCCTGTACTGCTGTTTGATGATGATACAGTTCTGAGGAGCGATAATGAATGCGAGTTGCAGGGTCTGGTAAATGTGTTTGGAACAGTGTGCGAAAAACTTAAAGAGCAAGGTTATGGTCTTCGAAAGGGGTGAAGCCACAGAGTGTGAGGTGAAGTTGAATGGTCAGGCTATGGAGATTGTCAGCTCATTTAAGTATCTGGGCAGTGTGTTGAGTAAAGATGGGACTATAGGTGAAGAAGTGCAGGAGAGGGTGCAACAGGGGAAGAGGGTTGTAGGAACGCTGAAAGCAGTAACAAGAAATAGGGTGGTCAGTATGGAAGTGAAGAAGTCCTTGCATGACAGTGTGGTAATCCAGACACTGACTTACGGAAGCGAAGCATGGACGTTTGAGAAGAGACTGAGTGAGAGGGGTGGAAATGAGTTACATGGAGAGATAGACAGATGAATGAGGAAGTAAGAAGGAAGTGTGGTGTGGAGCTAGATGTGCTGGAAAGTGTGAAAAGGAACAACTTGAGATGGTACGGCCATATGGAACGTATGGGAAGCGAGAGAATGACTAAGGTGTACGAGAGCGAGGTGGAGGGACAGAGGGAGAAGTAGACCGAAGGAGAGTTGGAAGGATGGAGTGAAGAAGTATATGGATGAAGGTGGTGCTGGTTGGGAAGAGGGGCGTCGACTGACTGGGGACAGAGGTGCATGGGTGCGGTTCGTTCGTGACCACCCCTTCGGCGATCACAGCGTCAGGCAATAGATATAGATAGATACAATTTAGGAAGGATCTGTGGGAATTGTATGAGTCAAGACTATATCAATTAACGCTCTGACTTTCACATACCCTTCGTAACCTGAATAAAATGGTCAAATAATAGCAAGAAGACAGAAAAGAAATGCGGAATCGTATCTTCTAAGGGTTAAGTGGAAAGATGGAGAGAAAGTAGTTTGGCAAGAATGATTGTAGTCTGTAAGGACGGATTTTTACCTCTTGTTCTGACATTGTCAAAAGAAAGCCGAATCCATTATTTTTAGACTTTTGTATATGCAAAGAAAAATCTATGATCTATACAATTATACCTCACATTATGTCTTTGGATACGATGAAATGGCCAAAGCTATGTTAATTCATGTTAATTTTCTTGTATTTATTTTCACATTCAAAATATGTCTGGAAAAGATAAAATGGCCAAAACAATGCTAGTTCATGCTTATTTTCTTGTTTTCATATTCATTCAAGTCTTCAAACAAAATTGCTCCGTTTGACACGCTGTGTTCTGATGATCACGCAAGTGTGATTCTCTAGCCAAGACAGCTCATGGTGCAATGATAGGGAGGGGGTTAATAATAATCACTAAGGGTAAACAACAGGGAAGGAATGGCGGGTGTGTAGTTAACCCTCTCAGACAAATACATACATAAAACATACATAAAATTTTAAGACAGTGTTCCACACATAAGTGCAGTTTCAGTCTCTTGTCCTAACGGCGGCGTTTCAGGCAACCCTGTTAAGGGCTGCTTCACTTGTCAAGTTCTTGGATTTGAGATCGGCGCGTATAGTCCGATCCCAGGTCTTCCTCGGTCCACCCCTTGGTGCAGCTCCCTCCACAATCACAGACTTGCATTTTTTCACCCAATTTTGTTCATCCATTCTCTCCACATGTCCATACCATCCCAGTCTACTTGTACGGATCACCTCGCCAATACTCTTTATACCTAAACGTCTCTTCAGCTCAACATTTGTTATTCTATCCTGTAGCCTGGCCCCACACATCCATCTCACCATTCTCATCTCATTACGCTCCATTCTGTTGACATCCTCTACTTTAACGGCCCATGTTTCTGAGGCATACGTCATTGCACTTCTAACACACGAGGCATACACCTTTCCCTTCAGGGGGAGAGGCATTCTCCCCCGCGCATTCTGACGTGATTTTGAGCCTGTTGGGGATACTTTAACACCTTACGAGCGGGCCCGTCAGTTTTTTTCCACTACGCGCCCAGCGGGGGTTTTTATCCTAAATGGCCTGGTTTCCGTGCTCTTTTTCATGCATAAAAAAAGAGCCAGAGTGTAATACAATTATGTATCCCTGGAAAGGCATAAATTGAGCTTTCCAATGACACCAGAACCATCCTTCTACGACCACGGGTTCTCTTGCAACGATCGTGCAACACTAGTGCAAAAACCATAAAACAGTAATTTCCTTATATAATTCCCTGTGTGGCAAGGTAGGGAGGGTGGAGTTGTGTGGAGTAGATGTCGGTAGGCGAGCGGGGTCTGTGCCGAGCGGTCATGAGGTAACCTACGCTCCTCCCGTCGCTCGTCTCTCTCAGCCATTCTTGCTCAAAAATTGCACACAGACTTAAGTCAGTCCCCGCCACATAGTCCAGGTTTTTAGATACGGACTTAAGTCGGGCCCCGCTAATTAGGGGTTAAAGCCTTTGTTACTATCAGGGGTATTTAGAAAACTTTAGTTTGTTACTTCAACTTCTGCAGTTGTCTTTGATATAGCTGTGGGCAGAAAACTAATTTTGGAGAAGTAATTATAAGAGTGAGAGAACTATTTCTTATTGCTAATCTGGCAACCTCTGCATCATAAATGCGTGAAAGGGTTAAGGAGAGATTACACAGATGGGTATAGATGTAGATAAATGAATATGCAGTACAAGAGGTTTATATAGATTTACATAAGATACACTGACTACACAAATCTTAAGATCCCTGTGAGGTGACCAGGACTAAATCATCGTAAAGATAGCAACCCTAAGATAAAGTGGAAGAAAAGTATAGCAAAGATGAAGGTTCTCTCCCCACCCTCCGCTCCCTCCGGAAATTTGCCGTACATGAAAACAGAAGTGAATAACCTTGCAGGGCTTGGAAACCGCCAGAAGGAATTTATAAAATAGTTAGAAATGGAAAGGAATTGACATGCATTTTCTGATTCAGAGAGTGAGCGAGAGCGATTATGCATGAGGACCGAAATATACTAAGGGCCATTTTATTAAACCATGTTAAGCTTTCCCTACCAGATTGCCCCTTATCGCTTATCTATATAAGGGTCAATCTGGTCGTTAAAGGTCGTAGGGAAAGTTCTTACCATGGTTTAATAAAATGGCCCTAAGTAGTGAAGTAGGAGGAAGGGAGGAAGAGGAAGGAGGTCAGGAAAGTTTGTGTGTCTAGTCGTTTGGTGGCGGCTGTGGTGGATTGACCTCTTCCTTCACCCAAGCAACCTGCCTCACTGCCTGCCTGTCTGCCTGCCTGCCTGCCTCTTTCACCTATCCTTCCTTCCTTCCTTCCACCTCCATGTGTTAGAGAAATTAAAAGCCAAAAGATGGTATGTGGGAGGACATAATAGACTAAGTAATGAAGTAGGAGGAAGAGGAGGAAGGAGGTCAGGAAAGCTGGTGTCTATAGTAGTTTGGTGGCGGCTGTGGATTGACTTCTTCCTTGACCCAACCAACCTGCCTCACTGCCTGCCTGCTTTCCTTCCTTACCTCCCCCTTCCTTCCTTCCTAGTGCTTTCTTTTCTCCCTCCCTCCCTCCTTCTTCCTCCTTCTTCTTCCTCCTCCCTCCTTCTTCTTCTTCCTCCTCCCTCCTTCTTCTTCTTCCTCCTCCTCCTCCTCCTCCCTTCCTTCCTTCCCTTCCTCCTCTATGTGTTAGGCAAATTAGGAGCCAAAAGAGGGTATATATAACGACAGAATAGACCAAGTAATTTAGTAGTAGGAAGAAGGGGGTCAGGAGAGCTTGTGTATCTATATAGTCGTTTGGTGGCGGCTATGGTAGATTGACCTCTTCCTTCATCCACCCTTCCTGCCTGCCTCCTTAACCTATCCTTCCTTCCTCTTACTTGCTTCCTTTCTTTCATCTTTCCTTGCGTGTGTCTAATCCTGATCCTCACTCACTCACTCCCCCCCCCCTCTCTCTCTCTCCCTCAGTAGGTCTTCATAACCCCCTTAAACACATTTGTTCTACTCATCAAAACTTTAAGACCCTAACTTTTCCCGCCAAAAATTAAATTAGTGTTAAGGATATTTTTAAATGTTTCTAGGTGGGTAGGGGGGCTACAGGTTGAGACACACACACACACAGAGCGAGAGAGAGAGAAGATAGAGAGAGAGGAGAGAAGATAGAGAGAGGAGAGAAGAGAAGAAAGAGAAGAGACAGAAGAGAGACAGAAGACAGGTAAGAGACAGATAAGAGAAAGAAGAGAGATAGGGTTACACGAGAAAAACAGATAAATTACACAAAACAAAATCATGGCTAAGACGAGAAAGATCGTAGAATATAAAGACAAATTAAATTATATGTCAAGAAGGAAAACATTTATATATGAAAGGAAATAAAGAAAATCAAAGTAGGCCTACTGTTCAACAAAACAAAAATAATAGATAAATGAAATTACGAGAAACTTTAAAACGCCCAAAACTATTAATCGAGAAATCCTGAGTGATTTTATGCCAAGATCATAATAAAATATAACACGCAGTATTAAAATTATACATTCGAAGTATATATACACGTAAAAGTGTCAATAAATAAGTAACAATTGGAAAACAAAAATTACAAATATATAAATAATGAGTTTCCCCACGGACAAGTTTTTTTTCCCCTTGGCCAACAGATTACATTTTCTAACAAGTTTGCCATTAAGTTACAACAAGACTATTTAATTCAGCTTAGGAAGGACCTCTAGTAGTTAACCCTTTCAGTATCCAACGAAGCATCAAGTCAGACCAATCTTTAGAAGCAGTCACAATTTATATATAAGTTTTGATTAGATAGTCAAAACATATATATAAATTGTGACGCGATTGAAAGGGTTTAGACGAAAAACTAATACAAATGTGAAAAATAGGAGAAACTTTTCCAAATCACATAATATTTTGCCCGCCACTTCCTAATTACTGAGGAGGAAGAATTTTAAGCAGTCCGTGGCCGCAAACAGAGAGGGATATGATCTTTAAAGTTAGTCAGTCTCTCTCCCTCTCCCTCCCTCCCTCTCCCTCATTGTTTCCGTCAGTTATTATCTTCTTTGTCTCTGCGATTCTCTCCCTCTGCCATTCTCTCTCACCCTCTGGCTATCAGTAGACTATTATATTCAGCTTAGGAAGTTATTGTGAGAGTTATAGGGTTATTCGTGATAGACTTTACCCCTTTGAATCGTAGAGAGCCTTCCAAAACTGAATAAAATCGCCTAATTTTCTCCCTAATAATATCACAAAGAATCCTCCAATACTCACTAGGTTGATTCAGACCATCTCAGACTAGGAATGCCCACAAAAAAAAAAAAAAAAAAAAAAAAAAAAAAAAAAAAAAATGTATGACAACTTTTATGTTATACAATAAAAAATTGGGAATTTACTTTATCTGAAATTTTACTTTTTCTTGTGCAGTGCTTTCTCAAACTTTCTCTCACTTTCTCTCCCGCGCTCTCATTCCCTCTATCTGGTACCGGAATGAGAAGCCACAGCGGCCAGCCACTCAAATATAAAGAACAGATCCAATTACCCCGTGAGCATATTTCAAAAGTGGGAGACGGGCAGGAAGGGGTGGGAATATGCAGTCAGCCTTCTATGGGATGAGTTGTGCTACTATTCTTATTGCACACTGTTCTCCATGGTACTATAATGTAAAACTTGCAAAATTAACAAACTAAAACAGGGGCACAATATAACTACAAAAGAACTAGGCTAATCAAAATCACTGGAAATAGATTTAGAAGTAATTATAAAAATCAAGCAATCCCCAAGAGACTACCCTATTATGTGGCTATAATCATGAAATAATGGCTAACTATATTCTGCTTTCCTAAACGAAAGTGGACTTTGGTGCATTGGTAGCATGTTCAATTCACAATAGAAAGGTCCCGGGTTCAATTTCTGGGCAGGGCAAGAGGATAGGGAAGTCTCTTTACACCCGACGCCTCTATTAATTTAACAGTCCAGAAATAACAGTCCATAGAAATAGGTGGACATTTGTGACATCCAATTCTGAGAAGTAAACTGTAGTAACTTGGGACAATATGCAGTTGTCCTATGTACCAGGCTGGATAAATCAACAGGCTCCACAGGACAATGACATTAAAATAAGTGCCACAGCCAAGAGCAGCCTAGTGCAAGTCTCGACAACTTTACTTACATACAAGTTTAAAGACCGTTTTGTCCACAGAATGTGATTAGTCTAGCATCCTAAATGGCTGCTTTCCAGGTAACCCTGTCAAGGGCTGCCTCGGTTGTCAAGTTCTATATTTTGAAATCGGACCGGAGTACCTGATGCCACATTCTAGGTCTACCCCTACATGCAGCAACCCCCCCAAGTTCACAGTCCAGCATTCATTCACCATACACTGATCATCTATTCTCTCCATGAACAAAATTGGGTGAAATAATGCAAGTCTGTGATTGTGGAGGGAGCTGCACCAAGGGGTGGACCAAGGAATACCTGGGATCGGACTATACGTGCCGATCTCAAATCCAAAAACTTGACAAGTGAAGCAGCCCTTAACAGGGTTGCCTGGAATGCCGCCATTAGGACAAGAGACAAACTGCACCCACGTATGTGTGGAGCACTCAGTCTTAAAAGTTTACGTATGTATGCGTGTGTCCCAACCAACCAAATCAGCACGTGCGCATCACTTCGCAGATACTCCTAATACCCAGACTCCTTAATTCCTAACTTAATACAGTCTTTGAGGTTAACCCCACATATTCATCTCACCATTCTCTTCTCATTCCGTTACATTCTATTGATATCCTCCGCTTTAACCGGCCACTTCTTCGAGGCATAGGTCATCACACTCCTAACACGCGAGGTATACACCTTCACTTTAAGGTAAAGTGGGAGTCCTCTCATAGACAGAAGTGGCAACAGCTCTCTAAACTTCACCCAGCCACTTCTGACTAACAATGGAGCCAGCTTCAGCGCCACTTCCGGCAGAACTGTATCGCCCACATAGCAGAATTTATTCGCACTCCAGCGCTGCATTGTCGAAATCAACACTAACAGGCGAGTCATTTAACACAAGTTCTACCTTGCACACTGCACATTCAAAGTCTATGATTCTCATACTTTTACAATAATATATATTGTATAGTATGATGAGCAATATCCTTTTTTCACTGAACTATGGCAAAGTATTTGTGTCCCCCTGAGGCCTTGCTTTTAAGGTTCCCCATGGGGCCTACCTTAGACATTTGTCTGTTTGAATCAAAGTCTATTCAAGGCCGATTCTAACAGATCTCTGGAAGAAGCTTATTCAGTCTGACTCCAGCTAATAGTTACCCAAGAGTTCTCCCCATAGTTATTGAGTCTCCATTTCCCCAATTCATCTCATTAGATCTGTATTCATAAACATGTTGGAAGGGCGTTGTCTGTACCATGTGAGGCAAAGATGAATGAAGAACTTGACATCTTGCACTAGTTATTTCAACTGATTTTGTTCATTGATGCATCGAAATTCAGTAAGGTAAAGTTTAAGATTATAACCATAGAACCCATTCCCCTCTCGAGAGAATTTCTCCAAAGAATCATTCAAAGCACATTTCCTCGTAGAGTTCCCTAAAGGTTCCTTTCATATGCAACATTTCACCAGGAGTAGTCTTTCCCTAGGGACTAAAATTACTTCAACTCCCCCTGCTGCTAACCCCCTAACTAGCCGCGCATTGTTGTACTACTGTATATAGATAATGTCAAAATTAAGGAAACGCATGCTCTGTACAGCATAACAAAAATCTATGCCTCACAGATATTTGAGGGAGAAGGACAGACCTGAATAAAGAAGAGGTATAATCTATTTAAAATAATCTTTAAATCCCATAAATCCTTTTTAAACTGCATAAAATTGACCACGATAGCCAGAATGGATTTTAAAAGTGTAGTGCTGCCCTGCTATCATTACTAACTTTACTCATTTACCAACCACAAGTTAATGCAAATACAAAAGCCATGCCAAGAATATACAGCAAACTCAAAGAAACTAAATCTCAAATAAACAAAGTCCCTACAACTCTTCTCTCTTACTTACTCTCTTCTTATACTGTACTAACCCTGAACTAGTGCCCTTAGAAGTGCCAGTCTCTGAATATAAGGCACACTAACAAAGTGCGATGACATTCATATTATCACCAACCCACCAATTACCTTACAAATAAACCTAATTAATGAAATCAATGAAACTAATTAATACACGAAGTACTCCAAGAATTCGAACCTAGGATACTCACACCGAAATTCTGCGCACTAACCATTACGATATCAAGACAGCTTTATGCACAAGCCTAGGATATATTATCCACTCTCTAATACTGGATATTAATGGGGCTGTTCGGTCAGACAGCCTGGGAAACAACAACTGGATATTTATCTAAGCATGTACATACAGTATATCCAACTGCACTATGATAGCTTAACACTTTGGCTGCGGGCATATTTCCGCCTATTTCTGCCATATTAGGGCTCATTCAGGCACTCCTGATTGATTAGGCAAGTGTCTGAATGAAATGAAATTTATTCAGCCAAAAACTAGAAAATAGCTTCAAAATTACACCAAAACGAGCTTCGTAGATCGCGGGCTTCACCCGCAGCGCTACCATAGACTTTCGCTAAATTGAGCAATTATCGCTAATGTCGCGCTACATTTGCCTTTGGCAGCACTGTAGATCTCGCAAGAGTATGGCTCCGAGTCCTCAGTGCCGCGATCGGCTGGCTGGAGAAAGGACGTGTGGCCTGTCGCACTCCCGCTCCCTCGCACTCTATTCTACAGGCTTTAAAAATCTGTAAATTGCCATGGCGTTCCAGAATGTCTCTCACAGCCAATGGGTTAATGATTACACAAATTTAATGGGTAATTGACGGGGCACTTAACGAAGACTAACTAAGATGAGACCATAAGTTCAGATTAAGAGACTAGCACTGTAAGGAAACCATAAGTTCAGATTAAGAGACTAGCACTAAGTTCCTAACTACTCAAAATACTATTAACCCTTTCACACTTTTATGACTCCGAGGTTGCCAGATTAGCAATAATAAATAGTTTTCTCACTCTTATAATTAACTCTCCAAAATTAGTTTTCTGCCCACAGGTAACTCAAAGACAACTGCAGAGGTTGAAGTAACTAAACTAAAGGTTTCTAAATACCCCTCATGGCAACAAAGGCTTTAAAGTATCCCTAATAGGCTCAAAATCGCGGCATATGCGTGAAAGTGTTAACGAAATTACAGTATATCTCCGATTATCTATTGCCGGAGCCTTACTCCCCTTTATGATGGTGGCCATACACAAAACGCCCCAAGCGGACCTGTCCCATGTGAGAAGGACAACCTGTGCCAGTTTTTTCAAGGACTAAAAGGATTGTCCCCTCAACTTAAAGTGTCGACTCAGAGGCCCTCTATGTATTATTATAGCACTTATTTTTTCAACAGTGGTGGGTTTCCACTAACCTGCTGTAATAAAACTAAAACTGGTGTCTGATAATGAAAGTAAACTCATTTGACTGTAGTCATTCATGCAAGATCAAGTACTCCAGTCAAAGACCAGGTACTGTACTCCAGTACGATCTCAAAAAAAAAACTTAACAGGCTGCCCATGACAGGGTCGCATGGAATGTCTCCATTTAGGACTTAAGACTTACCACACTGTGCACGAAACGGTCTTTAAACTTTTATGTATGTACAAGTGGGGTACCTCTATTGACACAATGGTTATAGTGCGGTCTTGTAACCGATTAGTCTCGAGATCAATCCCAGCAGTGGGGGTTTGGGATTTTTGTGAAAAAGACTGGTTCAGTATCCAACCCAGTTTAGCTACTAAAAGTTAAATCAAGTTTAAGTTCTAAAATATCCCATTTACACTGGTGGCAAACGTGATGAGATAGTGGAGAGGTTGGGAAATTAAGAAGGTTCACAGAGGGAGGAGAGGCCTTGGGAGGCGACACTTATAAGGGAGTGTTTGTGTTGTGACCGTGTTGCCATGTCTCGCTATACGAGAGGTAGCTCGTGCGTGTGTGTATTCTAGTGCCAGTGTAAAGGCCAGAAATTGTAGCAATTGCATAAACGGAAAACATGATACGAAAATATACTTGACCCAACCAGGTGAAGTGGGATATCTCTATTGGTCTAAATGGTAGAGTACTCGCTTCATATGCAATGGATCCTGGGTTAAATTCCTGGCCTAGGATAACTCCTCGTAACATATTTAGAGGGGCGAATTTCTGCATCAAACTAAATTTATCTGCTTTGGTAACATTGTCAGGTGTAAAGTAAAAGTATTTGTGTGTAACAAGCGGGTTTTACTCCCTGTTCTACTGTGACGCCACATCCCCTCCCTCTCTCCATCCTTTCGGGCCTATGTAAATTCGCTCAAACTAGTTTCTCTCTTCACTCAGAGTCTAAACTACCCGGATGATGAAGTGATGTAATAGAGCTAAAACTGGTATCAGATATTGAATGAAAATTTACTCAACTTAAATCATTCATACAAGTGGGGTACCTCTATTGTCACAATGGTTATGGTGAAGGTCTAGTAACTGGTTAGTAGCCTACCGAGTTCAATCCCAGCAGTGGGGGGTGTGGGATGTTTGTGTGAGAAGATCGGTCTAGTATCCAACTCAGTTTGGCTACTAAAAGAGTAAGATATCAGAGTTCTAAAATAACCCCTCTTACAATGCTTCACCCTTAGGTGAGCAGTAAGGATTTGTATAAGGCTACAGGATAGAATAAAAAATGTTGAGCTGAAGAGACGTTTAGGTATAAAGAGTATTAGCGAGGTTGTTGTTGTTGTTGTTGTTGTTGCCCAAGCTGCCTGGCTGAACAGCCCCAAGGCCCCGAGCAAGGCCAAGGCCATAACCGAGCACCCCCACAGAAACCTCCCTGCCGACCACAATAAAGCCTGAGTGACCGAAGCCACTCCAAGGCGGAGAGCTGAGGAGGGTGCAGAAACGTGAGGTGATATGTACAAGTAGACTGGGATGGTATGGACATGTGGAGAGAATGGATGAACAAAATTGGGTGAAAAATGCAGGTCTGTGATTGTGGAGGGAGCTGCACAGAGGGGTGGACCGAGGAAGACCTGGGATCGGACTATACGTGCCAATCTCAAATCCAAAAACTTGACAAGTAAAGCAGCCCTTAACAAGGTTGCCTGAAACTCCGCCATTAGGACAAGACTGAAACTGCACGTATGTGTGGAGCACTCAGTCTTAAAATGTTATGTATGTATGTATGTATGTATGTATTCCCCTAAACGGGTTGCCGAAGAGTCCCATCCACCCAGATTTTTATAAGGTTGTTTCCCCTAGATGTGTTGCCGACCAAGGCTGACTAGTCTATCTAGCTATTGCCAGATACCTTACTCCACTTAATGAGGGTGGCCATACACAGAAGGCCCCAAGCGACTAGTCCCAATTGTAAAAGATCTTAAGTTTACAACTCAACATACTATAACTATCTACAGTATATAATTCTATAATTATCCTTTCCCCAACTGTACAAAAGCCGTTTACTACTCGGAACACTATAAAAAAGGCTATCTCTGACTATCCTTTCCCAACTGTACAAGAACAATGGCACAATACCGAGAGGAATCCCCCAACACCCGAGATACCCTCGCGCCTGGGACCACCACCACCTCACAGGCCTTTGGCACAACGAAGACAAAGGCCAAACATACAGCCGAGTACGATCCATCTCTGCTTCACTCCTCAAAAGATTGTGAAAGCCCGAAGAAGACGTCAACATTAGCCAAAAGTAATCAATCTGTCTCGGCGATTTATTTGATCCATATACATCCATAACACATACATAAAATTTTAAGAAGGAGTGTTTACACATCAGTGCAGTTTCAGTCTCTTGTCCTAATGGCGGCGTTCCAGGCAACCCTGTTAAGGGCTGCTTCACTTGTCAAGTTCTTGGATTTGAGATCGGCGCGTATAGTCCGATCCCAGGTCTTCCGTCCACCCCTTGGTGCAGCTCCCTCCACAATCACAGACCTGCATTTTTTTCACCCAATTTTGTTCATCCATTCTCTCCACATGTCCATACCATCCCAGTCTACTTGTACGCATCACCTCGCTAATACTCTTTATACCTAAACGTCTCCTCAGCTCAACATTTGTTATTCTATCCTGTAGCCTGGCCCCACACATCCATCTCGCCATTCTCATCTCATTACGCTCCATTCTGTTGACATCCTCTACTTTAACGGCCCATGTTTCTGAGGCATACGTCATTGCACTTCTAACACATGAGGCATACACCTTTCCCTTCAGGGGGAGAGGCATTCTTTTCATGGTCAGGATTGGCATAAATTCTCTGAACTTCCCCCAGCCACACCTAATTCTAGCAACAGTGGCAGCCTCGGCCCCACCACCGGCAGAGATGGTATCTCCTAGGTAACAAAACTTGTTCACCAGCTCCAAAGACTCATTTCCAAAATTCACAGCCACAGGATCATCACTTAACACAAGCTCGCCTTTGCACACTACGCACTCAAATTTCTCTATTTCTGACTTATCCTTCGGCAGGGGCCCCTTTATTCTACTACAGCGCTTACTCCCTTAAATAACCTTACACAAATTTGGTATACTGATGGAATTCTCCAGTCACCAATGATAATGATAAGTTAGTTCCTCACTCCCTGCCAGGTGGCAAATCATGTTTCAAGACTGGGTTGAATGTTAAGAGGGAATACAGGAAAATGTGCATCAAGTTGTATAGTTCTTGGTAATTTAATCATTTCCAGGGGCAGAAAAGCAACTATGAAGCATAGCATTAAATTTGTATATACAATAATATTGACTAATACAAAGGACTTCACTTTGAGACTGTATATGGAAAGTCACTCATTTTCCAGATTGCCCCCTTACCGTACTTGGTTATAAATCAGGGAATAGTCACAGGGAGAATGGAGTTCAGCCAGCGTGTATGCTGTTAAAATAAACTAAAAAAGTTGACAATGAATAAAAACACTATTTGAGGAGGAGCATCCTTGACAATGTTTCGCAGACTACCTGATGAAGCTATCTGTGAAATTTCAATAGAGTGCTCCACCTCAAATGCTGTTTTTATTCAGTGTCTGTGCTATGTAATTTGTAGTCTATTTACTACCCAGAACACGAATACCAAACTGATTTCTCAAGTTCTCAACCATCATCTATCTATCTATTGCCGGACGCCTTACTCCCCTTACGAGGGTGGCCATACACAGAATTCCCCCAAGAACCAAGGCTGACGAGTCCCATCCACCCGGATTTGTATAAGGTTGTCTCCCCTAGATGAGTTGCCGACCAAGGCTAACGAGTCCCATCCAACCATCATGCTCTCTACCTTTATTCCTCTACCTAACTTAGTAGATTTATAAAAGCTTTTTGCTAATACTTTTATCTACAACTGATCTGGCAGTTTCTGAAATATATATAGAGGGAAAATTTATTTTGTTATTTAAAGTTTCCTCCCTAGACCTCCATCAAGCTTAAATTAATACCCCAAAGGCCCCGCCTTCCAGATGAATTTTTAAACAAATTTGGTTAAAAATTGTGCCTATTCCTCTTAAATTGCAGGCTGCTTGGTGTTGGGAATGAAATTAATTAAGATAATCACTATTGCTTGCATATGAATTAGACAAGGTGGAGGGTTTTTGGGAGTATTTGAGAGATTGTCTAAAAGAGTTTGATGAAAATTAAATGTTAATAGTTTTAGGGGACCTAAAAGCTAGGGTAGGAAATGAGCCTATTGAGGGAGTCATCAGTAGTTTTGGTGTGGATGGTGTAAACGAGAGTGGAGACAGACTGAAAAATGTATGGAGAGTGCAGAATGTGTAGGTAATACGTTCTTTAAAAAAAAACATACCCGGTACAAAAGTACACGTGGCATAGACTTGTGGATGGAAGTATTGTAGAGGGCATTGATGGATTATGTGCCAGTGAAAAGGGAAAGATTATGTAGACTGCTGGATGTGAATGTGCTGAGCGGTGAGGCGGAGGGTATGTCAGATCATTACCTGGTGGAGGGAATGCTAAGAGTTAGGAGTTACAGGAGAATGAGACAAGCGTGAAGTAAGAGGTAATAAAAGTTAGTGAGTTAGAGAAGAGTACAAAAGAGGGAGTACAAGGAAAGACTAAATGAAAAGCGGATGGAAGTGAGAGATGGAAGAGAGAAGTAAAGGTTGAATGGCAACAGTTTAAGGAAGGAGTGAAAGCAAGTGCAGAGGTAGTATGCGGTAAAATGAAAGTAGGAGGCAGAGGTATCAGGAAGGGAAGCAAGTGGTGGAATGATACGGTGAGAAAGGCAGTTGAGGAGAAGAGACAGTTTTGAAAGGGTTTTACAGGATGGTAGTGTTGAGGTATGGGAGAGTTACAAGGAGACGAGGAAAGAGGCAAAACAGAGAATTAGAGAAGCGAAAAAAGATGCAAACTAGAGGTGGAGTCAAAAGTTGAGCGAGAATTATGAAGAACGAAAGAAGATGTTCTGGAAGGAGGTAAATAGAGTAAGGATAAGAGGACACAAGAGGGAAGAATCAGTGAAAGATGCAAATGGAGAATTACTAGTGGAAGGAGTTGAAGTGAGGAAAAGATATGCAGAGTATTTTGAATATTTGCTAAATGCAAGAGATGAAAGAAGCAGTGATTGAAGCAGTGGTTGATGGAGATGAGTTACCCAGGCCACCCAGGTGGCAGGGAATGAATGAAATTATTGAGGGAAATTAGGTGAAAGAAGCAGTGAAACAAATGAGAGCGGGAAAAGCAGAAAGTTTGGATGGTATTGCTGTGAAGTGTATAAAGAAGAGTGGAGATGTGATAATAGATTGGTTGGTGAGACTATTCAATGTGTGCTTTGTTGTGTCAATGGTACCATTAGACTGGAGGAGTGCATGTATTGTGCTGTTGTACAAGGGGAAGGGAGATCGGCAGGAGTGTTCAAGTTAGAGGTATTAGTTTATTATCAGTGGTTGGAAAGCCGTATGACAGGGTGTTGATAGGATAATAAAGTTTACGGAAGTTGCAATACGAGAAGAACAGTGCGGTTTTAAGAGGGGAAGAGGGTGCGTAGATCAGATTTTTGAAGTTGTTGTTGTTGTTGTTCCCTAAGCTGCCTGGCCGAACAGCCCCGAGTCCCTGAGGAAGGCCATGGCCACGATCGGGCTTTCCCACAGAGCTCTCATTGAGAGTAGATTGTGTAGTTGGTTTAAGTGGTTGTGTGAAATGCAGTCTATGATGTGTTTAATGGTATGGGGTGCGGAGTTACATCCCGGGCAGACGTCGACGACTGAGCCATCCCCTGCCCCCTCCCTGGGGGCACGGGTCCTTTGAGCGGCTTCGGTCGCGCCGGGAATTTCCAAATTTTTGCAGGAAGACAGTTATGCGAGAAATATTTAGAGAAGCATAAGGAGATATTTTGGGCTTGTATGGATTTGGGAAAAGCGTATGATCGTGTGGATCGTGAAGCAATGTGGAAGGTGTTAAGGATATATAAAATTGGAGGAAATTTGTTAAAATGGAGTTTTTATGAAGGGAGCAGAGTGTGTGTTAGAGTAGGAAATGGTGAGTGGAGTACATACATACATACATACATAAAATTTTAAGACGGAGTGTTCCACACATAAGTGCAGTTTCAGTCTCTTGTCCTAATGGCGGCGTTCCAGGCAACCCTGTTAAGGGCTGCTTCACTTGTCAAGTTCTTGGATTTGAGATCGGCGCGTATAGTCCGATCCCAGGTCTTCCTCGGTCCACCCCTTGGTGCAGCTCCCTCCACAATCACAGACCTGCATTTGTTCACCCAATTTTGTTCATCCATTCTCTCCACATGTCCATACCATCCCAATCTACTTGTACGCATCACCTCGCTAATACTCTTTATACCTAAACGTCTCCTCAGCTCAACATTTGTTATTCTATCCTGTAGCCTGGCCCCACACATCCATCTCACCATTCTCATCTCATTACGGTCCATTCTGTTGACATCCTCTACTTTAACGGCCCATGTTTCTGAGGCATACGTCATTGCACTTCTAACACATGAGGCATACACCTTTCCCTTCAGGGGGAGAGGCATTCTTTTCATGGTCAGGATTGGCATAAATTCTCTGAACTTCCCCCAGCCACACCTAATTCTAGCAAAAGTGGCAGCCTCGGCCCCACCACCGGCAGAGATGGTATCTCCTAGGTAACAAAACTTGTTCACCAGCTCCAAAGACTCATTTCCAAAATTCACAGCCACAGGATCATCACTTAACACAAGCTCGCCTTTGCACACTACGCACTCAAATTTCTCTATTTCTGACTTATCCTTCGGCAGGGGCCCCTTTATTTTACTACAGCGCTTACTCCCATGGTGTACCCAACATCGACAGATGCTACATTGAATTGAGTTAACGCCCACTCCCTTTCCACACACTGCACATGGGTATGCACCGCTCTTTTCCACATTGCCTCGTCTCAAACTACAATGCATAACCTTGGTTTTGTTAATATTAACTCTTAAACCCTTGCTCGCCATGCCCTCTCTCCACTCTCTGAATTTGGCCTCAGCATCCTGCATACTGTCAGCTATTAGGACTAAATCGTCTGCATAAACAGTTCCAACGGGAGTCCGCCTCTAAAAACTCTAGACAGCGCCTCCAAGACCATAATAAAGAGGAGGGGGCTTAACACTGAACCCTGATGGACTCCAACACAGACTGCGAACTCATCACTCAGTACACCCTTCACCCTCACCGAACTTCGCGAATCCTCATACATCTTCATTATCACACGCACCAGCCACTCTTCCACACCAAGTTTCCTCATAGCCCACTGTACAACATCTCTAGGTACCCTATCAAAGGCCTTCTCCAGGTCCACAAACACAAAGTAAAGATCCCTGCCTTTTAGTAAGTATCTTTCCTGTATCTGCCTGACTATGAATATAGCATCGGTTGTACCACGTCCTGGCATAAAACCAAACTGCATATCATCAATAGAGATGCTTTGCCTGATCAAACCCTCAAGGACTCACTCACAGACCTTCATGATTGGTCAAGCATTTTCAGGCCCCTATAATTTCCTCTATCTAGCGCATCCCCTTTTCCTTTGTATATATTTACTATTACACTTTTGAGCCAATCCTCTGGGATTTTCTCATCTTTAATAATGGTGTTTATCAACTCGGTGACTAAGTTTACACCAATCTCCCCTGAGGCTTTTATCATCTCAGCGACAATGTCGGAGCAACCTGGAGCTTTACCGTCCTTCATTTTATTGATTGCGTCGCTCACTACAGCTGGTGCTATCAAAGGAGGGGGCTCAGATATTGGTTTTTCGATACTAAGCTGTTCCTTATCCCATTCAAACTCTACATTTAGCAATCGTTCATAGTGTACCTTCCATGCTTCTCTGATTTCATTTTCTGCATACACAATCTTCCCATTATCATCTCTAACACACTGTTCACCTATAATATCCCTACTGTCATTTTTAACTCGCCTAGCTAGGTTGAAGATCCCATTGGGATTGTCAGTGTTACACACTTGTTCGAGGACCAGGTCCTTAATGCGATTTTTAGCATTGTAAAGAACTCTTTTGGCAGTTCGTTTAGCTGCCTGGTATTCCTCCCTGCTGCCTCCTTTCTTCCATGCTTTGAAGCATCTCCTTTTCTCTTTTCACAGCATGTTCTACCTCATCGTTCCACCACCAAGAGGTCTTATTCCTGGGGTGACCCTTTGTTTTCCCACAGACTTTGTCAGTGGCAGCAATAAGGCTATGCTTAAGAAAGTTCCATTGGCTATTTACATCGTTAGGCCTAGCTTCCTTATTTCTATTCATTTCCTCCAGTTCATTATGAAACCTATCCCTAACTTCCTTGTCCTTCAGCAGCCACACTTTCCTTTTGGGTATGTAAACCTTCTTGCGCTTAGGATCTCTGTATAAGCTCATGTCGCACACAAGTAGCTTATGCTGGGGGATACATTCTTCGCTCGGGATGACCTTTACATCTCGAACTAGTTTCCAGTCTTTCCTGTTAACCAAGAAGTAATCTATCTGGCTACTGGAGACCCCAGAGTTATATGTGATCAGGTGGCTCTGTCTGAGTGAATGGTTCGAGGTAAATGTAGGTTTGCGACAGGGTTGTATAATGTCACTATGGTTGTTTAATATGTTTATGGATGGTGTGGTGAGGGAGGTGAAAATGAGAACTATGGGAAGAGGATTGGGCTTAGTAGGAAAGAATGGGAGATTGGTAGTTTAATCAGTTGCTGTTCGCTGATGACACAGCGTTGGTGGCGGATTCTGAGGAGAAACTGCAGCGGGTAGTCAAAGAGTTTGGTGTGGTTTGTGGGAGGAGGAAACTGAAATTAAACTTCAATAAAATTAAAGTAATGGTGTGTAATATGGGTGATTGTAGGGTGAATCTAGATGGGAGGCTGGATGGGGAAATATTGGAACAAGTAGTGTTTTAAATATCTAGGAAGAGCGATAAGCAGGAGTTGAGGTATGGAAATGGAGGTAAAACTGCGTGAAGGAAGGAAGGTTTTCGGAGCAATGGGAAGTATGTGGAAGATGAGAAATCTCTGAAT
This sequence comes from Paralithodes platypus, assembly GCA_032716605.1. NCBI lineage: Eukaryota > Metazoa > Arthropoda > Malacostraca > Decapoda > Lithodidae > Paralithodes > Paralithodes platypus. Next base: position 54,655,626 of record CM064514.1, on the reverse strand, counting down.
GAAAGTAAAAAGTGCAATGTATCAAGGAATTGTTGTGCCAACAGTAATGTATGGGGCTGAGACATGGGCTCTGCTGCTCTGAAGGAAAAGGAGAGAAGAAAGCTGGATGTGATGGAGATTAGCTGCTTGAGGAGTATGTGTGGAGTTACTCTTAGAGACAGATTGAGGAATTAAGAGATAGGTAGGAGAGTGGGGCAGCAGGAACATTTGTTGGTCATAGTGGACAGCAGGGTGCTGAGCTGGTATGGTCATGTTGAACGAATGGAAGATGAAAGGCTTACAAAGAGAATATGTTAGTCAGATACAAAGGGAGATAGCAGGGCAGGAAGACTCTCATTGAGATGGAGAGACTGTAAGACAAGCTTTGGATGATAGAGGAATGACTATAGATTAGGCAAGGGAAGTGGTAATAAACAGGAATGCATGGAGAATGCTTGTGAATAGATGAGTGAACACCGTCATTTTGGGGAAGGAGTCGGGCGCAAGTTGGACTAGATAATTTGTCTATCAGGCGCCTGGCCCGGGGAGACTGTTTATATGAAGGGTGCGCCTGGAAATGTGGTGGGCGGGCTTGTGGTTTCGCTCTGCTGCAGGTCTGCCTGCCGAGACCGGAACCTCTCCGGGTGGTTGGGGGCCGGGGGAGTGCTGGAGGGACCTTGGTGACCCTGGTCTCTGAGTTTTCTCCTGGTTGACATAGATGTGTGAATTTGTATTTTGTTTTTGAGTGTTCATAGTTTTCAGTGGTGTTGTCCCTATTCTAGCTCGGTCTTGAGTCTGCCCCTCCCCCCCCAAAAAAAAAAGTGGGGATTGGGCCGGAGTATATAGATATAGGCTATTGCTTGCCAGGAAACAATTGAAACCTAAATGGCACAAAAAGTCATATAATAGCCTAACTAATGGGGCAAACATCTTCAAATTTCAAAACTAAAGGGGCTAAACAAAGAAGAGGGTCTAGAAAAAAACTCTTAAGAATTAGGTTGCCTAAATTACTCTACCCTAAGATTACTTGCCGATACCAGCAAAAAATAATCTCACTGTTGCCAAATTACACTTGCGGGGAATAACCATCGTGTAGATTGGCTTTAATCTGCGTTAGTACCAATACGAAGGCTGGTACTACGTAGAAATCCTAGGCAAGCTCGAAGAAAACCAAGGCAAACTCAAGTAAACTAATAAGTTCATAAAAAGACAAAGATAAGCTCACAAGAAGAAACAGACAAGCACACAACAGACAACAAAACAAAAACAAAAAAGCTCATAAGTCAGATATGCTCATAGCAAGACAAATAAGCTCCTACAAAGATAAGAAAATACAAAAACAAGTTCATAAGAACACTAAAAAAGCTCTTAAAAATACAAAGATTGCTACAATTTCCTCATTCTCTTTCCCCCTACCTTGCTTCATTGTACAGCAGGGAGTCGTCAAAGTGAGAGTTGAGCTCTAAAAGGGCGTCGGCAATGCGGTTATGCTCTAATACCAGTAGCAACTGTAGTCCAGAGGCCTGGAAGAGATGAGAAAAATTTGGATAAATATACAAGACAAAAAGTTGAAATATAGAAAGTTTAGAAGAACAAAAAAATAGTACTACGCCCGTTGCCGTCATAGGGGGGTTTCGGGGCCGGCGACTGGGGCTTGATGGGGGAACTTTTTCCTCTCCCCTTGAGCTTTCGTAGTCGGATGGAGCAGCCCTTAACAGGGTTGCCTGGAACGCCGCCATTAGGACAAGAGACAAACTGCACGAATGTGTGGAGCACTCTTGTCTTAAAATTATATGTATGTATGTATGTATGTATGTAAGCATGTTTTCATATTTTTCTGGGCATTATCATAAAATTTTATTAAACTTACAATTGTTTACATACATACAATGGTTTAGCATCATTTTCCATTACATGCATTGTAACGGCTCAGACAGGGTTGCTTTTCAGTAGTTGGAGTGTACTGTAGTACAATAAAGTCCTGCCACAGCACTGCTCCACCAAGTCATCACTGTGGCTGATGTTGGTATACAGTAGAGCTAACCGTGCCTCGGCAAGACTCCGCACCTGCAACCACACCAGCCTTAAAAGTGTTACAAGACAGTACCATAACAAGACTACTGTATATTAGGCAATTTGGACTACAGTATAGAACAATAAAGTCCTGCCCCAACACTGCTCTGACATACAAACACTGTTGCTGACACAGGTGTGGTGCTAAACAGCGCCTAGGCAAGACTCCGTCCCCTGTGGCACCTATCCGCACCCCACCAGCCTCGGCAGTGCCATACCAAGACCGTGCTAAGATAATGGCTTTATTGCATAGTTGTTGTTCCCCAAGCTGACTGGCCGAAAGCCCCAAGGCCCCGAGCAGGGCCAAGGCCATAACCGAGCACCCCCACAGAACCCTCCCTGCCGACCACAATAAAGCCTGGGTGACCGAAGCCACTCCATGGCGGGGAGCTGAGGAGGGTGCGGAAACGCCCGGGAAACCAAAGACCCACCCAGGGCCCTGTGCCCCTCAGCAATTATGAGGGGCAAAGAAAAAATGTGACTCTTTGGCTTCCAATCTTGGTAGATTGGGAGGTCAATCCACGGAAGAGACTCAGTCACTGGAGATCTAGAAAATATATAAGTAAAAGGAACAGTCCGAGTAAGCTATGGGTATGGCAGAGATCGCTCAGTTCTCACTCTGACAGACCAGCCCATCACCATTTTATTGCATAGTAATGGCCGTTGGTCCACAAGTCTATCGCCATCCCCCTATAAGTCGCCTTTTACGACATTCAGTAGGATGCGTGAGGCATATTCTTTTTTTCCTCCACCATTAGATGAAGGCCCCCTTACCCTCTGGAGGGATCTGTGGGATCAGAAGGGTTAATTGAAATAGATTTTAAATCTTTGATTGCTAGAGTTCTTCCTAAGCTTTATAATATTCTCTAGTGCTAGCAAAAAACAAAATAATGCCAGGTTACTTAAGGGGTTAATTTTACATAAACTTGCATTATCTAAGAGTATAACCTACAAATAACTGGTCAATGTATAATAGGTAAGACACACACAGGATACATTCTGATAAGAGAGTGGTCGTAGTAATAGAAATAACCATGACAGGAAACACAATGATAAGTACAGCACAGTACAGTACTGCATGTTCAATGGAAGGTAGGGATAGAGAGATCACTTTTTAAGGGGGGATGGTTGCTCTTTCAGGCCTTCCTTCTCCCTCAAGCCCCATTTGTTTTGAGATTTGATGATTTTCGGTCCATAGTTTGGCAATTTTAACCCATACGGTGCGGGAAACAGTTCTAAGTTTCGGCAATTTACAGGCATTAAAAGCCTGTAAAAGCCGTAGAAATTGAGTCAGTGGGCAGGACTGCGAGGGACCCACCTCAGACAGTCAGGACGTCCGTCCGTGCACTGAGGTCCCAGACCCGGGTCTCAACACTGCTGCCAAGGGCAAAATAGCACTACATTGCTAATAAATAGAGAGTTTCCCCAATGTTTATGGTAGCGCTGCGGGTGAACCCAGCGAGCTATGAAGCTCATTCTAGTGTAATTTTGAATGTATTTTTGTCTAGTTTTCGGCAGAATACATTTAATTTCATGCAAACACTTTATTAATAATTCAGGAGTGCCTGAATATGCCCTAAATAGCCCAAATATGCCCGCAGAGACATGGTTTAGATCTTTCGCCCCATTTCTTTGTCAATATCAAAACCTTTAGTGCTATTTAGGTGTAATTTTTTTCCTGCCTAGCGATAGCGCACTTGTAATTTTAGGAGAAACCGGCCTTTGGCTGGGACATTTATTTACGGAAAAAATTTACCGGTGCAACTATATCTCTAAGGAGAGTTTTTTTAAGCTAGATAGAAGTTTAGCGAGGAAACTAGTAAATAAATAAATTAAGACCAAAAACTAAACCCTACCCCCCTTAACCAAACTATTCCCTATATTCATGTAAACAATCCACGTGCAGAGAGCTCACTTTTACTTTCTAATAGACTTAAACAATCCATGTAATCTGAAACCACTAAGCTTCATTCCGAAATATATTCTTTGTTGCTCATATCTTTGAGAGGTCAACTTCTCAATTGGTGCCCAAGTCTAACATCCACAGTGATTTTCATAAGTTCTTTTGTCTTTATATTGTGCCGTTCCGGTTTTGATTAGTTTGTTTTGCAAGCTTTGACTTCCATATAACCGTCCTAATCTGAATATAATAGTCTAATAAATGCCAAAATAAACAGCCAAAGTGCCTCATAATCCTCAAGGGTTAACCTTCAGACTTCTTATATTCATACTTTATTATTATAATGTAAAACTTGCAAAAATAAAAAAACAAAACCTGGAAGACAAACTATAAAGGCAAAAGAACTAATCAAAATCGCTATGTGGAAATAACTTCACTCCATCACAATACAGCTCTCCCTCTATTTACGATTGGGTTACGTTCCTGAAAACCCATCTTAACCCTCACAGACCGGTTTCGCATTCTATAAGATATCCCCGAAATCTGGGCGATTTGGCTGAAAAAAGTCTACGCCTAGGCTACCGTATCTTTGTTATTTTAACTGCTACCGCATTCCTATGCATCTCCAAGTGTAGATGTGTTTCGTACCTGTAGACTGAGTTAAGTAGAGCTCTCTTAAGTCAACTGGTTCAGTTGTGATGATGATTTCCGTGGAGAGTTTAGAGACGATTTTAGCAATAGGACACTTTTCACTACCGAATTTGGCTTACAGACCACACAACAAACTAAGCCTCTTCTTCTTGTGTTTGGAGGTGCACGGCGTCGCTCCGACCGGCTGTGTTTATATGCGTCTGACGGATGCCTTTCAAAACAAGATTACAGGCTTTCAAGCTTACGGTGCTCAAGACTCCATCCGTGTTCCAGGCCTTAGTTTGTTATGGGTGCCTCAGAGCCCAACCGGGTCGGAGGGGTTAAATAGAACAATCGTATAGCGAACCTTAACATTAATGGGGTATTTGAAGATGCATTCTCGAACCAGCCAAAACCCAAACACAAATGCCTAAAAACCTACAATAATATGATAAATTAGGTCATCGGATAGCGAGGGGGGCCTGTACTACTCACCCAGTCCTCTCCGTCCCCCAGGTCAAAGCAGCCGTCCAAACTCTCGGGAGCCGCACACTTCACCTTCTTGCCCTTTTTCTTCTTATTCCCTCCATCATCCTCTGGTTCATGCGCTCTGGGTAAGGAGACAATATTTTAGGCACACTGGAAGAACACTGAAATACTGTAGATAAAAAATATAATTTAAAGCTTTTGTCTTTACATATATTGTGTCTTCTCGGTTTTGGTTTGTTTAATTTGCAAGTTTTACATCATAATGTACAAACCAAAACAGGAACGACACAGTAGGAAGACAAAAGAACTAATCAAAATCACTATGTGTAAATAGTAGAAATAGTAGTGGATGTGGAGGGGCAGAGAAGAAAAGACAGACCGAGAGTGAGGTTGAAGGATGGAGTTGAGGGATACTATAGTCTATTCGCTGTAAGTAGGCGAGAAATCATGACCACTATCCTCTGTAACTCAAAAAGGGCTAGAGCAAATTGGCTGTACATTTCCACATCTATTCCTTGACTGACTCTTCCCAAATGGTAGAAATATTAGCTTGATTACTCTAGTAGTTTTCGACTTAGAGGGTAGAGATTATTTCTCGCCTACTTACAGCGAATAGACTATAGTAAAAGGAGTGTTGGATGGGAGGAGGAATGCTGAGTGAAAGGGCAGAGTTGCATGGAGATTCATTCATGGCCACCCACACAGGAATTAGGGTATCTGCCAAAAGATAGATGTATGTATGTATATACTCAAGCACATACGCATTGCTGGGGGTGGCAGACACGAGACAGAGCCCGAACAGAAACATTTAAAGTTCCTATTATCAGGATCAGGGACCGCTTTAGTGTTTGCTCGCCCGTTTCTCTGTCTCATCGAGTAGGAGTTATACAAGGGGAGGAGGATTCATACAAAAATTCCTCACTGAAAGGTGTAGCATTGTTATTGAAAAATTACTTTAAATGAAACTACTGTTATTTTTAGTAACTTTTCTTTCTTTTGTAATCAAACTCTATTCTGATTATTTACAACTTAATAATGAATCATAGCAACTAAGTGATTTATGTTCTCTACAGTAATTATTGAATATTTAATCAGAAACATAAAATAAAGACATTTTAAGTGGATAGGTCTAGTGCCTGTACTCTTGATAAACTTTCTTCCCTAGCTGTCAATATCCATACACTCAATTGAAAATAAAAAAAAACTAACTTGAGGTATCCAAAGTATCCGGTCTTCTTGGTGAAAGCTATTTGGTCGGTAGCCCCGTAGACCGGTGAGGCGTCCAGGTAGGTGGAGACCAGGGATAACGACTCTCGGTGACCTGGAATGAAACATTAATAAATTTGAGATCAGGCTGATAATAATCTATTTATATTAACCCTTTCATGCACATAGGGACGCGATTACATCCTTACAGGGATACTTTAAAACTGTTGTGACCATCAGGTGTTTAGAATCTTTAGTTTAATTACTTCAACCTCTGCAGTTGTTATTGAGTGTTTTGGGCAGAAAACTAATTTTAGAGGTGATTAAGAGGATTCTATTTCTGAATACTAATGGCAACTCCCGGACCTGAAAGGGTTAAATTCACTCCAACACCAAACTCCTCCCAATGAAATTAATGAAAGCATGTGATCCACCGAGATTCGAACCTGGGTTACCACATACAGATTATAATGTAAAACTTGCTAAATAAACAAACAAAAACTTATACGAACACAGTAAAAAGACAAAACAACTAATCAAAATCGCTATGTGGAAACAACGCTTAAGTAAAATAATAATTTATAAAGAAAAGAACACAATCCACCACATAGGGTGAACATTACTACATGAGCAAGTTAATGATTTTAAACACTAACCGTTACACCATCAAGACAGTTAAACCAGGGCATGTTGTTTCAAGACGGAGTGGAGTGTGAGCGAATACAGGAATATGGGCAGGAATTCACATTGTTTTTGCCATTTAATCACTTTTAGGGGCATAACGGGAACAAGGAGCATAACTTAACTTTGTATAGTAATGATAACTAAAAACTACTGCAGGGATGTAGTTTTGAGACTGGACGCGAAAAGTAATTTGCAAGCCTGTTTAGTATGATGGTCTTCTAATTAATTTTGGCTAACAGATACTATTATTCAACTTATATAAAGAAGTCTCATAAAAAGTAATTTGCAAGCCTGTTTAGTATGATGGTCTTCTAATTAATTTTGGCTAACAGATACCATTATTCAACTTATATAAAGGAGTCTCATAGTCATGGAGACTAAACTTTCTCTGCATACCCTTCCCAGCTGATTTTTTACTCTAATTCAGCTTAGGAAGGACCTCATACATTCAAAGTACCGCAAACTACAGTATTGAGGAATCCGAAAAGTTCTAATTACCAGTACCTATAAATATGGTAAGTAAAGTATGATAGAAAAAATGTATATTGTGAAAATACAGTGCAGTACATCAGTTTCAATTTTCTGGAGTCCTATTCCGCAGTACGCTCACATGAAGAGGATGCCAGAGAGTCAATACTGTTGTGTTAAAAACTTTTTCTATCATGTGGGTGTAATTTCATCCCCACAAGTAATGTACAAGTACTGGTATGTGAAAGAAAAATGCTGTAGTGATTGTAAAATGGAGTTGCATTGCCCAAATACTGTAACTTCAATGAGACTGCTGGTAGAGATGTATCTAGCTAAGAACAGAAAACTATGCAGCATTCATGGATTTGGAAAAGGCCTACGATAAAGTGGATTGGGAGGCTCTGTGAAGTGTGATGATATGACTTGGGAAGGAAGTTCCAGTAAAATTTGTAATTAGAATGCATTGGCAAATGTGAAGGTAGGAGATGAAGCAAAGTTGTAGTTTGACTTGGGAAGGAAGTTCCAGTAAAATTTGTAATTAGAATGCATTGGCAAATGTGAAGGTAGGAGATGAAGCAAAGTTGTAGTTTTCAGATCAACACAGGAATGAAACTAGGATATGTATCAAGTCAAGTCACCAAGTCTGTCTAGATGTATGATTGAGTTACGTTCCTGAAAACCCAGTCTTAAATAGATTTTTTTTATAACTAACCCTAAAATTTATGGGGATGCGTTCTCGGACCAGCCAAAACCCAATCATCTACAAAACTAAATAGCCTATTGTTAATTGGGGCATCAGATAATGAGGGAGACTTGTATAATATATACATGGATGGTCTGACCAGAGAATGGAGGGGCCTCAGGGTGGGTTCAATGGTCATATGAGTTATGCGGTCTCAATCATTGCTACTGCGGTACTGCAGGGTGTCAACTAAAGCGGAGGCCTATATTTGTAGTCTATATTATTGCTTTTTTTAAGGATAAAATTATGGTTTAGTTAAAATTGTATCTTTGGAAGCTATAAAATGGACAAAACATTGCTATATCATGGAAATTTTCCTTGTATTCCTTCTCATATTCATTCAAGTCTGCAAACAAAATTGCACCAGTTTGACACCCTGCTGTACTGTATACAATTACCATTTGGCACTGTGGTGATGGGCTGGTCTATCAGAGTGAGAGTTTAGCATTCTCTGCCATACCCATAGCTTACTCCGACTGTTCCTTTTCCTTATATATTTTAGATCTCAAGTGGCGGCGTCTCTTCCGTGGAAGAGCCAACTGCCAACCTAGAGGTTGGCAGATTGGGAGCCAAAGCGTCACACTTTTTCCTTTGCCCCTCAACTTTCCCTTCATAATTGTTAAGGGGCACAGGGCTCTGGGTGGGGCTTTGGTGTCCCGGGCGTTTCCGCACCCTCCTCAACCCCTCGCCTGGGAGCGGCTTCAGTCACCTGGGCTTTCTTAGTGGTAAAGCTGGGAGGGTTTTGTGGGGGCACTTGGTTATGGCCTTTGCCTTGCTCAGGACCTTGGAACTGTTCGGTCAGACAGTCTGGGAACAACAACCATATGGCACTGTCCCTATCAAGTATCCACCTAACTCACCAAGGATAGCCTGAGCCCTGGCTGATCGCCTGAAGTTGATACACGGTAGGGTGGAGTGGATAGGATCGTCTTCCGCTACGGGGATAGGGGCACAGTCCTCTGCTTCTGGGTTGGCGCAGCAGTCCACATCCTCAGCTAGTGGTGACTCCTAGGATATGAATTTATAAAAATTAGAATAGAATGAGAGTATAGGATAAACTTAATATAATGATAAATTAGTTTGTCTTTATATTGTGTCGTCCCTGTTTTGGTTTATACTTGGGATATTGAATTTGGAAAGAAAAAGATAAAGGGCCAGCAATCTACTCTCTCCGGTAATACCACCTTCAGGGAAATAGAAAAAAAAGAGCAATAGATGAAAATACAATAATCTCCTTCATTTATTTCACTCTCAATACAGTACATAACACCTCCCAAATAAATTAATGAAAGAATGTGATCCTCCCGGGATTCAAACCTGATGTTAGATGACATAGATGTTAAAAACTAAACGTTACACCATCAAGACAGTTATAAGTACAGCACATGACCACGACTGATATCCATTTATCGAATACTGGATATTGATCTAATCATAAAAGATAAAGATAGATAAAATTGTGGTTTATAGTTCAATTTATGTAATACAAAAAAGTGCCATCAATCTACACCCTCCACTAATGGGGAATAATATAAAAAATTAGAATGGAATGATAGAGGGATATGTAAAAATAGATTTATTAGAGGGTAGCGTACCGTAATAAAGGTAATGAAACTTAGATAATAGTACAACAGTCCATAAACTTAACTTAGGAGGGATAATAGGAGATGGTAGGAGGGATAGGGGGGTTGTGGAGTCTGAATAAGTGTCTAGTTCTGACACAGGAAATTTTGCAAGTACTGTAGACCTACAACTCAACCCATAGAGTAGATTAAAAAAAAATTTTACAAGTACGACAGTACTTTAAGCAATGTGGAAGGTGTTAAGGATTTATGAAATTGATGGCGAGTTGAGTGAATGGTTTGAGGTAAATGTAGGTTTGCGACAGGGTTGTGTAATGTCACCATGGCTGTTTAATATATTTATGGATGGTGTGGTGAGGGAGGTGAAAATGAGAACTGTGGGAAGAGGATTGGGTTTACATACATAAATACATGCATACGGGCTTAAAGACCGCAACCGTCCAGTGACTCTGGCTTCCATGGTACAATCACAGTACTGCACACAGTGCATAGCAATTATAACTCAGTGGCTACAGTCTTTACTGCAGCACAGTACAACAAAATCTTGCCACAACAACGCCCTATCATGTTATCACTGGCTGATGTTGGTATAGCGCTAACTGTCTCAGCAGAAAGTCCCCCTGAAGCACTTGCACCTGGTGAAATCGCACCACACCAGCTTTAACCGTGCTGCAATAAGGCAGTAACAAGAAATCACCGTATTGCACCACTGAAGTGGCGGGCGGTGGGGTCGCTGCATCCCTACGCCAGAGTAGGAAAGAATGGTAGAGATTGAGTTTAATCAGTTGCTGTTCGCTGATGACAGCATTTGTGGCGGATTCTGAGGAAAAACTGCAGTGGGTAGTCAAAGAGTGGTGTGGTTTGTGGGAGGAGGAAACTGAAGGTGAACGTCAATAAAAGTAAAGTAATGGTGTGTAATAGGGGTGATCGTAGGGTGAATCTAGATGGGAGGCTGGATGGGGAAATATTCGAACAAGTAGAGTGTTTTAAATATCTAGGAGGAACGATAAGCAGGAGTGGAGGTATGGAAATGGAGGTAAAACAGTGTGTTAAGGAAGGAAGGAAGGTTTTCGGAGCAATGAGAAGTATGTGGAAAACGAAAAATCTCTGAATGAAAGCTAAAAGTACAATGTATCAAGGAATTGTTGTGCCAACAGTGATGTATGGGGTTGAGACATGGGCTCTGAAGGAAAAGGAGAGAAGAAACCTGGATATGATGGACATTAGCTGCTTGAGGAGTACCGGTATGTGTGGAGTTACGAGTAGCGACAGATTGAGGAATGAAGAGATACGTAGGAGAGTGGGGCAGCAGGAACATTTGACAGCCAGAGTGGACAGAAGGGTGCCGAGTTCATATGGTCATGCTGAACAAATCAAAGATGAAAGGCTTACAAAGAGAATATGTGAGTCAGATACAAGGGCAGGAAGACTCATTGAGATGGAGAGACTAAGACAAGCTTTGGATGATAGAGGAAGCGGTCATAAACAGGAATGATTGGAGAATGCTTGTGAATAGAGGAGTGAACACGCGGTCATTTGGGAGAAGGGGTCTGGCGCAAGTTGGACTAGATAATAGTCCATCAGGCTACTGGCCCGGGGAGATTGTTTATATGAAGGGTGCGCCTGGAAGTGTGGTGGGCGGGCTTGTGTTTTCGGCTTCGCTGCATGTCTGCCTGCTGAGATCTGAACCTCTCCGGGTGGTCGGGAGAGTGCTGGAGGGACGTTGGTGACCCTGGTCTCCAGGTCTTCTCCTGGGTGACCTAGATGCGTTTGAATTTGTATTTTGTTTTTTTGTGTCTGGTTTACAGTTATGTTGTCCCTATTCGGGCTCTGTCTTGAGTCGGTTAACTTTTATAGCTTTAACTTTCATGTCCAGTAATATCAAATCTAATGCCTACGACAAAATGAAAATGGCAAAAGTGGCAACATTAGTGTAACATGCATGCGTTCACCTGGTCTTATAAGGGCTTTTGCGTAATATTCTATTCCATATACTCAGGCCCATAGTTTTAAATAATAATATGTGCATACGTTCAAAGTAATTCAACTCACAGGAATGCTAAAGGTGTCTCTTTGTACAAAATGTGCCCATTCGGTGAACATCCCGGTGACTGGTGGGCGTTTGATGTGTTTCCTCACCAGCCGGGCCACGTCACGAGCAGACGGCAGTGACGCTTCACCACCTCGCGCCGACCCCCTCAGTGAAAACCCTGAAATATGTGGAGGTTAGTACAGAAGATAACATTTAATAACATTAACAAGATTGAAATAAGAGACTGAAAAAAGGTCCCGATATCTATGGAAAGCAAGAGAATAAACCTCATGCATTGGTACCATTAGAGGCTTAACCACAAAAATAAGTAAGTTAAATGCACTTTTTTTTTTGCCAGATATATACCGTAATTGACCACTTGCGAGTTTCAGGCTATAAGGAAGTTCGGCCTGTAAACATCGATATTTAACGCAAATACAGTAATTATATAGGTTTCTGATGGATATATATTATGTTGAATTGTTTTTTATGTATTAATTAATGTACTAAAACCATATTATAGCTGGTAATTCTGCTAAATATCGATGTCTGCAGCTCCAACTTCCTTATAGAATGAAACTCGCAAGTAGTCAATTCCCGAGAAGGGGTGGCAATGATCATTAGGAGTTTGTCACGAATCGCTAGGTCAAGTTGCCCGGACTTGACATCTACCAATAACATTGACATTACGGGCTCGATCCGCCAAGCCTTTGATCAGCAGTCGATGCTTTACCGACTATGCCACGGTTCGCGTATATATACATATTCTGAATAAACTCCAAATTAATTCACCAAATAAAAGGTATAGGTCCAAACAATCAGGAAAGGTTGATTCACTTTAAAAGAGAGATATTCAGCTTTTGCTTGCCAATAAAAATAATATATACATGCCCATCAGAGTTACAAAATGTAAAACTACTGTACAAATTATTTTAGTCTGCCTGTCTAAATATATACTAGTAATAAATAGTTGTGGCAAGGGTTGCCCATAGTTTCATTCTGTCATAAGAGAACAAAAATTGAAGCTAGCAATGCTATCAATAGAAATCCTACCATAGAGATCAGAGGCAGAGTCCACCTGGCCAGGTTGAGATGTGGGCACCATCCAGCTCTTCCGAGCTATCAGAAAAGACTGGATGGCTCCGTCGACAACACCTGCCCAGGATGTAACACAGCACCCCATACCATTAAACACATCATAGAAGACTGCATGCCACACAATCACTTACGCCAACAACATAATCTACACTTCTCGAGAGCCCTGTGGTTAAGCCCAATCGTGGCCATGGCCTTCCTTAGGGACTCAGGGCTGTTCGGCCAGGCAGCCTAGGCAGTTTTTTTTTAGTAATATCGGGTTATATAAATGTGATAAAAATTATTCTCCCACCGTGGATTATACAGGAGTACAGTACTGTACAGTATAAGGATTCTAGACCTGCATTGTCCCTAATAAATTACCAGTATATAATTATACAGTAATTAGGTGGCGAGCCTTTTCTAAATAAATATCTAAATTTGAAGCAATAAATAGATCCCTACATCCCACTCACCATCAGTGGACATGGTGGATGATTGAAGCCGCAGGAACTTTGAGCCCACAGAACCTAGATCAGGAGACTCCTGGTTGACACATGAACCATCCACTTGGGGGTACGGTGAGCCTACCAGACATCTGAATGACATCACTGCAAGGGATATGGGGTGTTAGACAGTTAAACTCTGAACAAGACTACATGCCAGTACCATTAATCATTTACTTGCCATACACTCTCTCCATCTTCTGAACTTAGCTTCGGCATACCACACACAATCTGCGATAAGTACCGTACTAGGTCATCTGCGTACAGCAGTTCCCAGGGGAGCCCAGCTCCAAAATTTCTAGATGGTGCCTCAAGAACCATAAAGAAAATTATCTTAAGACAATAAATCAGCTCAACAAGCATGTGTGCCTCATTAAAGCCGCTCATCAAATTAATAGAACACACAATTCACTTGTGAAAGCACCTATTATCCTGCAGTTTCCATATTTTTCATTAGGGCTTTGAAGATTTGTAACTATCTAAAACATTGTGAGATTTGGAGCATTATGCATCATGAATCAATTTGAAAGATTGCTAATGTATTGGACTTACCCAGGCCCATACTCTCTGCCACTTCCTTATCCAGGTTGATCAGCGGGATAACATGCTTCTCAACCCCCTTGAGGATCCAGGCCCCTATGCACCTCTTGCCCACCCGGGTCTTTCGAACCAGGCCCACGATTAACCGCGATGCTTCCTCCAGTAGCTGCCCCGTACGAGTTACCTGAAGGAAGATTTACATATATTATACAAAGATTGGGAGATATACTGACCAGTCATTACAAGGTACCAGTAGTCAAGACTTTTTTTGTAAGAGCTGCCCGATTTGATTTACATAGATACATCAACCACACAGCTCACATGATCCAAACAAGATGGTCAGGATTAATTAAAGTTAGAACAGTTCTGTGCAAATTACCTTAAGGATATTACATAAGGATAGATTTACAGACAATTACCATACGGACATTGTGCTCCAAGAGAGGTAGTCAGAACTAAAATTCTTTTAGAGCTGTCCTGTGCGAGTTAGTGAATGGCTTTACATAGATACTGACCACAAAGACCTTATGCTCCAAGAAACTTAGTCAGAATTTCTAGTAAAGATAGCATAACCCCAAATAAAGGAAAGTGGATGAAAAGGACAGCAAAGCAAAAGGCTCTCACTCCACCCAAGTTACTTGAAGGTTTATCGAGGTATCTGAAGGAGGGAGGAAGGGATTATTGAATTATATGAAAGGAGGAAAGGATTACAGAGATATCTGAAGGAGCGAGGAAGTGATTATGCCATTATGGAGTAAGCTGAAGTAGGTGTGGAGGGATTAGAGTTTTCTCGAGGAGGGAGGAAAGGATTATGGAGTTATCTGAAGGAGGGTGGAAGGGATTATCGAGTTATCTGAAGGAGGGTGGAAGGGATTATCGAGTTATCTGAAGGAGGGTGGAAAGGATTAGTTATCTGAAGGAGGGTGGAAGGGATTATCGAGTTATCTGAAGGAGGGTGGAAGGGATTATCGAGTTATCTGAAGGAGGGTGAAAGGGATTATAGAGTTATCTGAAGGAGGGTGGAAGGGATTATAGTTATCTGAAGGAGGGTGGAAGGGATTATAGAGTTATCTGAAGGAGGGTGGAAAGGATTATAGAGTTATCTGAAGGAGGGTGGAAGGGATTATAGAGTTATCTGAAGGAGGGTGGAAGGGATTATAGAGTTATCTGAAGGAGGGTGGAAGGGATTATAGAGTTATCTGAAGGAGGGTGGAAGGGATTATAGAGTTATCTGAAGGAGGGTGGAAGGGATTATAGTTATCTGAAGGAGGGTGGAAGGGATTATAGAGTTATCTGAAGGAGGGTGGAAGGGATTATCGAGATACCTGAAGGAGGGTGGAAGGGATTATTGAGATACCTGAAGGAGAGAAAGGTTCAGGTGAGTTATCTAAGGGAGTGAAGAAAGAATTATTGAATTATATAATATCTGAAGGAGAGGAACAAATTATTGAGTTATCTGAAAGAGACAGGAAGGGATTATAGAGTTATCTGAATAGATTATTGTATTTATTGACTTACCTGAAGGTTGGATTATTAAGTTATCTGAAGGTTGAATTATTAAGTTATCTGAAGGAAGGATTATTAAGTTATCTGAAGGAAGGATTATTAAGTTATCTGAAGGAAGGATTATTAAGTTATCTGAAGGAAGGATTATTAAGTTATCTGAAGGAAGGATTATTAAGTTATCTGAAGGAAGGATTATTAAGTTATCTGAAGGAAGGATTATTAAGTTATCTGAAGGAAGGATTATTAAGTTATCTGAAGGAAGGATCATTAAGTTATCTGAAGGAAGGATCATTAAGTTATCTGAAGGAAGGATCATTAAGTTATCTGAAGGAAGGATCATTAAGTTATCAGAGGGAGGAATTATAAAGCTATTTGAAGGTGGAATTATCAAGTTATCTGAAGGAGGGATAAAGGGATTAACATCTATTTATTTCTGTTAAACACTACTCACATTTTTCAAAAGAGGCGTAAGTTCTCCATAGGTCGGCTTCCCTTCCTTATCTTCCGTGGCCCATCTTTCCAAAAGTGCTTCTTTGGCCGCATCGTAGCCCTGGTGAAGGTAGGAGCCCGCTGATCTGGCAAAACCCACCTCGATGCATTCTGATTCTCGGTCTCCTAAACTACTGTGTCCTGAAAGAATAGAAAAGTCAGTAAAGTGACAATTGATACCTTTCGAGTTTCTGGCTAAATTAAATGTGCAATAACCAAACTCGCTAAATCAAAGTAAACCGAATTTCTGTCCATTATAATCCTGTCCTATCGTTTTCTATTCCTTCACCATCTCTTCTGGATAGTGTTGCTGCAAATCCCACATTCAAGAGGGAAAATATGATTTGGGAATGGAGACTATGTATCTAAGTTAGTCTAGCCCTGGAAAATATTATGAATTTCAGTGTATTATTACAGTTAACAGTTTCATAATTATCTTCATTCTCTCTCGACCTGCTTACCATTGCCCACTGCATTTAACCTTTTTGTGTGGGTAGGGCATTCATTTGCGGGAAAGGGACTGGTGCGCAAGTTGGACTAGATAATAGTCCATCAGGCACCTGGCCCGGGGAGACTGTTTATATGAAGGGTGCGCCTGGAAGTGTGGTGGGCGGGCTTGTGGTTTCTGCTGCATGTCTGCCTGCAGAGATCGGAACCTCTCCGGGTGGTCGGGGGCCGGGGAAGTGCTGGAGGGACCTTGGTGACCCTGGTCTCCGAGTCTTCTCCTGGATGACCTAGGTGTGTGTGAATTTGCATTTTGTTTTTGTGTGCTCATTGTTTTCGGATTGGGCCTGAGTATATACGTACAGAAGACATTCAACACTACCTGTGTATTCAAGCAGTCTATAGTGTATTCATTATGAAGAGCCTAGAATTCCCAACCCCCAACCTCTCATTAATCAAAAATAACTTAATAAAGCAGAGATTTCTACCATTCAGGAATTGGAGGGTTACAGCGTATTTGCTCCAGCCCTCCTAGTTACGGTTACAAAAGGATATGTGCCACAATTTCTAAACTATACTCCATTAGAGCATAAGATCGCGGGAAACTTCATCAGGCCATGCGGCCCACACGAGGCAGCTCCCATTCACACCCAGCCCATATCATCCATACGGGAATGCAACTTACGCTTAAAGCTTTCAACTTCCTAAGATAATCACTGCTCTGGGCAGTCCATTCCACATAAGCATATGGACGAGAAGGGTTGGGTGTGAAGGGGGATCAACCGGGTTGGGCCAATCAGCACTGCATACCCCCATAATCCTGCGTTAATCTCTAACCGTTTTGGTAAGATGATCCTCAGGGTATTAGTGTTGAGCCTATAATTGAGCTTTGTAATTGAACTGGGGTTGTGTGGGACAGGGATCTGCCTTGCTTAGGCCAATCGGCTTTCTGCAGACTCCCATTTTCTTATGTTCTTAACTATTCCCAAACCAGTGTTTTCCTAAATCTTTCCTAAATATAAACTTGTCGAACTTTAAATAATTTGAGCGGGTTATGTCGCCGTTCTTTAGCTTTAATACCTTGTCTATATCGCCCTTATACCTTTTATCCATTTAAATAACTATCATACGTCTCCCCTACATCTTTGTCTTTCTAGTGAGTGCAAGCCTAAGGCTTTCAACCTCTCCTCATACAAGTTTTCTAATACAGTATTCTGGATAATTTTAGTCATTCTTCCTTGGACTGCCTCTAAAGGGTCTATATCCATTCTGTAATAAGGGCACCAAAATTGGACAGCAAAGTCTAAATGGGGTCTTACTAGTACAGTATATATAGCTTTAAGAAAACTTCAGCAATCCTGTTGATAACACTCCTAGATATGAATCCTAGAACTATTTGCCCTGTTCCTAACACTTATACATTACATTGTTTTCTGGTTTTCAGATAATTACTAAAGAGCACCCCTGATCCTTCTCACTCTGAATTACTCAATCCTACATTGTCTAGTTTTTATTTAACTTCTAAATTACGATTTCCAATCCATGATACCTTACATTTGTCTACATTGAAACTCATCCGCCAATTTATGGACCACTCGTTCATATGAGAGATCCTTTTGAAGACATTCCCTGTCACTAGCAAACTTATTATCCAACCCATTTTAGTATTAGCAAATTTACTGATCCTACTCTTTATGCGCGAGTCAAGCTCATTTATGTAGATAATGAACAGAAGGGCCCCCAAAACAGACCCTTGGGGGACCCCACTTTTAACTAATCCCTAGTCCGATTTTACATCATTGATACTAACTCTGCTTCCTACCAATCAGCCATGACCTGATCCACTTGAGTAGCATCCCCCCAATACCATGCATTTCTATTTTCCTTAACAGCCTTTCATGTGGAACTATCAAAGGCCTTACTGAAGTCTAAGTAAACTATATCATAGGACTTGTTATCTACCACTTCATTTACCTCAGAGAAAAACTAGTAAATTTGTTAGGCATGATCGTCCTTGAGTGAATCCATGTTGAGAGGGTTTAATTAACTTTATAGATAGGCCAGAAATCCCGACCCCAACTTCTTGTAACTCAAAAAGGAGTACAACAATCTATCAAATATTTCTAGCATTCGGGAAGAGTCAGCCAGGGAATAGGCGTGTACATTTACAGCCAATTTGTTCTAGCGCTTTTTGAGTTACAGAGGTTAGGGGTCACGATTTCTGGCCTACCTACAATGAATGGACCTTAATTAGTGAATACACTGCAGCTGAGGAATAACTGCAGTAACTAAGGGCTACAAAGATATGGTGTACAGTAAATTGAGAGACAACCACCTCCGCAAGCAAAATGAAAATGATTACCAAGGTGTGACCTAGCTGGCTTTAATAGTTTTGTTTTTTCTAAGTTAGTGAAAGAGACAAAAGGCAGAACTGCCAGTGACTAGTGCCTCCCCCAGAGTTGAAAGTGACAGGGCCAAAGCCAACATGCCTGGATACACGGAGTTTGAAGCAATTCAAGTCATGGGATGAAGGACTGACTCTGGGAGACCGTTCCAGAGCTCAGCTGTTGAATGTAAGAAAGATTGAAAATAAAGTTTCACTCTTGGGTTGGAGAGTTGCTGAGTAGGGGTGGGATTGTGTAGCAAGGCGGGTGCTACGAGCTCTATGAAGAGGGGGTGGTATACAGTGAAAGTTCTGAGGAAGACTGATTATTGTAGTAGCTGTAGAATAGTGCGAGATGCAATATTGCAGCGAAGAGAGAGACTGAAGACAATTGGTGAGTGGACATGAGTTATTGAGACAAAGTTTTATTTTCTACATTGTCTAGAAGTGCTGTGCGAGAGGCTCCTACCCACAATACTATGACTAATTATTAACCACCGAGTGTGTACACAAAATTTGTTTAGGGACCACCACCACCACACCCGTCAGAACCATATACATTATATATATATATATATATATATATATATATATATATGGTAGAGAGTTATCAACTCTACGGTTTGTATTAAATTTCCTTCAATCCAGTCCACACAATTTCCAATATCCTACTACACACTCATACCTCCCTCAATAACTCACAAACACTTATTCAGCACCCCCCCCCCCCCCCCACACACACACGAACACTTATTTCCCTACTTATTGCTTCTTGCCCTCGCTTCACTTTCCACTTCTTCCTGAGTTTCTTCCTGAGTTTCCTCCCCACTTCCCCCACACACACCCTGTCACACCTACCTCCTATAGTTGGTCACGCCTCACACTTTACTTCCTGGTTCAGGCAAGCATGCAGTATATCTAAAACATTACGACATTGGTTCTCTCTCTCTCTCTCTCTCTCTCGTTTAATTTAAAAGACTACTAATAATGAGTAAATTCAAGAGTTCAATACTAAATTTTTCATCTGGGTAAAGGTAATTAAGTTGCGATAGGTTTCACAGGTATGGATTAAAGATAACTTCGATTAAGCCAGGCGTTTTATATTATTTTCGTATGTAGTTATGCTTTGTGTGTCAGGACGCTATTGCAATTTTCTCAAATCCCTGTACACCGTGCTGCCCAAGAACAGTGCTCTGCAGGTCCACCAATAAATTGAATTAACTAAGCTGCAGTAATTCAACTTTATGATGGAACACTTTCTCCGCAAAACCCTTTCCTTGATGATAACCAGTGTTCCACTTTCTTCATCCGGTAGATAGATATGTAGGTAGAATGCGCTCTCTCGGTTATCCAAATTAATGACAATGCTGTACATTTGTAATGTCCAACGCCGTTTGTTTCAACATTTTTTAAATAATTGCAATGTCGTTGAAACAAACTGCGTTGGATAATTACAGATGTACAGCCAAGAACTTACAGTGTGGTTGGTGTAATATGCAAGAGAGAGCGAGAGAATTTCAACATGACTACAGACAACCATCGTCACCCGTCCATTACCCTAACTTTCACTCTTAAAAAATGTTGTCTCACCCTCCACTGTACCTCATTTTAACACTTTCGCGCACACAAACACACACACGTTGCTCTTAATGTTGCTTGCTGACCAGCCTGACAAAGAAGAGCCTTTGCATAACCTGGCTCAAAACGAAGTCATTATAGATTCTAATATACAAAATTAACGTTAAGCTCCATAGTAGTGTCAAACCTAGACAATGATTTTCTGGAACTGGATTGAGTGAGAATACAGGATAGAAGGAGGCGAATGTGGACGAAGTTCCATTGTCATTTTATCAGGTAAGCCTGTGCATTTGATAGAGTCTGGCATCAATCCGTATTGTCGAAGATGTCACACTACGGCCTTGCATCATTAGTTCCACTAATTTCTTCTTATCTTCATAACAGAAAAATACGTGTAATGGTAGATGGCCTTTATTCTCAATTTCACTCAATAAATGCTGGTGTTCCCCAGGGATCAGTTTTGGCCCCAATTCTGTTCCTCATTCATATCAATGATCTCATATCTACCACTCATAATCCAATACATTCCTAGGCAGATGACTCAACACTCCACAGTTCCTTCACATTTACCAATTCTTTCACCCAACCCGATCTTATAAATTCAAAAATAAACACTGCAATTTCTCTGAACCAGGACCTTTCTAGAATGGATGGATGGGGACAAAAGAATCTAGTTTCCTTTAATGCACAGAAAACCAAGTACATTCAATTTTCTAACAGACAGAATCTCACTGACTCCCATATATTTTTTAATGATTTAAATATTCCCACTTCCTCTAGTATTGACATTCTCGGTGTAACATTAACTACTAACTTGAGCTGGACACATTATGTTAGAAGCATTGCTAAGAATGCCTCTAAAAAACTGAGACTTGTACAGAGTTCGAGAATTCTTCACTGACTAGCAGTTGGTCATGATATATAAAAGTCATGTGCGTTCTCACTTCTCAGATGGATTACTGTTCTGTCTGTGGGGTGGAAGTGGAGTGGTTGCATGGAGGCAGTTGGACAAAATTCAAAATAAAGCTATTCGATTAATCAATAACCCTGCAATCACACAGGACCTTCCTACATTATCCATACGAAGAAACGTTGCATCCCTTGCATTATTCTACAGATATTTTCACAGCAATTGTTCCGAGGAACTTGCTTCAATTGTGCCGCCTCTCCACATCTTTCCCCGTAGAACTAGGGCAGCTGAGAGCGCCCATGAATTTACACTTTCTCCTCCACAATGCAGAACTTCTGCTTATCAGAATTCATTTATCCCCAGAGCTACTACTCTTTGGAATTCACTTCCCTCGAATTGCTTTCCACAAACTTACAATCTACAAATGTTTAAATCCAGTTGTTACAAACATTTTATGAATGGAGGATGCCTTTAGGCACATGGACCTTTTTGTTTTATCTGTGTTTTTCCTTCCTCCGTTCATTTAAAAAAAAAAAAAAAAAAAAAAAAAAAAAAAATCCGGTATCACACGAGCGCTTTTTCCCACAAAATGTATCCTCAACACTGGTCTGACTGCTTATGAGGTAGCCTAAACATTTAAACGTTAAATTGATACGGTGTGACAGTCACGAGTTTTAGCATGTGTTTTTTTTTTTTTTGCATTTTTTCTTTGATATACAGTGTTGTTTTATACCAAGGACTGTCGCAAATGAGTATTTACCCATTATCCAACAATATAAAAACACCGCCCCCACTAGTGGGGAGGGCTATGAAGATCAGGGAAATTGCGGGGTAAAAGGGGAAAAAATAGGGGGCATTTTTCAAAGTAAAAAAACCCAGTAATTACATTTTGAAAGTTGGCTCGAGTTTTCATGTCCATTAAACCCCAAAATTTGAAAACCCGAGCCAACATTTGCCAAAACTTGGCTCGGGTTTAGCGATTTTTTGAAGTAAAAAAACACAGTAACCTAACCTAGAACGTTGGATACAAGAATAACTCTTACCTACCACCTAGTATGTGTCTCTAGTCTATCCCATACCTACCAGCTGATCCCTAGTCATGAACCTAACTAAAACAAAACTAACCTAACCTAACAGTAATACGTGGATAGCGGGAAAAGTGTAATCCGGCAGAGAGAACAAACAAAGTGACTGTGGTTTTGTGCAGTGGGGACTCTGAAAATGTTATAGGAGAGGGAAAATAAAATTTACGCAATTACCAAAGCAGCACTGGATCGCGCAACTGTAAGGTCCCCCGAGTACGGTAGGAGGGAAAAAAAATCTATAAAGCAGAAACCCAGTAACACAGGACTTGTCATTATGCAGACAAGACTGTGTTTTACCCTATATCTCCCTTATAATACATTTGCGAAGGGAAGGACATATATAGGACTGAATACTATTATATAACATACCTATAGGCTACACAAACATCGATGGGGCTTGTAACTGTCACACCGTAAAATCTTACCATTTAAACTTGTTCGGTTACCTAAATTCATCTACCATCAGTCTAGTTCCGATACCAGTGCAAAATACTCCAGAAATTTTGCCGGAAATAGGTTGATCATCGAATGTTTACTATAAAGCTCTCGTGTGATACCGGTTTAATGTACTTCCGGGGTAGCCTATACGATCAATAACAACTAAAGGATACATTTGTAATCCTTTCTCAGCCTCATCTACCTGTATTTTTTGTCAAGGAATATAATGTTTTATTGATTATACAATAATGTTTTGAGAGTAGAAGATTTTCATTACCGGTACGCTAACCTAGAAATCCTATAGGGATTCATTCATATTTATGTTCTCACCAACCCTCCAATAAAGTAACACATTACCTAATTAATTAAATATATTTAACATATCTAAAGGGTCACTACCCTAACCTACCGTCAGCTGAAAATAAACAGTATAGCCTAGTCTCTTGATTGACAACCTGGTCCCAGAAAGTGATTACATGGCCCAAGGACAAAGTTTGTCAACCTGTTGCTAAGTCTTTATCAAAGTGGTGACTCTGCTACCTCAGTAACTGTCTACACAAGATACACACACACATGCTGAACCAGTCTATCATACATTATCTGACACTACACCCACCATACATGACACGCCCAATATTTGTCATTTCACCCACCCCACTCAACACCCAGTCTAGCCTACACTTCACCCACCAATCACCATACGGTAACATGCCCAGTACTGTACCATATAACCGACATGTCACCCACCAGTCACTAGATACACTACCTATTTGCTCAGGCCCATTCCTCTTTGTCTTTTTGTTACCCACTCACACGATACCCAGTATCTGATTCTTGACTCACCCTACACCCAGTATTAGACTTCTTTATTGGGTGTGGGTGCATAGGCCTACACCAACACATTTAAAATTCGCCCACCCTATGGACCCATAATACCATGTAGAAAGTCCTTATACCATGCTATCCTATGTCTTAGAGAATCGATGAACGCTCACATCAATGATGATCCACTTTTAATCCTACAACCAAGTCTTCAATATATTATATTCAATGTTTGGCAAAATTGGCATGCTAAATATAAATAATTATAAATAATCCTACTCAAATATAAACTAGGCCTACACATTTCCGTATTCGAATAAGTTAAGTATATTGTATGATATTGAGCATTACTATTTCCAAAGAAAACAATAAAAACTCTACGAATATCACCTCTAACAACCAACAAAGGGGTCAATGGTCCGAAATAAAAACCTGCTTAAAGGGTCCAGTTTAGAGACACGTCCTAGAGACAAATTCGAGAAGTATCGTTGGCAACTCAACAAGACTGCCTTCCACAACCCACACAATTAATGATTACTTGAGGGGTGGCTAGGGAAATATATACAGTAAAATTCATATAAATGATGAGCATTTTAAGGTTAATAAATGTCTATGTTGTTCCCAGTTTGGTATGCTTCCTTGTCCAGCATTGAAGTTCCCTGGAACCATGCAAACAGTCGCTAATTTACCATATTATTATCTCCCTTGTTCGACCACTTAACACTTCAAGAATTCTTTAGCAAGCTCAAAATACCACGATGTTAGTCTATGGTAAATATAAGAGCATATCGTAAAGGACTATATACAATAAAGTACAAAATATGGAGATGGTTTTCAGGGGGCGGGACGAGTTGGATGACGTTTTGCCTGTATCCACACCACCAGCATGCCGGTACGTCAACTAACCTGTCAAACCACATCAATATCCTGAAATACAAACACGAACCAACTCAAATTACACACTAACCTTGTATAAGCACTAAGAAGGCCAGAAAGAGGTGTGGTCGTAACCGCATCATGGTTATAATGTGGAGAATGGGAAGCTGACGCGCCGTACGTCTAACCCTTATAGTGGTGGGATGGTAACTGGCTCATCTTTCTCCGAGTCTGACTGAATCCTCTCTCTCTAGCATTGTTACCAATCCTGTGATAGACATAAATGTTATGGACATAGTTCATATTGATCTTTTTCTTATAAATTACAACCGTGATTTTATTCAAAACGTTTTATAGGTACTACCTATACTTTATTTGCACACTAATATTCATAAGCAGGTGGCAAATCCACAATATTTATTTACTTACTTGGCAACAATTTAAAAGGCAGTGATCCACCCTAAAGACCCGAAGACGGTGAGAGTTAGAAGCAGAGGTTAGAAGCAGGTTAGAAGTATTGAAATTACTAATTCTCACAGACTTGGGGTTCATTGCTCGCATGCCATGCATTTCCGCAAAAGTTAATTTATTGCCATTGCCAATTACATAAACCATCTCCACCAACAGAAATTGCTGATTAAACGTGATTAAAGATTATGTGTGTATGTTTTTAACACATGTTTGTATTGCTGACGTATGTAGCCTACGCTACATAGCCTACATATTGTAATTTGCAACACAGAAGACACAAAAATGATGCAGTTAGCCAGTTATCCAGTAAAAGTGTGCATACATCAATGTCTTTAGACACCATTTTGGTGCCGTAAGTATCAAACAAAGAGGTGATAATTGTACATGTATTTTATTTATGACCATGTACAATTTAGACTCAAATATCAAACATTTTATCTTGTACCAGTATTGCCGAATTATTAGTACGGGTATGACCATAGGCCTATTTGAGTGTAAATAGAGACATGGGACCAATATGGCGGAGATTGGCCTATCTCTGTTACTAAAGGGTCTTTTTTCCTGTTTACGCTAGGGACGATAGGCCTACTGATTTGGGATAAGCTCGGGGGTAAAGGGGTCACAGGCACAACCGTGGTCAAGGTCATACTAATTAGGAAAGGTAGGTTAAATGCATGGTATAATGGGTAAATGGGTCTTCAGTAAATCCTTCTTTCTTACGGATTAACTCGTACCGGCGAGGTATTTTTCTTATTTTATTTTACCTCTATTTAGACGATTGTGTGCAGCTTAACCCCTTGAGAATTATGACGCATTTTGACAGTTTAATCTGGCTATCAGTAGACGATTTGATTCAGAGTAGGAAGGATAGGCCTATATGAGAGTCAGCGGGTTGATTGGGCCACTTTTTACGCTTTTAGCTCCCACAGATCCTTCCTAAGCTGCATGAGATCGTCTAATGATAACCTGGATAAACTGTTATAGCGCATCATAATATTCCAGGGGCTCAGAAGGATGTGGCATAAAAGGGTTAATTAAGATAGTTCGAAGCCTATTACTTACTGGAGGCCTTTCTTAAACTGAATATAATCGTCTAACATTAGCCATCGCAAAATATAATAGACGGTACTGGGGCTGAACTGGTTAATTGGTCATAGTTCTAGACTAAGTGTGCCATTTAAAGGGGTAAATTACCTATAGGGAGGGGGGGGGGGGCATAATTTGATGGCTGTCAGTCAAATCATTATAAGTAGCCTACAACAAATTATATCTTCTAAATATGCATCAGTGAAGTTATTTCCAAAAGGTGTCTTAATAGTATTCATACTTTGGCAGATGTCCTCAAATCTACAACAATTAATCCCTTCTAAACATGTATCAAATGAAAGTATTATTATTCATTAATATAATGTACTTTGAAGACAGACCTTTATTTGGTTTTATTTCAACTGATGCCAAATTAATCTTTTAGCAGTGAATTTTTCGATACTTAATGTAAATATGTGAAACTACTATGTCTTTGCATCATCTTATTACCAATTAGCAACATAGTTCGCTACAAAATCTTCGTAATAGCAAAGTAACTAAGACGTAGATATGACAATTTACCTTCAGCTGGGAAAATAACAGCCTTAATAGCCAATGCCTGGCAATTGACGAGCTAATTGACCACTTGCAAGTTTCAGGCTATAAGGAAATTGAAGCCGTAAACATCGATATAAAACAGAAATGCAATAATGAGGCAAGTTTCTGATGGATAGAAAGTATTATACATTTAATTTAATGAGTTTATAAATGCACTACAACCGTATTTTAGCTGGTAATTCTGCTAAATATCGATGTCTACAGCTCCAACTTCCTTATAGCCTGAAACTCGCAAGTGGTCAATTGGCAGTTGAAGCAGTAGACATCGATATTAAGCATAATAAAAAGCTAATATAGGTTTGTAATACACTCATAAGTACATCAAGTTAAAACCAACATTGATTTCATGCGTCACAAATCCACATAGTCTTGTATTTATTTAAGTGGGGATGACTGTTTTTTTTTCTGGCCCCCCTCATGCTTATCCCCATTAGTTTTAAGATTTCAAGACATTCGGCTTATTTGTTTGGCGATTTTAAGACCTTTTTCACCCATTTCTTTGTCAATATTTAGACCTTTCGTGCCATTCAGGTGTCGATTTCTTCCTGGCAAGCGATAACAAGCCTGTAATTTAGGGGGATCTTGGGGATCTTTTGTTGTTAAGCTTGATGGAAGTTTAGGGAGGACTCTAAGAAATTATAAATAAATAAATAAATCGACCAATATATATACCCTTTCGTCTTAAATTATAATTGTCTACAGTTCCAACTTCCTAATAGCCCAAAACTCGCAATTGAGCACTTGAGAATTTCAGGTTGTAATCAAGTTAACCCCTTCTGTACCGGCGACGTGTTTTATATTTTATTCTAGCTATATTTAGATGATCTTGTGCAGCTCAAGAAGGATCTGTGGTTGTAAAAAGGGTTAATTAATATAGTTCGAATCATGTCAATTGCTGAAGGCCCTTCCTAAACTGACTAAAATCGTCTATTAGTAGCTAGCATAAAATTAAATGGACGGAGCTGGTACTGAACGGGTTAATAAAGCTGTAGACATCAATAACTAGCGCAAATGACCAAACTTATGTGCCCTTTTGATGGATAGATAGTTTATTAATATGACACGATCGTATTGAGCTTATTATATTTGTCTAGCGTTAGCCATAATATTGTATAGCAAGGAGGTAGTACGTCTTGAGGATGCTAATAATGTGTAGCCCTTTATGTTTTGAGAATTAAAGACGTTTGCCGCATCAGTTTGGCGATTTTGAGACATTTCGCCCAACTGTAAGACCTTTCGTGCCATTTAGGTGTCGATTTTTTCCTGGCGAGCGATAGCAAGCTTCTAATTTAGGAAGAATCGGCCTTTGGCCGGAACACATTTCTGCCGAAAAATGTAGGCCTACACATTTATCTGTCTTGAGGGTGGTATTATTTTGTTAAAGGTAGATGGAGGTCTATGGAGCAATTTTTTTTTTTTTTTTTTTTTTTTTTTTTTTTATCTTAGCCCTATTTTAACCGGGAGGGGGGTGGGGGGGTTGGACCACCTAAGATTGACGATTATAAGGTGCTTTGGCCCATTAGCTTGGCTATTGTAAGACATTGCAATATTTTCTGGACGAGTACTAGCTGGCGAGCCTGTAATTTAGGAGAAATCGGCCTTCGACCTACCCTTTTTACTCCCACAGATCTTTCTCAAAATGCAAGGAGGATCTGTCGGGTGTGGGCCAATCGGCGCTCTGCAGACCTCTTCTGACCTCTGACCGTTTCGGTGAGGTCAGTCCTAGTAGTGTAAGTGAGCTGGGCTTATAATTAGGCCTTATAATTAGGGTTAGGTGTGAGAGGGATCTGCCTTGTGTGGGCCAATCGGCTTTCTGCAGACTCCCATTTTCTTATGTTCTTATGCGCAAAATCGTATAAATATAGCTAGAATACAATTTTATAAGACGTCACTGGTAGTACGGTACAGAAGGGGTTAAGGTGGGATGGGCCGTTTTTCTGGTCCCCATTTCTCCCTAGTGTTAAGCCCCATTTTTGTTTTGAGATTTTAAGACGTTTGCCTCATTAGTTTGTCGATTTTAACACTTTTCGCCCCATTTCATTGCCAATTTTTAGACCTTTCGTGGTATTTACCGTAGGTATCGATCTTTTCCTGGTGAGCGATAGCGAGCCTGAAATTTTTAGAGGAACCGGCCTTCGTCCGGGACATTTTTCTACCGAAAAATTTACAAATTTATCTTCAAGGGAGGTCTAGGGGGTGGGTTTGTAAGTTTGATAGACGTCTAGCAAGGAAACCAAGACAAAGGAATAAATGAATTAATAGAAAAAACACGAAAACAAAAACGGACCATCTTCCCTTAAACAAAAACACCATAATAACACCTATTCACTGTAATTAGGCCACAACTCTTGGCCAATAACCTTTATAACTCAGAAACGATTGGAGTAATCAAGCTAATACTTCAACCATTTAGGGAGACATGATAGCCAGGGAATGTGTGTGGAAATTTACAGCCCATTTACTAATTTTTCTCCATTACTCCATTTTTCAGATATATACATATCATGACACCCCAATTTTCATTGATGTGGTGCATGTCCGTTTTGTTTGATTTAATTTTTCCGTTTTGCATGTTTTTCTTGTTCTGTGGGCCATCTTTCCCAGGCAAGTTTGTCCTCCTAACCATACAGGCCACCTAACAACTGCAGCAAGTTGAACTGCTGATCGGTATCGGTTTTCAGGGGGATGGGCGAATGTATTTGCTCATTTATGTATCTTTTCATTATTATTATATTTAGTTTCCTTCCTAGGCCTTCAAGCTTTAAAATACACCCTCCCAAAATCCTCCTTCAGTATAAATTCGTACATTTTGCGATAGGTTCCACTTATATTACAGGCTCGCTATCGCTCGCCAGGAAACAATCGACACCTAAATGACTCAAGTCTTAATATTGACAAAGAAATGGAAATGTCTTAAAATCGCCAAACTAATGAGCCGAACGTCTTAAAATTGCAAAGTGAATGAGACTAAACATGAGGAAGGAGGACCAGAAAATCGCCCCATCTCCCCTTAAAGTTAGTTCCATGTTTTGCCTGGGTGTATAGACCATAGGGTTTCAGGCTATAAGGAAGCTGGAGTTTTTTACATCGACATTTAGCAGCATTACCAGCTAAAATGCGGTTGTAGTACATATATAAATGCATACAACTAAATTGAAAAAAAGTTTTTTCCATTAGACATCTACTTTATTATTGTAATTCCGTTTAATACCGATGTTTACGGCACCAACTCCCTAATAGCCTGAAACTAGCAAGTGGTCCACCTGAAGGTCACTCGGCACTCGCCACGTTATATGGTCCTCTGCAGCAGCCCTGGCAAATCTTTTATTACCGAGATCCTTCCTAAAGAACTAGTCGCAGGTCTTTTTAAGTCAGTCAACTGTTGTCCTTCCCTCACTACCATGCTTATAATATACTTCAGTGGTGAATAACTACACTTTTCTCAAGTTGGGCTTAATGTATCCATCTAGCTATCTATTTATCTATCTATTCAGGCACATTCCCCATTTTCTATACTGTATACAGTAATATATATATATTTGTTTTTAGTTGGGGGTGGCCTAATCAAGACAGAGTCGAACAGTGGAAAAAAAAAAAAAAAAAATAGATAAATAAATAAATACAATAAAATAAGGATCACACAAAAACAAAACACAAATTCACACACATCTACTGTAGGTTGCCCAGGTGAAGGCCCAGAGACCAGGGATCACCAAGGTCACTCCAGCACTCCCCCGACCTCCTGGAGAAGTTCCGGTCTCAGCAGGCAGACATGCAGGGAAGTCTAACTACCACAAGCCCGCCCACCAAAATCGGAGCCGTGGTGGTCAAGTGGTGAGCACGCTCGCGTGTGAATCTGAAAGACCCGGGATCGAATCCCTGCCACGGCGGACATTTAGTGGGTGCGGTAGTACGTCCTAGCAGGTTTCACATGCTTGCACCCAGTCAGGGGATATCCTGACGACGTATACAGATAAAACACACATAACAAAGCCACTCCAACACCTTCCTCTCTCTCCAACACCCCTTCTCCCCTCTCAACACTCTTCTCTGAGCTATTGCCGATAAAAATGGCATGTTCAGTCCTGTACAGAATCGTAAGATTCAGAGTCGTAAAGATTCCAGGACGAGCTCATCAGCGGCGGATCCCCAGATCGACCGTGGTGATTGTCACCTAAACATCTACAAAACAAAAACCACACATCCAGGTGCACCCTTCGTATATACCAGCTCCCCGGGCCAGGCGCCTGATGGACTATTATCTAGTCCAACTGGCGCACGACCCCCACTCCCATGAGATGGCGTTTTCACTCATCTATTCACAAGTATTCTCCATTCATTCCTATTAATTACCACTTCCCTTGCTAAGTTGCTTGATCTACAGTGATTCCTCTATCTTCCAATGCTTGTCCTACACAGTCTCTCCATCTCAATGGGGGTCTTACTACCCCTCTATCTCCCCTTGTATTTGACTAGCATATTCTCTTTGCAAGCTTTTCATCTTCCAATCGTTCAACATGACCATACCAGCTTAGCACCCTTCTGTCCACTCTGGCCGACAAATGTTCCTGCTGCCCCACTCTCCTACTTATCTCTTCATTCCTCAATCTGTCTCTACGAGTCACTCCACACATATTCCTCAAGCAGATTATCTCCATCACATCACGCATTCTTCTCCTTTGACTTAAAATGTAAAACTTGCAAACTAAACAAACCTAAACTGGGACAAAGACAATATAAAGCCCATATCTCAGCTGCATACATCACTGTTCGTACAATAATCCCTTCATACATTGGCACATTGCACTTTTAGCTTTCATTCCAAGATTTCTCACCTTCCGCATACTTCCCATAGCTCCAAAAACCTTCCTTCCTTCACATATTCTGTTTTGCCTATATTTCTATGCCTCCATTCTTGCTTATCGTTCCTTTTAGATATTTAAAACAATATTTCCCCATCCAGCCTCACATCTATATTCACCCTACGATGATAGTACGATCATCCCTATTACACACCATCACTTTACCTTTATTGACGTTCACCTTCGGCTTCCTCCTCCCACAAACCACACCAAACTCTTTGACTACCCGCTGCAGTTTCTCCTCAGAATCCGCCACCAACGCTGTGACATCAGCAAACAACAACTGATTCAACTCCCAATCTCTACCATTCTTTCCTACTAAACCCAATCCTCTACCCATAGTTCTCATTTACACTTCCCTCACCATACCATCCATATATACATTAAACAGCCACGGTGACATTAGACAACCCTGTCGCAAACCTACATTTACCTCAAACCATTCACTCAACTCATTATTTCCTACTCTAACACACACTCTGCTCTCTCCATTAAAACTCTTAACTGCTCTTCACAAATTTCCTCCAATTTCATAAATCCTTAGCTCTTTCCACATTGCTTCTCGATCCACACGATCATACGCTTTTTCCAAATCCATAAAAGCCCAAAATATCTTCTTATACTTCTCTAAATTCTTCTCGCACAACGGTTTTACTGCAAACATTTGATCCACACACCCTCTTCCCCTCCTAAAACCGCACTGCTCTTCTCCTATTGCAACTTCCGTATCCTTTATTATCCCTTCTATCAACACCCTGTCACACAGCTTTCCAACCACTGATAATAAACTAATACCTCTATAACATAAACATTCCTGCCGATCTCCCTTCCCCTTATACAACAGCACAATACATGCACTCCTCCAGTCTAGTGGTACCATTGACACAATAAAGCACACATTGAATAGTCTCACCAGCCAATCTATTATCACATCTCCACCCTTATTAATACACTCCACAGCATTACCATTCATACCTTCTGCTTTTCCTGCTCTCATTTGTCTCACTGCTTCTTTCACTTAATTTTCCCCAATCCTTTCATTCATTCCCTACCACCTGGGTGGCCTTGGTAACCTATCTCCATCAACCACTGCTTCCATGGTGATGGGCTGGTCTATCAGAGTGAGAACTGAGCGATCTCTGCCATACCCATAGCTTACTCGGACTGTTCCTTTTACTTATATATTTTCTAAATCTCAAGTGACGGCGTCTCTTCCGTGGATTGACCTCCCAATCTACCAGATTGGAAGCCAAAGCGTCACACTTTTCCTTTGCCCCTCAACTTTCTCTTCATAATTGCTGAGGGGCACAGGGCCCTGGGTGTTTCCCGGGCATTTCCGCTCCCTGCCATGGAGTGGCTTCGGTCACCCAGTCTTTATTGTGGTCGGCAGGGAGGGTTCTGTGGGGGCGCTCGGTTATGGCCTTGGCCTTGCTCGGGGACTTGGGGCTGTTCGGCCAGGCAGCTTGGGGAACAACAACAACCACTGCTTCCCTTCCATCTCTTACACTTAGCAACTACTCAAAATAGTCAGCATATCTTTTCCTCACTTGAACTCCTTCCACAAGTACTTCTCCATTTGCATCTTTCACCGACTCTTCCCTCGTGTATTTCCTTCGTCTTTCCTTACTTATACATACTTACTTATGTATACAATGGATAATTTCTAGCACTTTGTACTGTATACTAATTCTCACATTTTTATGGATATCATAAAGTTATCAAAGGTAGGGAGAGAATAAGAAACACATAAACACCATTACTTTATTTGACAATGTAATACCAGATATATAAGGCATATACAGTAGTGACACACACCACTAACACCAAGGATAGGAATCTACTGGTCAGGTAATAACTACGCTTTACGCTCTCGGCTACCACCAGGCAATTTCAAGCAGGATCCTCACAACAAAATGCAGTAAGAAAATATATTGGATAACTGTTTCAAGCCAAATGTGACTGCAGCCTCCACCAAACTTGTATATTGTGATCAAATAGGATGTCTCGTAGTCTAAGAGTTTAAAGGCTACCTGATGGACAAAACTATAATTTAACTCTGTAGGAATATTGGAGCATAAACACAGGAATTAAACTGAGGTATTGAGAGTACAGGTATAATGAATGAACAAATATCACACACTCAAATAGATTCTATCTCACAATTCAGGATTTTAAAAGAAATGAGTCAGAGAAATAGAGAAAGAACAAAATCACACACTGTGATGTTACTGTACTGTAATATAGTATCTTATCTATTTTTAAATTTAATCAAATTCCCTGATAATACTAATGGCATATAATGATGCCAAAGTCTCAGCTTAAGAATAATTAAAATACGATTAATTTAATTAATATATAAAACTTGAAAACTAACTCAAAAGTTACTGTTCGAATTAATATAACAAATTCATTAAAATTAATAACTATCAAAACGACAACAAACTTTATACAGGATATAAGGACAACATGGAAAACTCTTCATTAACCCTTTCCATCACAAGACAACTTATTATTATTTATCAGCTATCACCAGACCATTTTATCACCTTGGAACCAATCTCTAGGACTCAAAAGGTTCAATACTATCTCAACTAACCCTTTAAACCCAAGATATCATTCACAAGTTCAGGTAAATCATCTGGGGTAATAAATACAATCGAGAAAGGCGTTATCTGATTCAAAGGGTTAATAAAATATAAAGTCCATGATTACACATTCAAGCAAAAGGAAAAGTACAGTCTTATAAACTAAAAATGTAAAATTATAAACATAAAAGTAGAACAATCACAGCTATAGTATCTTAAAATCTAGAGTTATGAACATACATGCGAGTAAGGAACAAGCACGTCTTAATAGTAACTTACAATCTTAAGTTTTATAAGTATCACCTGCTTAAGTAGAAAGGCACTTCAGATGGAACAGTTACATGGCTACTATTGTATACAGTATTCAAATTAACTTGGCAAGATTTAAGAATAACTATATAAACAAATGCTAAATCAAGTTTACTCAAAATATGCCAAAATGTTTAGGTAAAACATTAAATTTTGAGAGTAAATCTTCATCACAACTATAAAATAAAACAAATTTTCCATAACAGGCGACTTATGTTTGAAGAGATGAAGGTAATGCAATCTTACTGAATATTAAGCAGGTGAAACAGGCCTTAAATCTAATTCTTATATACTAAGTGACTATTACGTCGTCCATCACTGCAAACTTATCAGAGAATGATGCCTGTGTAATAAGTTGCTTTTATAAATATAAATACAAATTTATGGTACTACGGTATATGAACAGGGTCTACATACAATATTTAGTAATTCATAGCAATACTATGTCATAGAAGCATTTACGTTAGTTACTGTACTGATATTTGGTAGCTTTAAGATATTTAATCTGAAAAATATTTAATATATATTTTACTGTAGTACAAACATAACTACAGTATTCAATTTAGTGTCTTAGGAAGGCCCTTTCAATTCTAAAGTGGTTAAAAAATATCTCAATCAACTCCAAACAATTATATACTGTATACTGTACTGTATATAATTATATATTTTTTATTCCAGCTTCCACAAGTTGATATTATTGAGCTTAAAGAGGATCTTTCGTATTTGGAGAGTTTGAGTAGATTTATCATTATGCTTAGAGGGCCAAAGACAACCTAGATATAACATATTTAGCTCACCCTGACACAGACATGATATCCTTCAAAGTGTGATGGCTCTTTGTAAAGTCTTTCACCGGTTTTATGGCATCCCATAGACCATCCAGCTTACAGGGAAGTGGAGGCTACCTTAACTTAACTTACCATTACTAGGTGTAAACTAGTGCACGGCTCTTATAGTCCAGGTTAATCGTTATATCATTTAACAATTTCAGTACGTTTATGCCCTTATTTCTAGCAATCTGGACACAAATTCTGTTTAACTAATATTTTGTAGTGAGACTTTACTTAATGTTTTGTGTGCTGTGTTTAGCATGCATTTTAGTTAAGTTGTCGAGTTTCATAAATTCATATAATTACTGTACAGTGCTTTATTCAGCTTAAGAAGAATACTTGTGCGAGTCTAAGAGTTAACCAAGATGGTTTTCATCTCTTTGATTCTCAGAGGTCCTTCATAAGCTAAAATAATCTAATCTAATGTTAAGTAATCATAATGATAATAGCATCATCGTAGTGAACTAGTATAGTGAATTGCAACTGAAGCTTGACTTTAAGAGGCGGATGAACAATCAAAACATACTGTATATAGTTAAACCTACAACAAGTGACAATCCTGCTTTACATGGCCCGTAGCACATCCAGCTCCGGAGAACATGGAGGCTTTTAAACTTAACTATATATTAATGAATGAGGATATCTTATCTTACACTAACTATATCTATTTCCAGGTTTACAGTCTCCCACAGCACATCCAGCTCCTGAGAACTTGGAGGCGTCTTAAACCCATAAGGATTAGGAAGCATTCCAGCAGTTTATTTTGGATATCATTGGATGATTTTATACAGCTTTGAAAGGATCTGTGGAAATTAAAAGAGCATTCAATTACCCCTTTAACTTCCATATACCCTTCCTAATCTGAACAAAATTGTCTAATAATAGCCAGAGTAAACAGTCAAAATGCATTGTGATCCTCAACGGGTTAAATTACCTTAATATTAGCGAAGCAGTCCGAGAAAATGCATCTCTTTTACCAGGTTTATATCATCCTACAGCACATCCAGCTTTGGGGAGCTTGGAAGCTTCTTAACCTAACTTACTATTACCCATATCAATCAGACGATGCTATTTCTGTTTTATTTGATGTACGGTCGCGCTAATAAGTCATGTCCCAGGTGGCATTACGTTTGGCTTGTTCTGTGCTGTAATAATGTCTGTCAGATATTGAATAGGGTGGGTAAGTGTAGGAACATGTTTGTATATTTCACTGGATATGAAGAAATGAAGCTTAGGTATTGCCGATACCAATTATTGATCAAAACATACTTGGTGCCGAGACATCACTTATTAACGCGATTGTACCTCCTAACAACTTCATTCAACTTAGGAAGAGCATGTAAGAGATGGACGGTTGTTGTTGTTGTTGTAGTTCCCCAGACTGTCTGGCCGAACAGTCACTAGTCCGGTAGACCGAAGCCATCCAGATGAGGTTGATTACATTAGTCTTTAAACTTTTTGATACTCAAGAGCTGCTTCCTAAGCTGAGCAAAAATCATCTGCAGGTAGCTAGAACAAATAAACATTGATGTCATTTGATTGCAGGGGTAACTAAGCAGTCTTACACAATTTATCCGTTGACCAGTTTCATTCGCCCCGCAGCACGTCCAGCTCCGGAGAACTTGGAGGCTTCTTATCCTAACTTAATAATACCCCTTGCAATCAGATGAAGCCAATTTTATATATTATAGCAACTTTCTCATGATTTTATGCAGCCTAGGAAGGAGATATCTTAGTTGAAGGTTAATTACATTAGTCTTTAACCCTTTCATACCCAAAGCTCCTTCCACAACTGATTAAATCATCTGCAGGTAGCTAGAATAGAAACAAAATTGGGGTAATCTGATTGCAAGGGTTAATAAAACAGTCACACACACAAAATCTATCTCTAATTACCGGGCTTACATCGTCCCATAGCAAATCCAGCTCCGGAGAACTTGGAGGCTGCTTATCCTAACTTAATAATCATAGCCACAAACAGTCATACACATAATCTATCACTAATTACCGGGTTTATATCGTTCCACAGCACGTCCAGCTCAGAGGAACTTGGAGGCTTCTTATCCTAACTTAATATTAACCACTCTTTTAATCAAACTACTCCAATTTTGTTATATTCTTACTACCTCCTGATGACTTTATTCAACTTAGGAAGGACTTGCTAGAATTAAAGGGCTAGTTGAGCTAGCCTTTAACCCTATGATACCTAGCGAGCTCCTTCGTAAGCCGAGAAAAATTGTCTGCCGGCAGCCAGAAAATAACAATATTGACATAATCTAATTAGAGGCAATGAATCAGCCTTACAAAATCTATTATACACCAAGTTTTATATCATCCAACTGTACTTCCAGTTCCGAGGAACTTGGAGGCTTCTTAACATAACTTAATATTAGCCAATGCAATCAGACGAGGTAAATTTGATATATTTTAGCTAATTTCTGACAATTTTGTGCAGCCTAGGAAGGAAATGTCAGAGTCAAAGGGTTAATTACAAGTCTTTAACCCTTTGATATCTAAAGCTTCTTCCATAGCTGATTAAATCGTCTGCAAGTAGCCAGAATAAAATAAACTTCAGGTCATCTGATTGACAAGTATGAACATATATCTATCACTAATTACCGGGTTTACATCGTCCCATAGCACGTCCAGCTCCGAGGAACTTGGAGGCTTCTAAACCAAACTTAATATTAATCCTTTTATGCAGGTGATGCCAATTTGGAATATATTCTACCTAATTTCGGACAATTCTATTCAACATTGGAAGAACAAATTTGAATTAGTTGGTTACTTTTAAATGTCTTTAACCCTTTCATACCCAGAACTCCTGAAGGTACAGTAAATATAGGGCCATTGTCTGAAGTGACAGTAAGAAAAATTGGTGTCTTTTGATTGTAAAGATTAAATTATTAGTCTTAAAAACTCCTGAAGCTAAATCAAATGTTTGAAGGTAGCTAGATTATAAGAAAATTGGCATCTTTTGATTGGAAGGGTTAAACAATTGGTCTAAAACATCTATCTCTATTTACCAGGTTTACATGGTCCCATAGCACGTCCAGCTCCGAGGAACATGGAGGCTTCTATCGTAACTTATACTAACCATTTCAATCAGAGGATGTCAATTTGGGTTATATTCTAGCTCCCTTCAGTCAACTTTACTAACTTAGGAAGATTACTCTATAATCAAAAGGTTAATTACAATAATCTGTAACCCTCTGATTCCTAGAGCTCCTTTCAAAGATGATTAAATCATCTGCATTTAGCTAGAACATAATAACATTGGCGTCATCTGATCAAAAGGGTTTATGAAGTATTCTTAAATTATTTATCTCTATTACCATCTTTATGCGTGACCCCACTGCGCGTCCAGTTATAAGAAACTTGGAGGCTTTTTAACCTAAACTAAATATTATAGAGGAATTATATGTACAGTTATAAAGAACTTGGAGGCTTTTTTACCTAACTAAATATATTGAAGAATTACTCATCCAGTCATAAAAAACTTGGATGCATCTTAACCTAACTAAAGGCTAACTAAAGACACAAACCAAGAGTGAGAGGGGTGGAAATGAGTTACTTGAAAAGTGCGTACAGAGTTACATGGAGGGATAGACAGACGAATGAGGAAGTAAGAGAGAGGTGTGGTGTGGATGTAGATGTGCTGGAAAATGTGAAAAGGAACACCTTGAGATTGTTCAGCAATGTGGAACTTATTATGGAAGCGAGAGAATGACAGAGAGTGAATTGGAAGGACAAAGAGGCAGAGGTAAACCGAGAGAGAGAGATGGAATTAAGAAGTATATGGGTGAAAGCGGTGTTGGATAGGAGGCACCCCTTCGGGGATCACGGCGTCCGGCAATAGATAGATAAGAAATATTATTAAAGAATTACACACCCAGTTATAAAGAACTTTGAGGCTTCTTAACCTAACTAAATAATATTGTAGAATTAGGCCTACTTGCCCAGTTATAAAGAACTTGGAGGCATCTTCACCTAGCTAAATACAGTATTATTGTAGAATTACTCGCCCAGTTCTAAAGAACTTGGAAGCTTCTTAAGGGGAGATTTCCACTTGAGGGACTTTTTTCTTGACCCCTTTCTCCCTCATGTCTAGCCCCATTGCTTTTGAGATTTTAAGACGTTTGCCCCATTAGTTTGGTGATTTTTAAGTTATTTCCGCCCCATTCTGTCAATTTTAAGACCTTTCGTGCCATTTAGGCGTCGATTTTATCCTGGCGAGCGATAGCGAGCCTGTAATTTAAGAGTAATCGGCCTTTGGCCGGGAAATTTTTCTACCGAAAAATGTACACATTTATCTTGAAACCTCGAGGGGGTGAAATTTTAAGATTGCTGGAGGAGTAGGAAACAAACTAGAAACCTCCCCTTAACCAAACTAAATATTATTGTAGAATTACTCTCCCAGTTATAAAGAACTTGGAAGCTTCTTAACCTAACTAAATATTATTGAAGAAATCTATTACCGTACCGCGTTCATACCATCCCATAGCACATCCAGCTCCGGAGAAGTTGGAGGCATTTTAACTTAAACTTAACATTAACCCTATTAATCAGATAATACTAGTTGTGTTATATTCTAGCTACCTTCTGACTATTCTATTCAAGATGGCAAGAACATTTAACTTATGATAGACGAATTGTAGTATTTAACGTATTGTGACAATATTTAGCTATTTGTTTGTGTTAAGGCTATAGTTAATGCTTTGCTTGCTGTGTTTGGCATGCATTTCAGTTGAAGTTGTCAAATTTCATAAATTCATTAGAAGCTTAATTACAATAGTTTTCAACTTTTTGATGGCTACAAGTCTTTCCAAATATGAATAAAAGCCTCTGCAGGTAGCTAGAGTGTAACAAAATTGGGGTCATTTGATCAAAAGGGTTTGTGAAGTAATGTAGTCTTAAATTAACTATATCTATTACCAGGTTTATGCCACGTCCAGCACGTCCAGCTCCGGAGAACTTGGAGGCTTCTTAAATTAACTTAACATTAGGAGAAGAGAACCTAAGTTGCAAAATGTACACCATAGATGAATAGTGTCAAGCCAAATTTACACCAAGCACATTTCCCACACCTGTTTATGTTTTTGATCTAGCAGTTTTGGGGATATACTTTAGGAAGAATTTTGTCAACTTCTCTGTCTATCATCAGTTTAGTTCCTGATACCAGTGTAAAATACTCATAAAATATTGCCATAAAATAAGTTGTGGATCGAAAATTGCCGGAAAAAGCGTTGGTGTAGATCCGTCTTAACCTCTTCAGCGTGATGGCGTAATTTTTGTCATAGTCTGGTTACTGTTAGACGATTTACTTTAGCTTATAATTAACCTCTAGTACTCAAAAGGGTATATAAGATTTCAATAAACCCTCTGGATACCATAAGTCCTTCTTAAACTGCATATTATCGTCTAATTATATCCAGAATCATGTCAAAAGACGTCATCGTGCTGAAGGGGTTAAAGGTGGATCTACACAAGGTCTATATTCCGCGACTTTTTCATCTATAATTTGTTTTTCTGGTAATATTTTGAAGTTATTTTGCAATGGTATTAACAAGTAGGTTAAAGATAGATTATAATGAGTTACAAAATCTTCCAAAAGTATATTCTAGAAACTACCAGATCAGAGTTGTGGATAA
This sequence comes from Paralithodes platypus, assembly GCA_032716605.1. Lineage (NCBI taxonomy): Eukaryota > Metazoa > Arthropoda > Malacostraca > Decapoda > Lithodidae > Paralithodes > Paralithodes platypus. The sequence continues at coordinate 54,614,837 of CM064514.1, read as the reverse complement.
AAGTAGTGGGAGTAAGCGCTTTGTGTAAATCCACCTAAAACCTTTGACAGTTTATTCTGGCTATTATTAGACGATCTTATTCCGCTTAGGGTGAACTTGTGGGAGCCAAAGAGTTAATTGAGATAGTACTTACCCATTTGACTCTTAGATATCCTTCCTAAATAGCATAAAATTGTCTAATGATAACCAAAAGAAAAAAGAAAAAATGCGTCTTAGATCCTCAAGGGGTTAAGGTTTGACAGTAGGCCCGTTTTCATACAGCATTTTGGATATTATAAAATCTACATTCAATGAAGAAGTTTTAATTTTTTTAACAGTTGCATATATTTATGTATTTCACAAAAGATAAATTATTTATCTATCTATCTATCTATTGCCGGACGCCTTACTCCCCTTACGAGGGTGGCCACACACAGAATGCCCCCAAGTGGACCTATTCCCTGTGAGAGGGACAACCCGAGCCAGCTTAGTGAAGGACTTACAGGATTGACCACTCAATTTAGGATCGGTCCGACTCCGAGGCCCTCTGTGTATCTTGTTAGCACTATTTTTCTACAGTGGTGTTCGGCTAATCCATCCACTAACCTGCCTTACCCTTAGATAAGCAGTACAGATTTGTATCAGGTTTACTCCCCTAGACAGGTTGCCAACCAAGGCTGACGAGTCCCATCCACCCGAATTTGTATAAGGTTGTCTCCCCTAGATGAGTTGCCGACCAAGGCTAACGAGTCCCACCCACCCATAAAGATAAATTAGAAAAGCTTTAAATTGAATCAAAAAAATAATATAATAAAAATAGTATTACGCGTTGAATCAGAATTTGTTATGTAAATGTTAAGCTGAAAATAACTGAGTGAAAATTGGCCCACTGGTTAGATATTTACAATAGAGACTTAACAATACCAAAATAATTACAACATTCACAAAAAGTCTTAACAAAAAAAAGTACAATTACAGTACAGTAACTACCACTAGAATGGAATATTGATGTAGTAGAAGTAAAATTATGGTACATAAATACAATACTGTACTTAGAACCTTGCATAAAGTTATCAAGTACATTACAGTATACACACAGTATATAGAACATTATTATGGGAATTATTATTGAATTAAATGTTTTGTCCATCAGATATAGATAATAAAGACATTCATACAGAATATACAAGAGAAAATGGTTACAGAGTACACAAAATCTATTTCTAACTATGAATTTTATGTATATAAATAATTTTGAAACTGCCAAGTGAAATACCAAGAGATGCTCCTATCCAAATCTATTTTACTGAAGTAGTTTGATCTGTTATGAAATACCAAGAGATGCTCCTATCCAAATCTATTTTACTGAAGTAGTTTGATCTGTTAAGTATAAGCACACTGTGATTTTCTGAGTTTCCGCTAACGTATGTCAATTATCGCCATGATCAACTCTAACAGGGCTGGCAAAATGCATGTTGAACCTAGATCATTTATCGATGAGAGAGAGGACTGTTATAGAGATGGAACTTCCATCTCTCTCTCTCAGCAAATGTTGGGAAGATGGTTGCATCACTTTTTCTACATGATTAAGGCTACTCATGGTTTCACTCTCTACTTACAACCCAAACCTGACTTGCACCACCAACGCTGTTTTGAACACGTCCTACAAGATAACTTTCGACATTACCATACTGGAAAACATGACCAGTTCCCTTACTTCTTCAAATGGCTTGTAAAAAACAGCAACAAAATAAAACTACTTTGTCTTCATTACCCTTCATTAAAAAAGTATTCTTGAACTCTGGTTATGCGAAGAAAAAATATTGTTTATATGTATTCATATACAAAATTAGTTGCCTGTAGAGTAAGCACTTGAAAAAGCCCATGACAAAACTAAACTCTGGTACTGTAATCAAAAAGTATAAAATCCTTTAAAAATATACGAAATTATATACTATTCTCATCCTATATCTCAAAACTAGTAGCGTTCAAATATCAAGCCATTATTAATGCAGCCTTAGCAAGGAACGATCAATATCACTGTGGCTAAAGCACTGAATTTTAAAAAGAACCTCAAAGAAGATACCATGGTACGACCAATAATAAAACAAAAGCAAAACCTCTCCATAAATTAGGTAGTGGAGCAAGCTGAACACATTCACCGTCTTTGTTCTATTGAGTAAAAAATTAAAAGCAGATAAAAATATAGAGTAACTACAAAACTCTAAGGGTCTTCTACAAATCACATGGTTATACAAGGACTATAAATATGAACTACAGTCCTGAGTGAAAGTGTACAATGTTGCTAGCGTAATAAACCCTAACATCGTCACTGCAGTAATGAACTTTAAAAAACACCAGTACATCGTATCTTCGTATGTAACACAACTCCGATTATATAGGCTACATTACGGTATGTTTATAAAGACCAATATCAATACTGTACTAGCATAATATATCTACCAGGTTTTCATTCCTCCATTATGATACTAGAGTGTTTAAGTTCTGTATGTAGTATCCCAGGTTCGAATCCTGGGATGACCAAATGCTTTCATTAATTTCATTTGAGGGTGTTTGGTGTTGGGAGTAAAATTCATTAATTAAGATTTTTCACAGCACCAGTTGTGAATTTCCCCTCACTAGGATGGCAGTATCAGTAATGGATCTACAGTATTTATATATTGACATTTAGTACAGGAGGCAACATTAACACAGTGACCATCTTAGTACTCCTTACACTAGCTAATTCCAGTATAGTTAGAAAATTACAGAGAATATGATAAACATTGGTCGTCATTTCATAAGCCTAGATTAAGCATACACTATTGTGATGATACATTGCAATTGAGTATTATGCCATTACTGAGCATTGTGTATAAGGTACAGTATAATGTATGGTGTTGTAATCGTGCATACTAGGAGAGCAACAACATAGAAATATACAAAGTAATGGAGTTTCCTTAAAGCCTAAGTTCTTATGTCTACAACAGAACGATCATAATGGCTTCCTAGTCAGTCGAACCCAAGTCAAACAACCAAAGCACTGTTAAACATTGGAGAAATTATCTCCAAATGACGGAACAAACTTTTAACGCGTCACTGTGAATCTCTCTTCCTAGTGTTTAACATGATGACGTTAATTTTACTCTCGGTACTATCATATGGCTTCATTCAGCTTAAGATGCCTCTAAATATTTAAAAGAAATAAATATAACAGGGCTTGTATTCTTGTCTAGTGATCACTGAGTCGGCCAATTGATTTTAATTTTTCCAAATTGGCACAACTATTTACTGTATAAGCTAAGAGCTTCTTTCTTAAATGAATATAATGGAATGAACTCTTATTTACAAACAAAAGTTGTCACTACAATATAAGGGAAAGCCCACTGCTCTGGGCTAAGCCCAGAGCTGGCTGGCTGTCGTTCCAGTCCACACTACGCAAACACAGGATCAATTCAACTCGCTCTTCCTTTAAGGGAGGTGACCTGCTTTTTTATCTTTCCTGGTTGTATCCATTCGGCTCCATTCAGCCTACTGTTTTAAGACATTTATCCCCATCCAGGTGTCGATTTCTTCCTGGCGAGCTATAGTGAGCCTACATTTTATGGAGAAATCCGGCTTTGCCGGAGAAATTTTTCTATAAAAAAATGTACAAATTTAGCCAGCTGTCTAACTAATTATCCAAAATATGATCGCTCGCCAGGTATAAATCGACACCTGGATGGGGATAACTGTCTTTTTTTAGTAGGCTAAATGGGGCCGAATGGATACACCAGAGAGAGAGAGAAAACAAGCAGGTCACCCCCATTAACTACCATAACATTAGTCAATTTATGAGTTGAGTGAAATGGGTTCTACACTGACCTTTGATAATATAACTAAAGAACACATTACAGGAAATCTGATCAATGAAGCAAGCAAAATAACATAACAAAAGTAATGAATTGGCATAACATCTTCCTCACATAACCCTTTGAAGATTATGACGCATTTTCACAGTTTATTCTGGCTAACATTAGACGATTTTCATACAGTTTAGGAAGGATCTGTGGGAATTATAAGGGTAAAAACTGTATTAATTTACCCTCTGATTTCCATATACTCTTCCTAATCTGAATAAAATAGTATAATACGAGCCAGAAAACAGAAAAGAAATACGCAATGATATCTTGAAAGGGTAAACAAAAAATGCAATAAAAAGTATTCTGTATATGGTAATGGATTACAGTATATAACCCAGTCCTTAAAAATTATAAATAAATGAAATAAATCAAAATAAATCATGAAGCATGTAGCCCAATTTCCTAAAAGAAAATTTCCTACCCAGCTAATTCGGCACTACAACGCGCCATTTGCAGTAAATACTCTGGCAACAGAATTTAAGGGGAGATGGGTAATTTTTGTAGACCCCCTTCCCATTAGTTTTCAGATTTTTAAGATGTTTGCCCCATTAGTTTGTCGATTTTAAGACCTTTTGCCCCATTTTATTGTCAATATTAAGACCTTTCCTGCTACAGTATTTAGGTGTCTAATTTTTTTTCCTGCCCAACGATACTGAGCCTGTAATTTTGGAAGAAATGGCCTTTGGCCGAGACATTTTTCTACCGAAAAATGTACAAATTAATCTAAAAGGAGGATCTAATGGATGTTTTTTTTAAAGTTTGATGGAGGTCTGGGGACGAAACTAGAAAAATAATAAAAACAAAATACATAAATGAGCAAATAAATAAGCCCATCCCCCCTAAACAAAACAAAGCAACCGCCAGAGCTTTGTCCACTGGGGCACTACCGAATTACATAAATTTCTACCTATGTTACAACAGTCTGTATTACAAAAATATTTACTAATATTTAAAGGAATAGAAACTTTTTGTATTAACTACTGAAAAAGTAAGATTCCATGAAGAAAATAAACACAAAATTATGAAACAGCAACATAATAATATATACTGCATTTATTTCTACTTGCAGTATACAAATTTGCAATTCCAGTACTCGGATTGATTGAACTTCAAAACATATCCTGGACTGTTTAATTTACTAAAATTAAATTCGGCACTACCCCGTCTATCTAGCATTACCCAACACTACAGTCACCCCCTCCATGAGCAGCCGGCCTAACTACACCTCAACTGTGGACGACAAATGAGTGAAGCGAATGATGCGGGAAACGTATATACACCTTATATGCCCAGAACGCTAGCTTATAACTCAGGACGATGCTACGACTATCGAAAGGAACTCTCCGATACGCAACAATAACGTGGCACTAACTACATCTTCCTACGGTTGCTGAAGCCTACGACTCCAAGATAAACAATGCCATTATGTATTTTCCAAGTGTTTGGCACACTTAGTGACTGAGCGAGAGATTCATACGGAACAAGAATGAAAGAAACATATCACAGCAACTTAAACAAAGCAATACAGAGAAGACAAAAATTAACATATCTGTAGCGTGCAAACCTGCGATTAGAAAGCATTTTCTAACATTATTTATCACACAGTACCGGGTAGAGGGTTCATGAAAGAACAAATTGGTCCAAGAAAGCAGCTAAAGGTCCACTAAACAATCAATAGTATTATTACTAGTATTCAAAACTTTAGTGCTGTATCATAGACACATTACTAAGTGTTACTTAAACACCTGTATATGAAGTTTATGGTGAAGTTGAATTACAACATACATAAAACTAAGATTAAGAACTTCAGCTAAGATAAACTTGTACCTTTATATTCTCCATTCTGTTTGTAAAAGCTAGGTTAAAAATATACTGTATCAACAATCAGACTAATATTATACTCAGGTCTGATTTCGTGCTCCAGCTAACCTAGGAATTTTAGACTTTTTAGGAGTGGATGTCGTTAGATTGCAATCGGCCAGATCAGGCACAGATGATTCAGATTCCAATTCAGACCCTGAATCGGACTCTGAATGAGGATCTTCAGTCGGTGAGGAATCTTTAGCGCTTGGAGTGTTGGGATTTTCAGTGCCGTTAAGTGATACAGGATTATTGTCTGCCACATTGACCTCTGCTTTGCTTTTGGGGTCAGCTGTTGGGGCCTTGATAACCTCCTCCTTCACTTCTGCTTTTGCCTGCTCTCCGTCTGACTCAGAGCTCTCGAAATCTGATCCCTCTTCTTGAACTTTGGCGGGGCTTGGTTCTTTAGATTCCGAGTTTCCCTGAGCATTTGTTGTATCAGGGGAATTCTGACTATCATTATCATTACTGGAGGGAATGGATGAATCGTTAGGGGTTGCTAAAGTCCCATTTGTAGTTGACACTTTACCAGGATCTGAGGATGAATCAACTTCTTCTTTTGAAGGCTCTGGGTCACCAGTTACAACAATCTCTCCTTCACTCTCATCATCATCATCATCATCATCATCATCATCATCATCATCATCATCATCATCATCAGTGGAGACAGACACGCCGCTTTCCGAACCTTCCGGATCAAACAGGGCGGAGATTTTGGTCATTTGGGGGTCCATCGAGCAGCTCACCTCGTCCGCCAAGACCACTGAGGCACCGGGGAAGGATGGGCCAGAGGAAAAGGAATACTCTGTCACTTCCGGCTCGCTGCTCTCAGTCTCGCTATCTGATCCACTACCCGAGGCAGTTTCTTCTTTGATTACAGGAAGAGCACCATCTTCTTCTGAATGGTCGTCAACATCTCCAAAATAGTCGTCTAGAGGCACACTGCAAGCTTCGAGAGGAATGTCATCGGCATGGGCAGGTTCAGGGGTGGTGTTTGGTAGGGGTATCTCATCGGCTTCAGCTGGTTTAGTTTCTTCTGGGAGGGAATCAGTTGCTGAGGTTTCTACTGGAGTATCGTCTACAGAGGACTCAAGAGGTTTGTCCGAAGGTGGTTGAGCCTCCAATGATTCACTCAGCAAAGGCTCAGTTTCCTTTTCAGGCTTACTTACAACAATCTGAGGAGCAGGTGTCGAGGAGGGTACAATTTCAACGGGGACATTGGCCTCTTCTTCGGGATCAGACAATGTTTCATCTCCAGAAACACCACTCTCGGAATCTGAATTATTTTCAGGAATTTTTGAAGTGGCAGCAGCAACGGGGACATCCTTGGGTTCTTCAGAAATATCTTTGGGACTTTCTTCTTTAGGGACTTCTGTTGGAGGGGAGCTAGTTTCTCTGTAGGGGGGCAGAACTTCTTCAGAGGAGAGGCTGGGGTTAGATCCTGATAAGGAGTCTCCCCGAGATGTGGGTCTCTCTGGCTCTGTGGTCACAAGTTTATCCGCAGCAGGTGGTGGTGCTTCTTCCTCAGTGATTGGCTTTTCTTCCAAAGGTTCTGCTTGTACTGGTTCCTCCTCAATGGGGTGACACAATCCATCCTTCGTGACTGGCGGTTCCACTATAGGTTCCTCTACAACTGGTGCCACAAGGTCTACCTTCTCTGGTATCTCTTCTTGGACCACTGGAGCTGGTTTTACTTCCTCAGTTTTAGAGTCGGCTTCTGGTTCTTTCCTAGGTTCAATTGGAGGTTCTAGAATTTCTTTTGGTTCCTCTTCTTTCTCTGTATTCAAAGGTTGCGTTTTGGGGGCATTCTTTTCTACGGGAATTGAAACAATAGGTAAACTCTCATCCGCTTCATTCCCTGAATCACTTGAGTCATTCTTAGGCTGTTCTGGGCTAGGAATAGGCTGCAGATAGTTACGATCAATGATGGGATGTAACTGTTCTTCGTCTTCCTTCATGGGTCGTGGGGTGGTACGTGTATTGTCAACCTCTGAAGGAGTTGATTCTGGTGCCTTGGTGACAGGTTTGACGTCTTCCTTCCAGCCATAGTTGGGGCTGGGGTGAGCAGGGGCGACCACGGCTTCATTTAGAACAGGGACGTCCTTTTTAGGTTCCTCAGCTTTTGGTTCTTCTTCAGGCACGACAATTACTGTAGAAGGTGGGGCAGAGGGAACATCAACAACTTCAGGCTTGTATTCGGTGTGCTTTGGCGCCAATATGGGGGACACTAATGGTTCTGTGGGTGTCTCGGGTTCAGAGGGGGAGTGGTCAGGGGACTCCAGACTGTCGTCCTCGTTTGGCACACACTCATGGAGAAGCAAACCATCCTCCTCGTCACTCAAGGCCACAGGTTTCTTGGAGAGTGGGACGGGGATGTACACTGGTGCTACCCTGGGTTCTGGTCTGGCTGGCGGTGGTGGGGACTCACAGAACCGCTTTGGAGGTGAGTGTGGCACGACGACGACGCTGTTAACCGGCGTCTCTCGTTCCACCACCACGTTTGCCGGAGGCACAGGATCCTCCACGGCAATCAGGACGTCGTTGTTTTCCTTCGCTGGGGGACTTTGGGGAGCTGAGGGTGTCTTATCAGAGGTATCATCTGGGGCACTGGGGTCCTCGTCGGGGGCGCTGGGTTCATCCTTATCATCTCCAGAGTCTCCCAGGGGCTCCTTGGCTATCGAATCCCCATCCTTATCTTCCTCAGGGGCTGAGGCCAGGGCGACCTCCTCATTGTTGCCATTGAGGTCCGGGGGAATGAGGAGGCCACGCTCGGAGTCGGTGGGGGGCCGCTTGGGGGTGAGGGGACGGGCCTGGATGCAGATGTAGGCATAGTAAATACCCAGAACGATAGCAATCAGCGCCAGGAGCAGCACCAGCAGCCCCACAGCCGTCAGACCTACACCTGCCGGAACACAGAAATATTAACATCTCAACAATACAAAACATAGAATAATCATACATAAATACAGTACATTCAGCATATACAGTAGTTCATTATTTTTTTACCTAACGGCAGCACTAATGTCAAAAATAGTCATCTTGTATACCTAATGGTACCACTGATTACCAGTACTAAATATATAATGAATTCATTGATACATCAGGAAGACAATGATTATGGACTTAAATATCTCAGCAATAGAAAAGCTAGTTGTGAAATTGAGTAATACTATATTATATAATATTGAACACTAAAATGATACACAAATTAATATAATATAGTACATTTTTAGCATTTTATAAATACAGTATAATTTAAGAAGTAAGGCCATAGGTACGGTAACAATTATATAATATCTCTGAGTAGCACAATTGACATGTAGGCTACAGTATATAGAAAACAGAAAATGAAAATTAGTAACGAGGCTACTGGAATATACTGGTATCTAATTAGTATGTACATGTACAATAAGAAAGAAATACAGTAATGCTGCTCTATTTTCGGCAAGGCAAACTGAAGTACAGTATTAGTTTCTAATACAAAAAAAAAATAATAATAATATTATAGAAAACTGGAACTGCTAAAGTCAGCTAAATGTATAGTAAAATAGAAAAAAATAACATAACAGATTTTACTTGGTAATAAAAACAAACTTTATGAATATTTAGTACATTAAACAACACACTTATATAATAAATTACATAGAAAACAATGGTACAGGTGCTACAAATATATTTCTAAATAAATATTTGAGGTGCTCTGTAAACAAAAATAAGGATATATATAAATGTACTCCATATATATATATATATATATATATATATATATATATATATATATATATATATATATATATATATATATGTATATATACCCTGTATACTCAAAACAAAGTAAAAACATATAAAATATTGAAGACAAAAATTGCATGCACACAAATTGGTTCTCTTACGGAATGCAAACCAAATGATAAATGAAAAATAAATAATAACTATATACTGTACACAAAACTATGACGAGTGATATGGCCTGAAAGAGTGCAACATATATCACTCTTAAGAACAATTTTCCGAGAGATGCACAAAAAAGTAAATAAATAGGCCTACGGGTAAACAATAATAAATCGCAAAAAACATATCAAAGCGCTCATACGTACAGCCGTGAGCACAAATAGCGGCGTACTCATTTGCATTATTATCGAATCCAAACGAGACAATACTATGCTTAACCCCTTCTGTACCAGTGAAAGCAGGGAGCCGTCAGTAGATAAATCACTCCCCAGTCCCAACGACGGCAGGGAGCCGTTAGTAATGTACTTTCCTTGTAACTGCCAGTATCAGGCAGTGCCTGGTACCATGACCGTTTGAGCACTGCTCTAGAGTTGGCAACACTTCTCAGCTTATATCCAAGCCTCTGCAAGCTGGGAGAGCCAGTACCACAGCACAGCCACCCACCATGCCTGCTGTGAGTTCCAGTGCCACCACCAACCTCACGGGCCATGTCAAATGGTTCCACGTTAAGAAGGGGTTTGGTTTCATTACCTACAGTGGAGGGGACATTTTTGTTCACTTCACAGGTATCTCCAACCCTAATCCTCTCCATCCAGTGCCCTCTCTTGCCACCAATGAGGGTAACATTCAACATCAAGAGGAGAAGGAGAGATGAAGCCATCAACGTCATGGGCCCTGATGGAGCGATCCTGAAGGGTTCAAGACATGGTAGAAGAGGCAAGAGGGAGGACTACCACCAAGCCACAGCAGCAGTCAGTTGAACAACACCGGATTTGGTCCAGGTTGTTGTGACAACTGCAGTGATCCTCTGCAAAGGGGATCACAAGCTGCTTCAGGAGTATCTTCCTACACTCCTGAAGGCAAACAACCTTCCTCCCATCATCATCCTGCCTCTTCCAGGACCATCTTCACCACCCAGCCTCATACCCACTCAGGCTATGAGGCCAAGAAGCCACCCGAGAAGGCGTCTGGATCTCCAGAAGCCTCTCTCAAAGCCCACGCCACCACCTCCTGCTGCAGCAGTCTCTGACTCTCCACCACCATCACCAGCCAACTGTGCAGGACCTGCAGCAGCCTCCACTCCATCACCAACCACCACTAACCATCCGGTGGCAGCCTCCTCCCCTGCGTCGACAGAGTACACCGAGTCCACCATCGGAGAAGAAATCGACGTGGAGAAGATCGAGGAAGATGATGGAGATATCGACTTGGGGGCCACTGCCGACGAGATCCACGAGATCCAGATGACCTTCGCCGAGCTGTCGAAGAAGATCAAGGCAGCTGCGGCAGAAGGAAAACGTCCCTCACCAGAGATCCAGAGCCAGTTCTCGAAGCGTCTGCACCAGAGAAGTCTTCTACAGTGAAATGACACTCAACCAAAATTAAAAAACAGCAATGCAGATCGCCTGCAAGTTTTTACCTCTCCAACTCTTCATCCTTCACCACTTTACCTTGAACTTCCAACTCTACTTTCATCACTCGTGAGGCCTCTCCCCACATCATTCATTCATTCATTCATGGGAGAGCCAGTATTCCTTCATCTTTTGACGTGGGAGGTTGTTTATTTTACCATTTTGGTGACATTGCTTGGGACTGGGGGGACTTTTATTACTGTACCCTATGGTACAGTAGGGGTTAATTAAGTACTGGAAACATTATGCTCAGAAACTTTCCTTAACCCTTTCAGCACGATGATGTCTTTTTACCTTTGATTCTGGCTAAAGTTAATTTTTTTTATCCAGTTTAAGAAGGACCTATGTTATTCAGAGGGTTTAATGAGACCGACTTTACCCCTTTGAGTCCTTTTTGGTAGATTATAAGCAAAATTAAATCGTCGAATGGTAACCAGAATATGATGAAAATTACATCATCATGTTGAAGGGGTTAAAGGTTCAAATATTCCAATAGGTGCAACCTCATCAATGCTCAAACATGTACAGTCGACCAAATAAGTGATGTCGCGGCACCAAGTATATTTTGATCGATAATTGGTATCAGCACTATCCAAGGTTTAATTCATCGTTTTGAGTGAGATATACAAACATGTTCCTATCTTTACACACCCTATTCAACATCTGACAGACATAAATACAGCACACAGCGAGCCAAACGTAATGTCAGGGGAGACATGACATATTTGGCCAACCGTACAACACAACAATAATAACCAGCAAACATAAAAAAATTGACTGTATATATTCGCATTTTGTATTAACATCATTCCTACCAGCAGCAGCACAGTGATCAATTGAGTTAGTAGCAGACTTTGAGGGAGAAGTAGGTGACAATCCACAACCCCATCCCCGAGAAGAAGATTCCCACTTGGACCAGGAACATGACCATCCAAGGGCTCATGTAGTCGTCTGGAACGGAAGGTTTATGGTTGCCGGGGGAGGAGGAAGAAAAAAGGGGGAACAACAAGATAAAGGAGAAGAAGAGATGGGTTGAGGGTAAGAAAATGAAGAGTAGGATGGAGAAGAGATAGAGGAAATCAAGAGAAAGAGGAAAGAGGAGGAGGAGGAGGGGATGATAATGAAGAGACAGAAGAAATTATAAAAGGACACCATGATCAGTAGCAGACTTTCAGGGAGAAATAGGTGACAATCCACAAACTCCTGTAGTTTTCAGATCTTAAGATGTTTGCCCCATTAGTTTGTCGATTTTAAGACCGTTCGCCCCATTTCTTTGTCAATATTAATACCTTTCGTGTTCTATAAGTGTCTATTTTATTCCTGGCGAACAATAGCGAGCCTGTAATTTGGAAGGAACATTTTTCTACTGAAAAATGTACAAATTAATCTAAGAGATCTAATGGATGCTTTATTAAGTTTGATGGGGGTCTAGGGAGGAAACTAAAACAAATAATAAATATAATTATGCAATAATTGACTAAAAACTGAACCTTTCCCCCTTAACCCGGCAAGTGCGGGAAGACTCTTAAGAGTTTCCCCGGGCGACTGCGGGAAGACTCTTTAAGATCCTGGGCCTAAAAAAATTCATTTAAAACACCCCAAAAAAACTTGAACTTTTTTTTTTTTTTTGCCCCTGGGCCATGCCAAATATCACTCCTCCACATCCTCTCCTTCCGTTATCACCTATTTTCCCTGTTATTCCCTTATTCTGTGGTCTATTTTCGTGCTAACATTAGCGAGTTGCAAGCAGGGCGTTGTCATCACTGTTACCAAGCGAGTGCAAGAGAGAGAGAGAGAGAGAGTATCGATTGACAATCTCTCTCCAGACATGGGGAGGAGTGGAGGGGAGGGAGGTTGCCTCAGCCTTTGGTTATGTAACTCCCGGCCTGTATCGCCGATTTTGACCATCCAAACGCTGTTTCCACTTGTTTTATTGCGGTAACAGGTTAATACCTTTATAATCAACGTAAAATAGGCGCATATGGATAAGTATTAATGCTATTTATGGTATAATAATGATGTTAGTGATGGGAACAGCTCAAATACGTGCGCACAGGCGTGTGGTGTCTCATACCCCCCATGCGCACGTCTTAGGTTAATAGCCATATGCACCAATTACCAAACAATAATGTTGGCGTTACTATAAATCTAGATGTCATATAGGCTATGACAGGTAGGTAGGTAGATAGAGGACAAAAAGACTGGGTGATTAGGAAGAAACAGTTAAAATAAGATATGTAGGATACTAAAGTAAAGAATAGGAGAACCAATGGGGCTTACAACAGAAGGAAATGCATGGAGAGCGCATTAAGTTACAGAGTAGCATAAAATAAAGCAAGGACACTTCTCTGAAATCAATGTGTTAGCATCAAGAACATAACCATACCCTCATGTAACATGCAAGACACTGGTGATATACAGTACATTCTATTTTAAACAACATTAAAATCATCCTTCATTTATAGTATCTTAAATGCTTTGTTCAGTAAGCAGAAATGGCACTGTTACTGAAGTTCACTACGAGAATATTCCCATTGCTGTTCTTTAAGCAGAAATAAAATAGAATCCAAGAGTGTAATGTCCTATCATAGAATACATTACTGAGCGTTTTTAAATATATAATTGCATACCGGTAGGCAATTAGCAACCAACTCACATCAATCTTCCATGACCTGTATAATTATGTAGTATCCATGCCAATGCAATTTTCGCCATCAATGGCATAACTTACGCCACATTAAAGAGGAAGAGGAGAGCTAAAGGAATGAGTGTTCCTTTCTCAGGGTTCTATTGGGTATCATTTAATATTCATAAAGTATCAGGGTTCCAACATGCCTCAGTGGGAATTAACTAGCCAATATCCTTAAAACTAATTTGGTATCTATAGTAAATCGGTAATTAACTGATATTATGATCTGCTGGTAGCTAGAATAAATTGTAAAAAGACAATTTCGTACTAACAATTACACCCCCTCTTGGAATATTCGCTGTTTGTAAGCAAAACGTAGCACCCATAAACAATCAACTGGAGGCAGTCATTCTGTCAACACTAAAGACCCTATAGTCTATATTATCTGGACCCTGGTCTACGTGACTGGCCCACACAAGGTAGGTTCCTCTCATACCCAACATAATGTCAATGTCTACAGATATAACTTCCTTATAAGCTGAAACTCACAAGTCATACAATTTGCAAAAAATTGACTGCTCTAGGTGGTCTCAACCAGTAGCTACTGAATTATGACGTTTGCCTGTACCAAAAGGGCCTCGGACACAGCGAAGACACAGCGATCGGGATCATATGAGGCCCCCCGGATTTCGTGGGTTAAAGGTGGTCGTGCATGGGGCTGAAATAAATGTGGAATAATAATGGATAGCCTGCACATAATTTCCTTGCAAAATGAAATGGCACTGAAATAATTATTAACAATGGTATAAAGGATTTTGTGGATTGTTTACCCCGGGCATGTGACGTCATAGGAGTGTAAGTCCACCATCCAGTCCAGGATGAGGATACTTCTGTGACGTCACAGGTACGGTGTAGAGTCTGTAGACGATCCACAAAATCCTTTATACCATTGTTAACCCCTTCTGTACCGGCGACATTTTTTTATAATATTCTAGCCACTATTAGATAATTTTATGCAGCTTAGAAAGGGTCTCCATCAATTAACAGGCTTCGAACTATCTCACTTAACCCTTTTTGCTTCCACAGATCCTTCTTAAGCTGCACAATCTCGTCCAAACATAGCTAAACTAAAATATATAAAACGTCGTCGGTACGGAAAGGGTTAATAAGTATTTCAGTGCCATTGCATTTTGCAAGATAGTTATGTGCAAGTTAGCAATTATTATTCCATGTTTATCTCAACCCATGCACCACCACCTTTAACCCTTATTTAGCGGGCTAGGTGGTCTATTTGACCGTAGCGCCCAGCGTTTTTTTTTTTTACCCTGAATAGGGTTGTTTACGTGATCATTTTCATGCCTAAATAAGACCCAGAGCGTAAAACAAGTATCTATCCCTGAAAGGGCGTAAACAGAGCTTTCCAATGACACCCGAACCATCCTTGTACGACCACTGGTTCTCTTGCAACGATCGTGCAACACGAGTGCAAAAACCCTGTAATTAGGTAATTTCCCTACATAATTCCCTGTGTAGCGAGTGAGGAGAGGGGGAGGAAGTTAGAATACAGTTCAGTTGGTCCACTGCGGTGGTGGGTGACGGTCATAGAGTTGCTACGCTCCTCACATCGCTCAGCTCTCTCTCTCAGCAACATTACGTGGTGAAAATGGCGCTCGACATAAGTTGTGAACCGCCACATAGTCCAAATTTATTTCACACGACATAAGTTGTGCGCCGACAGTTAAGGGTTAAGGCCCAAAACGGAAGGCTCAAGTCTAAATAAGATTACGGAAATTTGAAGAGGGCCTACCGGCCCACATGAGGCAGATCCCTTTCACACCGAACCATTATCATTTGTATGACTATCTAAACTACGTTTGAAACTTTGCACCGTTTCAAAACTGACTAGCCTAAAGTAAATACAAGGCAATCTATTTCACATAGGCTCTCCACAACCCTACTTCCAAACCACTGCTTACCTATGACATTTTAAAAGCGAAATTTATCTAGTTTGAATCCATTTGTACCGATTATTTTGCAATTATTCAGCTTTAATATTTTACTAAAAAAAATTAGAGCATAAAGATAAAATTAGATAGACAAATGGACGAGGTAAGTTGGGTGGGAGGTATTCGTCTTTTTACAGACTACCGTTTTCTCATGTTCTTATGAAAGAGTCAGCCAAGGAATACATGTGGAAATTTACAGCCCATTTGCTCCAGCCCTTCCTGTGTTACAAGAGATTCGAGTTGAACATTCTGGCCTAATTATTGTCAACAGATTACAGTATACTAATACCCCTACCATTGCTACCACTGGTCATACAATTTATAAATAACATTAATTATCAAAAATATTATAAACCTCGAGAGACGATTCACCCCTACCCCTACCCCCACCCCCACGTGTACCTTGCCAAAGCTCTAAATAAATTATGTATATATGTTTGACACTCCAAAATGAATAATATGGTTTGGGTGTGAATGGAATCTGCCTCGTGTGGGCCTTATGCAGATTTCCGATTTCTTATGTTCTTAAACTAACCCATTCCTTCCTTATATGATGCGGCATTCCTTCATTTTATACTGGCTATTATTAGACGAGTTTAGTAGGCTTAGGGTCTGTGGAAGTAAATGGTTTGAGATAGATATCTCCCCTTTGAGTTTTATTTCCGAAACTAATCGTCTAAAGTTAGCCAGAAATGAGAAAAAATAAAACTTTTCCAACATATACAGTATAAACATAAATGAAAACCACATCAATGTCACTAATGATCTTAATCGCCTGCTGAACTCTAAACGGAACTGAACACTATTTGTATTCACGATCCTCAACTCCTAAAACAACATAATATAAGCAATTGGAAATCTGCATAAGGCCAAACCGACCTACACGAGGCAGATCCCATTCACACCCGTCTTATCATTCACATGACCATGAGGTCAACTTGGGTCAAGACGGTTGTGATGGGGTGTTAAGAACATAAGAAAATGGAAGTCTGCAGAAAACCGATTGGCCCATACAAGGCAGATCCCTCTCATACCCAACCCCAAGATTTTAGTAAATTGCAAAGGTCGTTTTATTGATAGTAAGTTAGTTGGTTAGATAATGTTAATATTGGCATTAGGAATTTTGGTGGATCGAAAAAATTAATTATTTTTTTTTTAATTTTATTTTAACCCGTACAGCCCCAGCGACGCGTCTGACGCGTCGGCGATGTATGTAACGCACAGCCCCAGAGACGCGCCTGGCGCGTCACCCTAATTGCGCCGACCGTAACCTCAGGTGTAGCCACTCAAGAGGGCTCAGATTTGTATGGGTACTGTGTACGTATCCCACGCAACCGTGCCGATGGTTGAAAACTCTCAAAGTCCACGTGCGTGCGCGTGAGCGAGCAATAACCTGTTTTTTTTGGGGTAATTGCCTTCAATTTTTTACTCTTGTAAAATACGTTTTCGGGGGCTCTGTAGGACCATTTTTTAAGCTTTTTGAGCGGTTTTTCGAGGTTTTTCCTTCATTCCTAACCCATTCGCTATTGTTTCTGAAATAAAAAAAATAATTTGAAAACCGGCCGGGTTCTAGTGAACAAACATTACAAAACTAGCCAGGGCTGGACGGGTTAATTATTTATAAATATACACAGTATATATATATACCGGTATATATATATATACACAATAAATAAATAAATATATATATATATATATATATATATATATTTTTTTTTTTTTTTTTTATGAGAGGATCATTTAGTTGGAGCTTTGAGATGGTACACGTGGTGGTGATTTTGATAATAAGATGGCTACATGACAATCAACAAAAACAAGCTCTCTTACTCTAAACTGGACACCATTCTCACCACCAACTTGGCCTTCATGTCCCAGCTTCAACTTAAGGGGAGGTGGGCGTATTTATTTGCTTATCATTTATCTTATTAGTTTTTAGTTTCCTCCCTATACCTCCATCAACCTATATAAAACAAAAACAGACCCCCCTTCAAGATACATTTGCATTTTTTTTGGTAGAAAATTGTCCCGGCCGAAGGCCGGTTACTCTTAAAATGACAAGATTTCTATCGCTCGCCAGGACAAAATCGACACCTAAATGGCACCAAAGGTCTTAATGTTAACACTGAAATGGGACGTAAAATCTTAAAACCCCAAACTAATAGGCCGAACGTCTGCAAATCTAAAAAACAATGGGGCTTAACACGAGGGAGAAGGGAAAACAATAAATAAACAGACCATTCCCCCTTAATCCTTTACTTTCACTTTTCCTCCCACCCCTATTCTCTCAATATACACCTCCCACTATAGTCTGTTTGTTATCCAGCTGACGGTAAATTCAATCCCTTAGCAACTGATTTTTCGATACTCAATGGAATAATATGAAGCTATTATGAACATAAGAAAATGGGAGTCTGAAGAAGGCCCACACGAGGCAGATCCCCCTTACACCCAACCCATCTCGTCCATATGCCTATCTAATTTTATCTTATTGTGTCTGCATCATAGTTATACCTAGTTTTCACAATTAACAATATATTTCGCTTCAAAATCGTCGTGATAGCCGAGAAAACAAGATGAAGATGTGGCAATTTACCGCCAGTTGGACGAAAACAGACTATAGTGAATTATTTCCAAGTTATTATATTTCCAAAGACCGCCATAGATAGGCACATGGGCGAGATGGGTTGGGTGTGAAAGGGTTCTGCCTTGTGTGGGCCAATCGGTTTTCTGCAGACTCCCGTTTTCTTATGTTTATTTCACACTATTTATGTGTCGTCACCACGTGTTTCATTCCAAATTCCAACTAAAATCGCTTATGAAAATGTTTCAGTTTTTCCGATACACCAAAATTTGATACAAATACTAATACTATCTAACCACTAACTTACTATCCATAAAACAACCTTTACAATTTAAGGGGGG
The DNA here is from genome assembly GCA_032716605.1 of Paralithodes platypus. Classification (NCBI taxonomy): domain Eukaryota; kingdom Metazoa; phylum Arthropoda; class Malacostraca; order Decapoda; family Lithodidae; genus Paralithodes; species Paralithodes platypus. Next base: position 54,596,176 of record CM064514.1, on the reverse strand, counting down.
GGGGGGAACGGTTAATTTAAGGGGGGGGGGGGGGAAACGGTTAATTTAAGGGGGGGGGGGGAACGGTTAATTTAAGGGGGGGGGGGGGAACGGTTAATTTAAGGGGGGGGGGGGAACGGTTAATTTTTAGGTCGATATTTTCACTTATTTATTAGTTTTCTAGTTTCCTCCCTAGACCTTCATCAAACATTAAAAAACACCCATTAGATCCCCCTTCTAGATTCATTTGTACATTTTTAGGCCGAGACGGTTCTTCCAAAATTACAGGCTCACTATCGTTCGCCAGGACAGAAATAGACACCTAAATAGGACGAAAGTCTTAATATTGACAAAGAAATGGGGTGAAAGGTCGTAAAATCGCCAAACTAATGGGCCGAACGTCTTAAAATCTAAAAACTAATGAGGGTAAACACGAGAGAGAAAGGGGTCCAGAAAAACGACCCATCTCCCCTTAAGGTACCAATAACCTGAAGACCCCATCCATGACCCGGGGTATGGACGTTTCGTCACCATTCCGTTTCGTCACCAAAAATCCGACCCGTTTCGTCACCACTATGTTTATTAGTCCTAACGGCATTATTAGTGACGAATCGGGTCTAAGAGGTGGTGACGAAACGGGTTGGTGGCGAAAACAATAATTCCCATTTTACTATGAACTAGAGATTTGACTCAATCGCTCAAAGTCCAATTAAGCCATCCCAATTATATTTGTGTCACACTAAAACATAATATGAAAACTTCTATACTATTACACTCCCGACTATTTCTTATAACATCAATAGTTTTAATATTCTACAAACTTGATGGACCCCCCTCACAACCACCACCAATGCATTTAAAATTTCGTATAAAAATAATAATTCCTCCAAATACAACTAATATTACTATCGTCACTAATGCTTTACTTATTATCAATCTCACTTGAAATAAATATAACATCACAATATCCAACTTGCCATGTCCTCAAAGTCCCCCTCACCGTGTGGACCCCAGCGCCCCAGATCCCCAACTGAACGAACAACTCCAACTCCCGCCGTACCTCTGACCTCTGTTGTGTCCTTTTGTCACCACCCATGAGGCTTTTCATACTCCCTTTACCCATCATGCCTTTCCTTCCAGTTCCTTCTCTGTTACGGCGACCAATCAGTGAACAGGGATTGGCAGAACTAGCGGACGTGTACAAAACAGATAGGGAGATAACAAAAGTTGACACTATGGAGATATGACAACAAATTTGAAGCTCGATCAACTCGTAATTGGCAAAAGTCTAGGTTTTGTTAAATTAGTATTCAGGATTTTGCTTGTTTTTGCCATTTTCGAGCAATGTATTTTAAGTTGTCCCCGAGGTTAACAAAAAGCCTCCCCAGTGCATTCCTTCAGACTATAAAATGCCCACCCAGACCCCATTTAAGCTAAATTTGTAAATTTTTCGATAAAATAATATTACAGGCTCACTATCGCTCACCCAGATACAAATCGACACCTGGATGGGATGAAGCGTCTTATTATTGCCATTCTAAAGAGGAAAAACGTCTTCATATCTCTAAACTAATGGAGCGAAACAAGGGGGAACCGAAAAGATCCCCCTCGGCCCAAATAGGGTTAACTTAAGGGGATATGGGTCGTTTTTCTGGTCCCTTTTCTCCCTCGTGTTAAGCCACATTTGTTTTGAGATTATAAGACGTTCGGTCCATTAGTTTGACGATTTAAACACCTTGCATCCCATTTCGTTGTCAATTTTAAGAAATTTCGTGCCATTTAGGTATTATTTATTTCCTAGCGAGCGATAGCGAGCCTGAAATTTTAAGAGGAATCGGCCTTCGGCCGGGACATTTTTCTAATGAAAAATGTACAAATATATCTTGAAGGGGGGTCTAGTGGGTGTTTTTCTAAGCTTGATGGAGGTCTAGTGAGGACACTAAGAAATAAAGGAATACATGGTCTTGGTCTTGGTGTGAGTCACGCTCGACTGCCGACTGGTCGAGGTGTGGCCTTAGAATCGGCTCTCTCCTAAATGAATAGGCCAACAAAAACGGCCCATCTCCCCTAAACAAAGAGGTCAGCCCACCAACTCTCTCTACTTCTCTATCTTAGGTTAGCTATATAATAACATTATATAAATATAATAAATCGTAAAGCGGCTACACAACTTGCACTCCATTGTTTACTCTTTGGCTTCTTCTCATAGACAGACCTGAAGAGTGTTAAGGGGGGTCACCGTTTTTTTGTTTTTTATCCTTCTCTGCTTTTCTCTCTTTCCCTGGCTTATATCTATTCGTCCCCATTCAGCCAACTGTTTTAAGACATTTATCCCCATCCAGGTGTCGATTTCTTCCTGGCGAGCGATAGCGAGCCAGCATTGTATGGAGATATCCGGTTTCGCCGGAGACATTTTTCTATCGAAAAATGTACAAATTTAGCTTGCTGTCAAAAACAAATATATATATATATATGCTGGCTCGCTACCGCTCGCCAGAAAAATATTGACACCTGCATGGGGGTAAACGTCTTAAAACAGTAGGCTGAATGGGACCGAATGGATACAAGCCAAAGAGAGAGGGAGAGAAAGAGAAAAAAAAGCGAGGTGGGCTCCCTTAATATTCAAGTGTATTCGTGTTGTTTTACTCAGTATGGATTACAAATCGTCATTAAGCATGAGGTTTGAAAGGGATCTGCCTTGTGTGGGTCAATCGGCTCTCTGCAGACTCCCGCTTTCTTATGTTCTTATGTACTAATGTGATAAGTAACTGGTAATGGGAGAGGTCCTTCGTAATCTGAACATTAATTGCATACATTTGTGGTCAAATATATTCATATAAAGTATTGATTGCGGTTCAAATCTTGGCTGAGAGTATATATATATATATATATATATATATATATATATATATATATATATATATATATATATATATATATATATGCTATATTGTATGCTGGTCTCCATGAGCGCGACACCACGGAGACAATATATAAAAACCTGTTTGCTGGTCAGCCGGTTCAATGTCATTCAGGCCGTGAACCCTAAGATGTTCGCCATTGTGATTCAGCTGGGAAATATGTCTCCTAATTTTTGAAGGGTTAAGAACATAAGAACATAAGAAAATGGGAGTCTGCAAAAAGCCGATCGGCCCATACAAGGCAGATCCCTGTCACACCCAACCCCAATTACTAGGCCCAATTATAGGCCCAACTCACTAATACCTGGAGTACTGACCCCACCAAAACGGTCAGAGATTAACACAAGATTACGGGGGTCTGCTGAGCGCCGATTGGCCCACACCTGGTAGATCCCCCTCACACCCCACCCATCTCGTCCATATGCCTATCTAATTTTATCTTAAAGCTCCCTATCGTTCTTGATCCCACTATATCACTCGGTAGCCTATTTCACCCATCTACAACTCTGTTACCAAACCAATATTTGCCTACAGGTATATCTTTTCTGAAACGAAATGTATCTAATTTGAAACCATTTGTTCGAGTTCTTTCGCTATCACTGAGCTTCAGTACATTTTTCATGTCTCCTTTATTTGTCCCACTAACCCACTTGAACACTTCTATCATATCCCCTCTAACTCTGCGTCTTTCTAACGAATGTAAGCCTAATTTGTTCAACCTTTCTTCATATGGTAGATTTCTAATATTATGAATCATTTTTGTCATTCTTCGCTGTACTCTCTCCAACGAATCTATGTCCATTTCTGTAATAAGGACACCAAAATTGAACAGCATAATCCATATGAGGTCTCACTAATGACAAGTAAAGTTTCAAGATAACATCGGCAGTTCTGTTACTCACACTCCTTGAGATGAACCCTAGAATCCTGTTTGCCTTGTTACGTTCCCACACTCCTGATAACTCTGTATTATACCAGAACGATAGCGATAACGTATCCTAGCCTAACTTGACTCTATATAGCCTAACGTAGAAAAACTAACTTATCGGTTAGGATAAGTTAGGCTGGGTTGAGATAGGTTAAAATTCTGCAATCGTTCTGGGCCTTTGGCTTTATTGTGGTCGCATATGATTGAGGCCCCGTTTTGGTTGGCGGCCGGAATGACCGTACGGTCAGTGGCCTTGGTACGGTACACCAACCAGGCTAGCCAACCTCACCTTGTTTGACCTCGATTAACCATTCAGAGGTGACCACGTTACTGACTGACACACACGCACGCACGCACGCACGCACGGACACGCACACACACACACACACACACACACACACACACACACACACACACACACACACACACACACACACAAACTCTCTTTTCTAGCTTTCTAATTATCTTCGTATCTTGCCGAGTTACATACTAAACATCAAAAAAGTATCTCCATGTTCTATAATATGATTAATAATCAATAATATAACGATGTAATTCCTAAGACATGACATTATATTTTTAGCATCTCCATTTTCTATAATATTATTTATAATCAATAAAATAATAACAATGTAATTCCTATTGCACGACATTCTATTTATGTATACAAGGTCAATATAATGTATGATTATTGACATAGATGTTATATAAACGCATTATTACTGGACATACGAGTAAAGATTGATGGTCATGAATGTCACAGAACTAAATGTGAATGATTCATACTGACAGGTAGATGGATTGGGTGGGAGAAGAAACACTGGGAAGAGCTTTGGTTATATATTCTCTAACGTTTCGGGCTATGTACACAACTACACATCTTCAGTCACTCTGAAGATGGGTACATAGCCCGAAACATAGGGAAGAGCTTTGGTTATATATTCTCTAACGTTTCGGGCTATGTACACAACTACACATCTTGAGTTTCTTCTGCCACCCAATCCATCAACATAACTATATATTGGTAATCGATAACGCCAATCCATGTCAATTAACCCCTTCTGTACCGGTGACGTCCTATTCGTTACATTCTGGCAACTATTAGATGATTAAATTCAGCTTAGGAAAGACCACTAGCCATTAATAGGCTTCGAAGTATCTCACTTAACCCTTTTATACTACCCCAGATCCTTCTTAAACTGCACATAATCGTCTAAATATAGCTAGAATAAAAAAAAAAAAAAAAAAAAATCGCCGGTACAGTAACGGTTAATAATCAATCTTCAGTCAAATAAAGATGCCATAGATAAAATTGCTAAAACAAAGTTGCTTGCCAGAATAATAGATAGTGTGTCTCAGTCAAGTCACAGTAGGGTTTTTTTTTTGTTGGCAACTTTCTACCAGCATATTTTTGGCAGCTTTTTTTGGCCGAGGAAGTTAAATGCAAAAACGTGGTCATTAAGGGGGGATAGTTTATTTTCTGCCCTCCCCCCCCCCCCCCCCCCTCCCTCAAAGTTTGGTCCCATTAGTTTTCAGATTCTAAGACGTTTGGCTCATTAGTTTGGCGATTTCAAGACTTTTCGCCCCATTTCTTTGTTAATATTCAGACTTTTCGTGCGTTTTTTTACCGAAAAATTAACAAATTTGTCTAGAAAGGGATCTTCGGGATGTTTTTTTATGCTTAATGGAGGTCTAACGAGGAAAACAAAAAAATAATCAAATCGACCAATAAATTCCCCTTAAAGTGCCCCTTGTTATATGGTGTTAATATTCAGCATATTGGGGTTCATTACTGTCGGTGCCGGCTGATATGGTGGTATTGGATTGTTAAGGGGAGACTGGCCCTTTGTTTGGTCTATTAATTCATTTATTCATATATTCTTTTTTAGTTTCCTCCCTAGACCTCCATCAAGCTTAGAAAAACACCCCCTAGACCCCCCTTCAAGATAAATTTGTACATTTTTCGGTAGAAAAATGTCCCGGCCGAAGGCCGCTTCCTCTTAAAATTGCAGGCTCGCTATCGCTCGCCAGGAAAAAATCGACACCTAAATGGCATGAAAGGTTTTAAAATTGACAACGAAATGGGTCGAAAAGTGTTAAAATCGCCAAACTAATGGGCCGAACATCTTATAATCTCAAAACTAGTGGGGCTAAACATTAGGGAAAAAGGGGGTCCAGAAAAATGGTCTGCCTCCCCTTAATTATAGTTGACGGAAATCCTATAAAACTTGCATTTATTATTTCATCCCAACGATGCCAAGAAAAGTTGCCGGAAATATGTTTAGATGTGACTCCGCCCTGAGAAAACAAATGGCTGGGAGATGAAACGAGGCGAGACCAAAACAAATGGCTGGGAGATGAAACGAGGCTAGACCAAAACAAATGGCTGGGAGATGAAACGAGGCTAGACCAAAACAAATGGCTGGGAGATGAAACGAGGCGAGACCAAAACAAATGGCTGGGAGATGAAACGAGGCTAGACCAAACCTCATAATTGTCGTGAACCATATGGTGGAGTTGTAAACCTTTTCGTAACTTTTTAATATTACATTTCCTGGTGATTTGTTGTCATGATTATGAGTCATGAATATTGTGATGAATATGCGTGGGTTAGTTGCGAAAAAAAATATATGTATATTGGCAAGTAACCTACAAAACGCAAATGAAGAAAATGCTGTGATGCCATTTCAAGGTTTGTGCTAATTTAGTGTTTCCACATATATTGTGAATCATACAACATAGATATAATACAATAACCACCAGTGCGATAATAATATGTAAGTAATCCTCGTAGATGAAGTAAATAAATTGTTATGTGGGTTCGCGGACTAAACACAGGATCCAAACGTTCAAGCGAGAAAAATCGTCTGCTACAAGAGTTTTCCATTGTCACTCTGCTTGTCACCTTGGCTCCAGGTCAATCCGGCCGCGTTCGCCACTGTGATGTAGTCAGAGAGCATATTCCCGAAGTTTGGAAGAGTTTCCTACCATGGGGTTAAACAAAAAAACTCGCGCTACTTTACTTTTATGAAAAGTTATCCCAACGTAACGCCAGCCTAACTTATAGGTTAGATGGTTTGCAGGGTTGGATTAGGATAAAGTACCACAATCGGCCAGGCATAAGAATTATACGATAGCGCAAAAGTAAAAACTCGCCCAAACTTAAGGAATATTAAGTCAGAATGGACGAATTTAACTTTGTTGACCTATGACCAAGCCGAGCTTCGAACCCGGGCCTATAGTTTAGCAATCCAACACCAATACCACTAGACCATCAAGAGCGGCCGCTGAGGTTGGCGGCCAGAATGACTGATTATCATCCCATTCGTTTTTAACTAACCCTCCTTGCGTTACAGTTTATTGCTGGTAAATATTCGGCTTAATATGTACCCGTAAGAACGAAAGGGATACATTTCTCTGATATACAGTATGTGGATTCTTACTAAGCTAATAAAATATCTAGTAAATCACAAGTAGAATATAAAAGCAGATACAAAATCACTGCACATAAACTCGCACAAAATCACTGCACATAAACTCGCACAAAATCTCGCAATTATTAGAATGCAGGAAACTTCCTTTGTTTCTTCAATATCTGCGTTTGATTAATTTAATGCATTTTATGCTTTAATATTTAATTAGGCACGATTTAGGTTAATTCATATTGTATTATAATAGCTGAAGGAATATTAATTAGGTTATGTAAAATAGTTAGATTAGGATAGTTCGATTAATTAGGTTAGTAAGGTTTTAGTCAAGGTTAGGTTAGCTGAGTATTACGATAATATATTTTACTGTATACCCAACGAAGGAAACATGAAGGCCTATACTGATATTGTGCATATTTAAGTTCATGTAAAGTATGTACCGCTACCGGCAAATATACAAAATAAATAAAAGATAAAAAATAAAATATTAATAATTGTTAAAATAATAATAATAATAATAATAATAGTATAATAAATATAAAATAAATACAAAAATGAATAAATCTACCTACCTGTCTGTTAAATATTGTCACCATATATTCTCAAAATAACAATCCCTCGAGACAAAATTCCTGTTGGTATATTCCATTGGTTTCCCTTAAGGTGTGTTTCCCAATCCAGCCTAGTCCCATAAGGTCTCTAAATCACCCTATTTAACCCAGTTTGATCCAGCTCTCTCTCTCTCTCTCAATAGCATTTTTACTATTCATTATCATTAGGCCAAATACCTTGACCACTAACCTCTATACCGGTAACTAAAAAACGACCAAGGTAATCAAGCTAATATTTTTTACCATCCGGGAAGAGTCAGCCAGGGAATAAGTGTGGTGATTTACAGCCCATTTGCATTTGCTCTAGCCCTCTTTGAGTTACAGGAAGGATGGCCGAAACAATTCTAGGTAGGTAGCGGTTAGGGGTCATTATTTCTGGCTTATTTATGATGTATGAACTATAATAATAAGAGTATGATAATGATAACAATAATGACATAATGGTAATCATGATGTTGGGGATGATAGTGATTGTAATGTGAAAATAATGAAGTGATAACATTATACTGGTGAAAATTGTGATGGTGAATTTTGATTATGAATAACATGTATGATGATTCTCGACAATACGACGATCCCGACCACGAGTTTCTATAGAGCACCATTTGCGCCTGCGTGTGTTTAAATTTGACCACGTGCTTTATGAAAATCCTATACTATTTGACCACGTGCTTTATGAAAATCCTATTCTATTTGACCACGTGCTTTATGAAAATCCTATTCTATCTATCTATATACTCAGGCCCATTCCCCATTTTTGTTATTTTTTTTTTTCTGGGGGTGGCCGACTCGAGACAGAGTCCATGTGTAAATATATTTACACTATGCACGCGCCTTCAATATTCCCACCACGTGTATTCGAAATGTTATATATCCACGTTTATTTCTCTTTGTTACCAGTATGTTATTAGTAATATTCCCATCCCACATTATTCCAAGTTATCCTATCCTAAAGGTGGTGCCCGGAATGAAATATATAAAAACAAAAGGGGGAGGAGGATCAAGGTTTTGTTTTGGCCGTACCCCTGGCTTTAAAGGTAGGATTCACACGGGTCCCCTTTTCAGCAACTTTTGAATGGTATACTTCCTCCGATAACTGCTTTTCCAGAATGGTGTCGGCAAATAGAACGACAGCAGTTTATTATACAGTAGTGAGCTACCATTTTATGAAATGCCATACCTAACCTAAACTAAACTAACCTAATATAAGGTAAAATAAACATATGAGTGTGTAAATGGACAAGATAAACTGGAGAAATAGATGATACAAATTCGTTAAAATATCTTTATTTGAAAATGGATGATCTTAAAATAGGTACAAAGAGGTCAGTCATATTTTGTATATGTATTTATTTATTTATTTATTTCTGTAGTTTACCTTACATTTCCATTTCGCTCCATTGGCTTTGACCTTGACCCTGGGTCAAGTCAAAGAAAACGTACCGGTATACAAGGTTAGAGAGGAAATTGGGCTATTAACGTTATCGCAAGACTACGAAAATCATTGCTGGTAAAAAAATAAAATTGTTAATTTATTATTATCGTGTTCTTTTATGATTTCGTATTTTTCTACAATCATAGTTTTCATATTTTAATTTTGCCTACGATTTACTTTTCATGCCTAATTTATGTCATATCTAAATAACAAAAGAACAGCTTTATTTATTTAGGGGAGGTGTGGTGGAGAAGTCTTGCCACTGGACTGGTTATCCAATGGACCCGGGCTCGAATCCCGATATGTCAATGGGAAGATATTATTGGGATGGAATTTGTGCTGGACCTAGTATCAGTGCATTACCACAAAACCCACCGAAACGCAAAATAAATGCCCTCACTGTTCCCTGATTAAATAGCACTGTATGAATATTACCATATTCAAAATATGCTACAGGGGGACAATGCCTAGCGAGTTAATTGCTCAATATGTGGCGTTCTGAGAGTGAGGGTCCGAGTCTAGGAGATAAGACAGTGAAACACTGAAGCAAGTCAGCTTCAGAGATGCGGCTGCTTTGAGCCGTAAGTGGGCAACTAAGCCCCATGCATCCTGTGAAGATAGGATGGCAGGGGCTGGTTGCAGCTAAAAGTGTTTCACATGTCTCACCCCCTAGAATGGATCGAGACCTCACGGGCTTCACCGTTCAATGATTAACGGTTGAACGTACAGGCTCTCAGCCTATGCCTGAGAGGGAGTAGATGGAATATAGAAAGCACAAACAAATCATATAGGCCTATTTGGAGATCAGCTAACTTAACTCTGGAGAGACAATTAACCAAATCTTGAAATAAATTACATATACTGGGCCAGGAATATCACCACCTAGACGTGTGTGATAGATATATATATATATTATAGCCTATATAAATATATTAATTTGTTTAATTTATATTTTTTAGTGTGTTGTGTTGTCCCTGTTCGGGCTCTGTCTCGAGTCGGTCACTCACAGGTATGGGGTTTGTGCTTGAGTATGTATATACAGTACATACATTCATACATAGCCTACTTAAGTAAATTTACGTTTTACTCTTACAGAAAACATTCAATAATATCTCACTGATGTCCCTAAAGTGCATTACAAAATATACCGACGTCTATCAAACAGGTACAGTCATAAGCCATAATACCTGCACATCCATTTGCATCTTTGAATCTTTAATCCATTCAGTAACGGTGACGTCCTTTTCATTATATTCCGGCAATTATTAGACGATTTTGTTCAGCTCAGGAAGGACGTCTACACATTAAAAGGCTACAGTCTATCTCAATTAATCCTTTCACCTATCATATATCCTTATTAAGCTTCATTAAATCGTCTAAATATACTTAGAATAAAATTATACGTCGCCGGTACAGAAGGGGTTAAAGCCAAGTTGTGAAGCCTCTGGGATATAACATAACTTTGAATTGGAAGGGACGAGTTCTCGAAAAGGGGCTCCCCAGTCCTAACTTACAATGTGCTGGCTTAATAATTCTGAAGGGTTCATAGCCTCTGAAGTCCCAATTTTAACTAACTAATTTTGGATTGTCTTGCTTGGGTTCGATACATATTCAAATGGGTGTGCATGAATTACATCTCATAATTGTACCCCTTCTTTCGTTGTTGAGCAAGGAAGGATACCCCTCTCACACACTGGTAGACGATAACTTTTGATTGACTTGCTTGGGTTCGAGTTCGATACAAATTCAAATGAGTGTGCGGGTATCATGGCTTATGATTGTACCCTTTCTGTCGTGTTGATCAAGGAAGAACTCACACACCCTTACATTGGTAGATGATAACTTTGGTTTGTCTTGCTTGGGTTCGATACAAATGGGTGTGCAGGTATTATAGCTCATGACTGTACCCCTTCCGTCGTGTTGAACAGTGATGGACACAACCAAAGTTTATATACAAATACTTCATATGTATACACTTTGGACCCCCCCCCCCCCAACACACACTGCAGTAGACTATACATTATGTGGACAGACCACACAAAGGAAGCGAGGAGGGAGGTAGCCAGTTGTCACCTTACTCAATAATAATGTTGTGTCTTGCGTCCTTCAGTGTGGTGATATTTTAATGCTCCTTCGTCAGATAACATAACAGACGTGATATTTGTAAGCGTCGTATATACTGTATATATATGGTTAAATCACAAATACGTGTGATCAAATTATGTACCGGTAGTAAAGCTCGCTAGGAAAATTGAACCAATGGAACCTCAAGCTTTCGTCTATTCTCTCAAGACACGTTCAGAGTATTACCCTGAAGATGTCTTGAGAGAATAGACGAAAGCTTGGTGTTCCAGTTTCAATTTTCCTAACAAGTTTTAATATATATATATATATATATATATATATATATATATATATATATATATATATATATATATAATAATTTGAACATATTACTTCCTATTGTCTTTGCAAATATCTTATTGGCATATTTTTAACATATATTGTCCTTTTTCTTGACATTTTTTTTATAAATGATTAAGCATATGGCATGAATAAATTTTTATCCTTTTTAAGTAGACTCCGCATAGTTGAGTTTCGATCTTTTATTTACATAAAGAACGAAGACATCTTGAGTCACAAATCTGTTTAATTACCTGCAACAAAGTGAAGCATACTTTTTAAGCTTTATTAAGCATTTTGCATGAATAAATGTTTTAAATGTTTATGTACAGCCAGCATAAGTTGAGCTTAGTTGTATAATTGCATTCCTGATTTGGCATAAAGAACGTCTAATAAGACATCTTGAGCCACAAACCTTTTAATTTTCGCAACAATACGCAGCATACTTGAGCTCAGTCTTTTATATGCATTTTGTATTTGGCATCAAGCATATCTAAAACTATATCTTGAGCCACAGACCATTTATATTGGGCCCACAAACTATATCTTGAGACACAGACCATTTATATTGGGCCCACAAAGTTTGTTTCTCTGCACTATATATCTCTTTTATATATATACAATTTACTTATTTAAATAACTATGCAACGATATATTTTATCATAGGCTTTCTTCCTTAGGTATCAGATATGTTGTGTTATTCTCACACAGCAAGGATGAAGTGTTAGCAGTTTACCCAACAAAAATAGTACCGTACGTTCTTGGTTTGGCTTCCCCCTAGACCCCCTTCTATTCAGTCCCCATAGTCAAGGCCACCTCCACACAGTGCCATATAGTCCCTTCTTCCCCCTCTCCCTACTTGCTTATCTCCCCCTCCTCTTCCTTTCTTTCCCCTTCCTCTATTCTACCCCCCCCCCCCCTCCGTTCTTCCCTTCTCTCTCATCTTCCGCTCTCCATCCTTCGCCCATTCCCTATTTGCTCATCCTTTTCATTCTCGTCTTCCCCATACCTTACATTTTCAGCTACCCCCCCCCCCCCTCCCTCTCTCTTTCTCTCTCTGTCAACATGTGAGAGGAAACTGTCAGGAGGAGTTATGTCAATAGAGGTGTGAAAGTGAAGTTGTAGGCAGACAAACAACAGTTGGGAGGGATGAGATGTATGACGTTTTCTTACATAAAGGAAGGCGGCTTTTGTATTATTTGATGACATTTGGAATTAAGGACTGCCATACTTACAGTTATCACATTGGCAGCTGCCTACCGGTACTCTAACATGATTTGTCAACTATATTTATTTTAATACAATCACAGGTTATATATCTATCTATCTATCTATATGCTCAGGCCCAATCCCCATTTTGGGGGTAGCCGACTCAAGACAGAGCAAGAACAGGGAAAACACAAAAACAACATAAAAACAACGAATAAACACAGATAAAAAAGCACAAACTCACACACATCCAGGTCACCCAGGAGAAGACCCAGAGACCAGGGTCACCAAGGTCGGTCCAGCACTCCCCCGGCCCCCGACCACCCGGAGAGGTTCCGATCTCGGCAGGCAGACATGCAGCGGAGCCAAAGCCACAAGCCCTCCATATATATATATACCGGTATATATATAAAACACACACTCTTTCTCTCCTACACACTCACTCACGCACACGCACACTCACTCTCACTGTAATCATGATGTTTGTATGTATGTATGTAACTATGTATGTATTTACTCAGGCCCATTCCCCATTTTTTTTTTAAGGTGAACTATAGTCTATTCGCTGTAAGTAGGAGATAAATCATGAACTCTATCCTCTAACTCAAAAAGGGCTAGAGCAAATTGGCTGCAAATTTCCACATTTATTCCTTGACTGACTCTTCCCAAATGGTAGAAATATTAGCTCGATTACTCTAGTCGTTTTAGAGTTACAGAGGTTAGAGGTCATGATTTTTCGCCTACTTACAGCGAATAGACTATAGTCCCTGGGTCTTTTGTGCGTCTTTGCAATGTTTGTTTAGTGCATAATAAACGTATAATATTACCTCCCCCCCCCTCTCTCACTCACTCACCCACCCAGCCACCCACTCACTCTCACTCACTCTCTCTCTCTCTCTCTCTCCTTTGACCCTGTCCTACTTTCCCTCTCCCAAGAAGTACATATGACTAAGGGAGAAATCAGAGGAAAGAGAGAAGGGCAAAGGAGAGGAGGGGGGGGGGGGGGAGATTGAGAAGAGAAGAGAAAAGGAGAGAAAAGGAGCAGAGACGAGGTGAGAAAAGAGACGGGGGAAGGAAGCGAGAAGGGGTCAGATAGGAGGGATGGGAAGAATAGGGGGAGGTGGAGGAGAGAGAAGAGTAGACAAAGGAGAAGATAAGAAGATGGGAGAGATGGGGTGGAAGGAGAAGATAAAATAAGGAAAAAGAAGAAAGGGGAGACAGAGACAAAAGGAGATACTCCGAGAGAAATATAGACCATACTGTAAATATATAAAACAAATGAGCAGGAGGCGAAACGGTATAAAGATAAATGCAGAGAGATAACATCAAGGAGGATTTTTAACACGAAAACAAAAATATATAACAAATAAAGTAAACTATACAAAATGAGATAGATAGGCCGACAGATCAGTTGACTGATAGATATATATATATATATATATATATAGAGAGAGAGAGAGAGAGAGAGAGAGAGAGAGAGAGATAGAGATAGAGATAGATAGATAGATAGATAGATAGAGAGAAAGAGAGACTGTGAGTGTGTGAATGAGCCCAAACATAATCCAAGAAAAGGATAATAGGAATAAGGATAACAGTAAGACAAGTACAAGTATAGAAAGGGCTATAAAGGAAGGGTTGGAAGGGTAGGGTGAGGGCTGCTCTATGGTGAAATATTAGGGTTAGTTAAAGCAGTACCCTGGCTTCTCTTTCTACACTCTCTCACTCTGGGTGATTGATGACAGACAAATAATAGAATTGAATTATATTGTAATTATTATTAATTTATCATTACTATTTCTGATATGTATATCAATATATTAATGCCGGCATTAATATTATTGTATTTTATACTGATATTATATATATATATATATATATATATATATATATATATATATATATATACAGTATATATATATATATATATGTATATATATAATTATATATAAACGAACCACTAAACACTCCACCTTTCAGTGTAAAAAAAAAAAAAAATAATAGTTCCCCTAGGAGAAAAACCCTCTTGAAAACACCCCCCTGTAACAAAATAGCCCTAGGATAAAGTAACCCCGAGGGAAACATTCCAATATAGTCCGGTACTCAAATAACGTCTCTATACCATAACACAACTTAACCCTAATCCTTTTAAATCTAACACAACCAACCCAACTCAACCAAAACAAAAAACACCAAACACTTTATTTTCTTTTTAATTTGTGCTTAATTGTAGTCATGTATTCTATGTTTACGTATTATGAACTAGTACAAAACATACCAGCCACTAAGGATTTCACCGGGATTGTGGTTGGATCCTGAGCTGTCATAGGCTATCCAGAGTATTAACAGTGGTCATTAGAGAGGAGAGGAGGGATCAGACGAAAGAAGAGAAGAGAAGAGAAGGGGGAAGAAGAAAAGGGGGAGAACATAGATAAATGGAGAGGGAAAATAGAGAAGGAGAGAAGAGAAGCGAGGAGAATGCGAAAGGATAAAAGCGAGGAATAAAATGTGAGGCAATGACATGGAGAAAGTATTACCACAAGGAACATCAAGTCAGCACTGGAAGGCATGCCGACCACAACACAAGGTTAGCATCATACGGCCTCTAGCATAACCAACAAGGGTGATGGGCTGGTCTATCAGAGTGAGAACTGAGCGATCTCTGCCATACCCATAGCTTACTCTGACTTTTCCTTTTACTTATATATTTTCTACATCTCAAGTGACGGCGTCTCTTCCGTAGATTGACCTTCCAATCTACCAAGATTGGAACACCCTCCTCAGCTTCGGTTACCCAGGCTTTATTGTGGTCGGCAGGGAGGGTTCTGTTGGGGCGCTCGGTTATGGCCTTGGTCTTGCTCTGGGCCTTGGGGCTGTTCGGCCAGGCAGCTTGGGGAACAGCAACAACAACAACAACCAACAAGGGTAGCACAACTCCCCCTATAAATGACCTGGGGCCCATACGAAACCCCTCCCCCTACTAATCTACTTGTCATCTCCACAGCCTCCCTCCTCAGTGGATCATAATACTACTTCTACTACTAAAACGGTTTTCGCCACGCTTGTTATTTCCTTCAAGTACATGACGCTAATGTGTTATTTATCCTAGATACTTTCAGACGATTTGTTTTCGACTTAATTAAAGAGGATCTGTCAGAGCAACAGTTCTCCCTTGGCTAATAAAAATAGTCTGGCAGTATCATTAATAGAGTAACAATACCGTCCTCTGTTTGAAAGTGCTAAAGCAATTCTGCTCAATCATTCCTAGCAATGTAAACAACAATGTTCTTCACAACATTTTCAGTGCACAGAGGAAAACAAAAACAAACATTGATATTCGAGTACAGTTAGAGTCATTTCCAAGCAGGACGTTCATTGATAACAAATATCTAAATGTTCATCGATAACAAATATCTAACTGATCATAGACTAAAGATAAAAATGACTGCTTCCATTTTTGTTTTGCTGAAAAATGTGCGTCTTAAGAATAAGCAACGAAGCCTGAAGAAGTGTTCTATTTTAGTCTATGCTTATATTTTTTTATTAAATAAATGATAGTGTTTGGTTTGTAACTGACTCCAACTGTACCTTGAATATGGCTGTCTTTTCTATTGGCTACAAAAAAGGGGGCACTCGCTACAGGCCACCCCCCCCCCCCCCCCCCCCCCCCCCCCCCATACACACACTCCTGTCCCCTTCCAGCTTATTTATCAAGCTCCTATCTAATAGATTTGTACAACATCCGAGGGAGAATGCAAAATATAATCAAAGGGCCTTTCAGTGGACTATATAAATAATGTGGGTAAATATACGGGTCTAGGAATTGGATACCCTGGCAACATCTGGTATCCTTAGACTGAGTTGCTAGGTATTGTGACGGTATGATCTTACATGTGCACCTACTTTCCCTATGTCTCTCCTTCAATACCCCCCCCCCCTTCTCTCTCTCTCTCTCATTCACACACCCTGGCAGTCACTTAAGAGCAAGTGTGAGGATTAGAAGAGAAGAGTGGGCCTTTGTTGAGGGTTCACCACTTACTAGGCTTCTCTCCCTCTCTCTCTCTCTATCTCCACATGTTACACGTCTCGTTAATCACAGTCTTCTAATATACAAATCACATTTCCTTACCCCCTGACATTCTTGAAATACCCACTAAGTATATTCAATTAGATACCAACCATGCAGACTATAATACGTTCGTTGTGTATGGGTACGAGGCGATCTCAAGACACCTTAGCTCCCAGTGCACAACGAACCGGATTATGATTATGTCCGTCTGTATTAAATGATGTATTATGTTGATTTATACAATTGCCTATGTTTGTAATAATTGTATTCAGCTAACTATGATCTCAATAACCATTGATGTAATGAAAATATGAATAGTCTCCTCATACGATTGCACTAGTTCTGTAGTGCCATTATTTACAACCTGTCAATTAATAATTCAGTCACTACAAGCTTGCTTTTTTTTTTTTTTTTTTTTTTTTAATGAAATACGTATATACAGACCATGTGACAATTAAATGAAGAAACTATAATAACACATCTGAATAATGCCAACCTGACTTATAAACACAAATATGAATGTAACCAGACGACGATGCTGTTGTTTCAGTGGAATAATGGCTCTTTGAGCAGTATGTATCGCCTTACTAGTGGTTGTCCCCTCACAGGATGGGGGGCGCTGCTCAATAAACTCGCCCCTCGGGGCAAAATCAATCTCTCTCTCTCTCGAACTACGAAACGTACTCCATCAATTAAGGCAATGAACAACGAGGATCAGTTAAGAGCTCTAGGTCTCTGCGAGGCCAACTCATTGAAGTATATTGAAACATTACATGAGTTTGACAAGATGTGGTCAAATTAGATGTGTAGCCTCACTATGAATACAGACATACAACACACAACCATGGATGGAAGTTAGTCAAGAGCTGAAGAGGATTAACATTTGTATGGCGTATATGATCTCTCCCTCACGAACTAAACGTCTCGCATAAATTGCTATTAAATCTTCAGTAGTGCAGTCCAAGGAGATATTACATGAAATATTACCAATTTTACAGCATAAATATACTTATATTTATTTATCCTTGTACAGTGTGTCCCCACCAGAATAGACCGCAATGTCTATGATATACGGTACTAATGGTAACTATTCCTAACAAATATTTTACATTTCACTCTGTATATACCATAGTTTATAGTGTGTTTATTTATTGGTTAATATATCTATATACCAATCCATTTGTCCATCCATCCCTGCATGTACACAGAAATGAAAGGTAGAGTCTGATTGGTTAATTCACTAACGAATATACTGTTCTATCTATCTACCTAACCATCAATCTATCTACCCATCTATCCATCCATCCCTGCAAGTGGGAGTGAAAGGAAGTGTTTGATTGGTTACTTCACATATACCGGTACTGTCTTATTTATCTACCTAACCATCTATTAATCTATCCATTCACATCTATCTTCCTACCTAACAACCTTTCTACCTAACCATCTATCTACCAAGCTATCTATCTACCTACCTAACAATCTATCTACCTACCTATCTATCCATCCCTGCCTGCCTGTAGCAAGCCCTGATGGTGGTGATAGATAGATCTACCTAACCATCTATCTACCACACTATCTATCTACCTAACCCTCTATCTACCTACCTAACAATCTATCTACCTACCTATCTATCCATCTATCCCTGCCTGCCTGCCTGCCTGTAGCGAGCCCTTATGGTGGTGATAGATAGATTGAGAGGGACAGCTGACAACCACAGCCAAGTGGGGGTGAAAGGAAGGGCCTGAGTGGTTGCTTCGCTCACCTCTCAAACGGCGTATTTCATCGGTACTTGGGGGGGATACGATGGAGTGGGATGGGGTGGATACGATGGGGTAGGATAAGGTTGATAGGATAGGGTAGGCATAAGGTGGGATAGGATGGAGTGGGATGGGGTAGGGAATAAAATGGGGTAGGTATGGAGTGAGATGGGGTTGGGCAAGATGGAAAACATTAAAGGAGGTGGAATGGGATGGGATGAGTTGGGATTGGGATATGGCAGAATGGGATGGGGGTGAGAATAGGTACGATGACAAAAATGGAATGGGATGAGATGGGCTGGGATAGATTGGCAAATGGGGTAGGATGAGGAGTAGAGTGGAATGGGTGGTGTAGGATGGAAAGTGGAATGGTGAAAGGTGGTGGAATAGGATAAACAGGTGGGATAGAATGATATGAGATGGAATGAATTGTGGATGGTGTGGGGTGGAATGGGATAGACTTGGATGAAAGGTAGGGATGGAATGGAATGAAGGCGAGATTAAATGAAGTAGAATTAAGAGGAGTGAGGTGGGATGGGTTGGAGATCAAGAGGTGGGATGGGTTGGAGATCAAGAGGTGGGATGGGTTGGAGATCAAGAGGTGGGATGGAGTGAGATAGGATGAACTAAAGTAGAAGAGGGCAAAGTAGTGCCTATATCAAGTAGGGATAAACGACAAAATAACTAACTATTAACAACTTTCTAAACAACAAATAATATCAAATAAATAAATACAACTATAGTATCTATCTATCTATTGCCTGACGCCGTGATCCCCGAAGGGGTGGCCACGAACGAACCGCCCCCATGCACCTCTGTCCCCAGTCAGTCGACGCCCCTCCCCCCAACCAGCACCGCCTTCGTTCATGTACTTCCTCACTCCATCCTTCCTATAAACTATAGTATCCAATTATTTAAAAAAACAAAAAAAATAAATAAAAAAAAAAAAAAAAAAAATACAATACCCAACTCAATGGAGAACATTTTGAGTCACTCTCATAGCAAAGAAGAAAAATACACCAATTTGAAATGCCACTTACCTAAATCATCAGTAAATTGTAAATTGAGTACCGTAACCCAAATTGACCTACTTGCATAATCTATTTAAATATAAAACACAAACCATACAAATTAGGTTATATATACCCGGTACCGGTACTGTATATTAACCCGTGGAGCCCCGGCTAGTTTTGTAATGTTTGTTCACCAGAACCCGGCCGGTTTTCAAAAAATGGTTTTATTCCAGAAACAATAGCGAATGGGTTAGGAATGAAGGAAAAACCACGAAAAACCGCTCAAAAAACTTAAAAAATGGTCCTACAGAGCCCCCGAAAACGTATTTTACAAGAGTAAAAAATTGAAGGCAATTACCCCAAAAAACCAGGTTATTGCGCACTCACGCGCACGTGGACTTTGAGAGTTTTCAACCATCGGCACGGTTGCGTGGGATACGTACACAGTTCCCATACAAATCTGAGCCCTCTCGAGTGGCTACACCTGAGGTTACGGTCGGCGCAATTAGGGTGACGCGTCAGGCGCGTCTCTGGGGCTGTGCGTTACATACATCGCCGACGCGTCAGACGCGTCGCTGGGGCTGTACGGGTTAAAAGATAATTCACCTCAGGGTACAAGACTCCTTTAAAGTGGCTGGTATGACAACATAATGACACCGTTTAAGTGGGATACAGACTGACAGGACCAAATAATCTTAAGGGGAGATGGGTCGTTTTTCTGGGCCCTCTTCTTCCTCATGTTTAGCCCTATTAGTTTTCAGATTTTAAGAGGTGTGGTGGAGTGGTCATGTCACTGGACTGGTAATCCAATGGTCCCGGGTTCGAATCCCGATGTATCAATGGGAAGATAATATTGGGATGGAATTTGTGCTATACTTAGTACCAGTGCATTACCGCAAAGCCCACCGAAACGCCAAAAAAATACCCTCATTATTCCCTGATTAAATAGCACTGTATGAGTATTCCCATATTTAAAAAATGCTAGGGGGGGGGGGGGGGAATGCCTAGTGAGTTCACTGCTCAATAGGTGGCGTTCTGAGAGTGAGGGTCCGAGTCTAGGTGGTGAGACAGTGAAGCACTGGAGCGAAGCAGCTTCAGAGATGTGGCTGCTTTGAGCCGTGGGTGGGCAACCGTGCATCTTGCGAAGACAAGATATCGGGGGCTGGTTGTATCCCAAAGTGCTTCACATGTCTCACTCCCTAGACTGGAACGAGATCTCACGGCCTTCGCCGTTCAATGTACGGTTGAATGTATAGGCTTTCAGTCTATGCCCGAGAGGGAGTAGTTGGAATGTAGAACAAAAATAAAAAATAAAAAATAGTTTGTCGATTTCAAGACTTTTCGTTCCATTTCTTTGTCAATGTTAAGACTTTTCGTGTCATGCAGGTGTGGATTTTTTTCCTGGCGAGCGAAAGTGAACCTGAAATTTAAGAGGAACCGGCCGAACATTTTTCTATCGAAAAATGTACATATTTATCTTGAAGGGGGGTCTTGGGGGGATGCTTTTTTTTTTAAAGCTTGATAGAGGTCTAGGCAGGACACTAAAAATATGATAAAAAGATATACAAATGAGCAAATAAATACGGCCATCCCCCTTTAAATATGGCCATCCCCCTTTAAATACGGCCATCCCCCTTTAAAACAAGAAGATGAAGAAGAAGACATAAACATACATAAAGAACGTGGAAATCTACAACACGCCTACTGACCTAACAATGACATCAGAAACAGAATGATACATAAGGCCGACGGCCCACAAGTGGCATATTCCTTTCATACCCAACCCATGTCATTCATATGGCTATCCTGCTTACGTTTGAAACTATTTACCGTTCCTGAGCCAATCACTGTACTCTGTTTAATTTCATCTGACGGTAAATTGAATCCCTTGACAACTGATTTATCGGGGTGACCAGTAGCGACATTGGTAGAGCGCTCGGTTTCTAACCGGGAGGACCGAGTTCGATTCTCGGCTGGTGGAGATAGTTGGGCAATCTCCTCACACCCCTTGCCTCTGTTCTGATCGCCTAACAGTAAAATAGGTCTATGACAGGGTCAAAAGGTTTATCGTGACCTTATTCCTTAACTACTACAAAAAAAAAAAAAAAAAAAAAAAATCGATAACTAACGGAAAAAATATGAAACTATTATGTCTCTGCATCATATTTAGAAAGTTTACCGGTAGGCTATATAATTAGCACCATATTTCACTACAAAAATCTTCAAAATAATAAAAAAAAATTATGGGAACTTTGCAATTTACCGTCGGAAAGTTTACCGGTTTATAATTAGCACCATATTTCACTACAAAATAATGAAAAATATTGATGGGAACTTTGCAATTTACCGTCAGTTGAAATGAAACAGACTATAAGCAATCTATCCCACCTATCTACAACCCTGCTTCCAAAGCAATCTATCCCACCTATCTACAACCCTGCTTCCAAAGCAATCTATCCCACCTATCTACAACCCTGCTTCCAAAGCAATCTATCCCACCTATCTACAACCCTGCTTCCAAAGCAATCTATCCCACCTATCTACAACCCTGCTTCCAAAGCAATCTATCCCACCTATCTACAACCCTGCTTCCAAAGCAATCTATCCCACCTATCTACAACCCTGCTTCCAAAGCAATCTATCCCACCTATCTACAACCCTGCTTCCAAAGCAATCTATCCCACCTATCTACAACCCTGCTTCCAAAGCAATCTATCCCACCTATCTACAACCCTGCTTCCAAAGCAATCTATCCCACCTATCTACAACCCTGCTTCCAAAGCAATCTATCCCACCTATCTACAACCCTGCTTCCAAAGCAATCTATCCCACCTATCTACAACCCTGCTTCCAAAGCAATCTATCCCACCTATCTACAACCCTGCTTCCAAAGCAATCTATCCCACCTATCTACAACCCTGCTTCCAAAGCAATCTATCCCACCTATCTACAACCCTGCTTCCAAAGCAATCTATCCCACCTATCTACAACCCTGCTTCCAAAGCAATCTATCCCACCTATCTACAACCCTGCTTCCAAAGCAATCTATCCCACCTATCTACAACCCTGCTTCCAAAGCAATCTATCCCACCTATCTACAACCCTGCTTCCAAAGTAATAATTATATACCTACCCAGTGCTATAGTCGGATCAAGAACGATAGAGAACTTCAAGATAAAATAAGATAGGCATATGAACGAGATGGGTTGTGTATGAAAGGGATCTGCCGTGTGTGGGCCAATGAGCTTTCTGTAGACTCCCGTTTTCTTATGTTCTACGGTATGTCTTTTCTATAGTGTCACTTATCTAATTAATTTTGGACACATCTGTACGGGTTATATCGCAGTTATTCAGTTATAAGAGGGCGTATACTGTATATAAGAGGGCGTATACTGTATATAAGAGGGCGTATACTGTATATTTGTACAGTATATTTATTTATATTTTTACTATTTGTATAGTTTCCTCCCTAGACCTCCATCAAGCTTGAAAAAATCCATTTGTAAACAAAAAAATCGATAGAAAAATGGGCCGGTTACAATTACAGGCTCGTTATCGCCCACTCGGAAAAAATTCTATGGGGGCGAAAGTTCTTAAAATCGCCAAACTAATGGAACGGACGTCTTAAAATCTGAAAACTAATGGGGCTAAAACCTGAGGGAAAAAGGGGGGTCAGAAAAAGCAACCATTTCCCCTAAATATAAGACAGTTCATTTTGCACCCCCCGTCCTTCATCCCGAACTAGTACTATAACCAACATGGTGAAGAAAATATAAATACAATATTATGTTTGTTTTTACGTGTGACGATAATTGCCGAATTGCGAGTTTCGTTCTATAAGGAAGTTGGAGCTGTAGACATCGATATTTAGCAGAATTACGAGCTAAAATACGGTCGTAGTACATTCATAAATACCGTACATAAAACCCAATTCAACATACCCTTTAGCCATCAGAAACCTACATTATTATTGTATTTCTGTTTAATATCGATATTTTAAGGCTCCAACTTCCTTATAGCCTGCAACTCGCAAGTGGTCAATTAAGATGATGCCAAACAGAGGCGAATAGACGCAAACGAACGACTATGACCAAGGACTTACACAAATCAAAGTGAGCAGGTTGGGTAGCTATATTCTGTTATACTCTATAGCTATATCGGTACTCTGTTTCTTTTCAACTGACGGTAAATTGCAAAGTTCCTATCGAGGTTTCTCAGTTTTTTGAAGATTTTGTAGTGAATATGGTGCTAATTATATATACTTGGTCTTATTATGATGAAGAAATATAGCAGTTTCATATTTTTTTAATTAAGTATCGAGAAAGTAGCTGATAAAGGATTCAATTTATCGCCAGAGGAAAAGAAGCAGAGTATAGTTGGAAGGGAGGAAAGGAAAAGGAATGTGGAGGGGAGGCGAGAAGGGAGAGGAGGTAGATATGGTAGGACAGTGAGATAGGAAGACGAATGTGGGAAGGAAGTGAGAAGGGAGGGGAAATAGATATAGTAGGAAAGCTAAAGAGGAAGAGGAATGTGTGAAAGAGGCGAGAAGGGAGAGGAGGTACCGGTAGATATGGTAGGAAAGTGAGAGAGTGGAGAAGAAAGGGAATGAGGGAAAGCGGTAGATATGGTAGGAAAGTGAGAGAGGAAGAGGAATGTGAGAAGGGGGAGGAGGGAGATATGGTAGGAAAGTGAGAGAGTGATAAGATGGATGTGGAAAGGAGGTGAGAAAGTAGAGGAGGGGTACAGAATAGGCAGGAGGGTGAAGCAAAATCCGGTTCACACGTGATATTATTCAGGCATCTTTTGTCAGCATCTCTGGTGAAAGTATCCTAGGTTCGAGTCCTTGGAGTACCACATGTATTCATTACTTTCATTGATTTCCCTAGTTAGGTTTATTTATAAATTAATTGGTGGGTTGGTGAACACACATAAATTTACATTGCGTTTGTTGTTGTTGTGTTTTGTTTACTGTGTATGGCAGGCATTTCAGTTATCGTATATTGTCGAGTTTCTTAAATTACTGGCTTTACAAGTTTCATATGATTTCAGCCAGTTATGCGGATCAAAAGTGGCTCGTGTACACTCGCTTTAACCCCTTCTGTACCGGAGACGTCTTTATAATTGTATTCTAGCTAAACGTAGACTATTTTGTGCAGTTTAAGAAGTGTATGTGGTAGTAAAAAGGGATAAGGGAAATTGTTGGATAAAATCGTCTAACAGTAGCCAGACTTTAGTTAAAAGGACGGCACTGGTACTGAAAGAACCCCCCAGAACTAATCCTTGGGTGATTGGACCATATCGTTAGGACTATTATGAGTATTTAGGGGTGTAGATAGAGAGAGAGAGGGGGAGGGACGAAAAGATATACAAGTTTGTTCACTCCCTACCTATTGTCCTTTCTTTCCCTCTCTACCTACACCATGCTAAAGATGATAATAATACATTTTGGTGAACATCCGAGGGTAGATCTTAAAGGGTGTCAAACAGGGTAATTTTTTGTTGAAGACTTGAATAAATATAAGCAATGCACGAACATTAGCATGAAATAGCATTGTATTGGCCATTTCATCACTTCCAAAGACATTTGAACTATAAACCATAATTTGATCTTTATATATAGGCTACACAATAATAAAGACTGGGAGGAAAGAGTAGAGGAATGGTTGTAACTTGAGTGTTTAGGATTGTGGAGAGTGAGGGTAGAGGGGTGTAGAGAGAGAGAGGGGGGGGGAGGGAGGGACGACGATAAGTATTATACAGGCCTTTTCACTCCCTACTATCATTCCTTTCCTTCCCTACCTACACCAAGGGGGGGGGGGGGGTCTCTCTCTCTCTCTCTCTCTCTCTCTCTCTCTCTCTCTCTCTCTCTCTCTCTCTCTCTCTCTCTCTCTCTCTCAATCAACCCAACATAAAGTGTACTACAGCCCCCCCCCCCCCATTGGACCACAAACCAGTAGAACATAGACGTACAGTAGTAGGGTCTGAAATGCGATCACCAGGTCAAGATTAACAACAACCATGACAACAATATGCCAGGTAGCTTTTTTTTTTTTTTTTTCTATGTGCGTGAGGGAGAAAAAAGGCAGAACTGCCTTTAAGGAGTGCCTCCCCCAGAGTTGAAAGAGTGGCAGGCCCGAAATCAAGGGACGTTCGAGACAAAATGCCTGGACACACGGAGTTTGAAACAATTTAAGTCATAGGAAGAGGGAAAAACTGTAACGGCAACGTCTTTTAAATGTTATTCTAACTATATTTTGACGATTTTGAGCAAGTTATGAAGGATCTGTGGTATTCAAAAGGGTTCAGCGAGATATTTCGAAGTCTGTTTATTGCTGGACACCCTTTTTAAGCTAAACAACATCGTCTAATACGAGCCAAAATAAAGTTAAAAGGTACATAAAGGGTTAAAGAATTATGTGTGTATGAATCTATCCAACTACCTGTCTATTTCCCTACCTGTCTGTGGTGAATTACCGGTACCTATGATAACGCTCTTCAAATCTCTAGTGCTACCGCGGCTTGAATATATACTGTAGCGTATTAACATCCCCATACAAAGCATGTGAAATAAATGACTTAGAGAGTGTACAAAGAAATTTCACTTCGCATATAAGTTCGGTAAAACAGCTACACTATTGGGATCGTTTAAGAGCACTGAAACTGTACTCGCTGGAACGTAGAAGAGAACGTTACCTAATAATATACAGGTGGAAAATCGCAGAGGGTTTAGTACCAACCTACATACTCCGATAGTCATGAAATTCAGTGATAGGAGAGGCTGGGAATGCAATATCCCCCGGATGAATAACAGGGGTGCTATGGGCTCTCTGCGAGAGGGCTGGTTATCACATAGAGGCCCACGTCTCTTCAACAAACTCCCACGGCGAGTAAGAGACATGAGGGGTGTCTCTTTAGACAACTTCAAGAGAGCCCTCTATGTCGAACTGCAAAAAGTGCCAGACGAGCCCATCTTCGCAAGGGAGCGTGCTGTCTCTTCAAACAGTCTGCTGCACCAAAACACAACCCACAACGAGGGGCGACGCGCTCCTCGGTGTTGCTAGAAGAGTGGCGAACACAACCTTAGGTGACCTTTAGGTAGGTGTGTGTCTGTCTATCTATTAATCAAAACAATATACTACAATTACCTCCCAAGTTAATCCAGGTGTCGATTTTATTCCTGGCGAGCTATAGCGAGCCTGCAATTTAGGAGGAACCGGCCGAAAAATGTAAATTTATCTCGAAGGGGGATCTTGGGAGTATTGCTAAAGGTTTATGGAGGTCTAGGGAACAAACTGGAAAAATATTTAAATAAACAAACTTATATTAAACTAAAATCATCTCCCTTTAGCCAAGGCTGGATTTGTTGACCGATCGCAGTACAGTTTATCTTATCAGAACGGAAGCGTATCGTTACAAAAAACAATCCTCACTACCGGTATCGATCTCCATACATAACCAAACACATTTCATTCTCAAGCACCATTCAATATAGCTTGGATACAAATCAATATATAAAATACATAAAATACAATACACCACACTGATAGACCTAGAACCATCTTTTCTGCAACATTTTACTCCTGCGCTAAAACAAAATAGAAACGTTATTAATAAACAGTTTAGCAACCAAATTGTTAGCAAAACTACACCAAACACAGCAAAGATACCGGTACGGTACGCTATGCTTTGAATCTTCATTTCGCCAGTGTTCTCCAATGCTTAAACTGGAAAAAAAAAGTTCTGGGGCATTACATGAAGATTACGGAGTGTCTGAATGTGCTATTACTCACCCATTGTGGAAGTAATGGTGGTGGTTAAGTCGGTGTAGTCGCTGGGAGGATTCGGACGAGTGAACCACAGAGGGGGGGGGGGGGGGGGGTTAAGAAGAGAGGTAGGGAGGATTGGTAGAAATAGGTGACGAAAAGAAGAAAATTCGAAAAGTGAAAATGTCAAGAACAAATGACAGATTAC
Source organism: Paralithodes platypus (assembly GCA_032716605.1). Classification (NCBI taxonomy): domain Eukaryota; kingdom Metazoa; phylum Arthropoda; class Malacostraca; order Decapoda; family Lithodidae; genus Paralithodes; species Paralithodes platypus. The sequence continues at coordinate 54,568,455 of CM064514.1, read as the reverse complement.
CCAAAGAGAAATAGAAAGACAGAAGAAAATATAGGTACTTAGTTCAACAAGGATATAACTGAAATCCTAAAATGAAAACACAATCACGAAGAAGCAAACCAAAACAAGAGCTTAATAATTTTGGGCTACAAAGAAATAATCTAACTGAAAAGAAAACGAGGCTATGGAGGGAGAACTACATCAACATCAACATTTATAGCCACAACCATCAAACATCACCACAACCACCTTTTAATATTATAACCACAACTACCGCAAGATATTTCAGTGCCAAAAATAGGTTATAGCCAACGTAGGATATCGATACCACCACAACCACCATCAACAACCACAACTACCTTACTACTATCACACCACAGCCTCTACCACATCAACATTTGCGGTTTACCAACAAGGAACTCGACGAACAAGACAATCCAGAATAACTTGATTTACTATAACGAAAATTGCTGTTACAAGATACAAATATTTTATGTGGTTAAGGACGAAAAAACAAGTAGGCTACGTGAGCAGAACACAAAATATTAAGAATAACATGAACAGCGAATAATATAAGAATAGTAATTGAGCCAGGAGTTATAATTTCCAGCAAGGCAGACGAGGATTTTAAAATAGAAAATTGTAGACAAAAATAATAACAATAAAATAAACAAGACGATGATGACTTTTAAAATAGAATAGTAGAAATATACAGCCCTATTTAAAGTAGCAAACAAAATGATGATATAAAAGATAATATAGTAAAAAGAAAGGTTTTATCTCAGCAGTCTAGAAAATAAAAAGGAACAGTTATTTTTCCACAGTGGGCTACCCCTATGGTTCACTAATCAAGGGGGTCAACTTCTGCAGGCAATCTTCGGTGTATGCTTGGTAAATCCTCTGCTTGCTTTCCCTTGGGTGTCCAGCAGAAGGGTGTGTCTGCTTGGGTAGTTCTGCTGTATACGGTAATCCTTCGGTTGATCAGCAGGAGAAAGTGTTATGCCTTCAGTATCGTATTTCTGCTTGATACCTTTGCCTGCTTTCCCTTAGTTCATCAGCAGGGAGGGATTTGCGGTTTTGTACACCTGCTTTAGTCACCTATTTATCTGCTAGCTAACTCGTAGGTGCTTAGCAGAAGGGATTATTTCGCGACTTGTGTTTAATTAATCCTCTAAGTCCAAATATCACAAATCTTGCTCACGAACACATCGGAGTCTATATATGAAATTCATTTTCTCATGTGTGTATTTTTCACGTCAACACTTATTAATAAACTCAAGAGTTAATAAGTCCTTCTGAAACATTGTAAAATTATAAATATAGAAACAAGTCACATAAAAGCTTTACTGTATAAATTATAAACACACCGCATCACATTTTCAAAGTTACCGATACCGTATGCCAGTTTTTCCAAAGCATGTGGTTCAAAGATGTTTCTTCACAAGTTTTCCGTTCCGTATATGCTATAAAATACTTTTTAATATCGCACATAATCACACATGTCGAAGTATTATCACATTATAACTTAATAACTTAAGTTTTTAAATCGTGGCTTTATGTAATTATCACATTCAAGATTTAATAAATTTAATTAATTTCACTCCCAACACCAAACACCTCTCATGAAATTAATGAAAGCATGTGCTCCTCCCTGGATTCGAGCCTGGGATACCACATACAGATCTTAAACTCTCTAACCATTACACCATCAAGACAGTTAAAGGTTAAGTACGATTGTATATCCATTTATCGAATACTGGATATATAATCATGTACGGTACTCAGACCCAACTGCACACTGAATAGCGCAATGTTTAAGTGAAAGGAAAGAAACATTTATTTAACAGGAAAAAAAAAAAAAAAAAAAAAAATCCACACACACACACACGTTTACTAGTTCTCATAAACGTTCCATACGCGGTCCCCAACCAATTTTCCCCTCAAAACAAATGTCTATCCAATTTCTATAATGTTAAACGTTTTCTATAGCCATCAACCCGGTACCAGATATAACCCACTCCACCAAGGGGTTATATATCTTACCATCACACAATCAATTCATAAACTTATTGAATTAAAGGGGTGGTTTGGCTGGAACCCCTTCTCCCTCATGTTTATCCACATTAGTTAGCAATTTTAACCCCTTTCGTGTAATCCAGGTGTCGATTTTATTCCTGGCGAGCTATAGCGAGCCTGCAATTTAGGAGGAACCGGCCGAAAAATGTAAATTTATCTCGAAGGGGGGTCTTGGGAGTATTGCTTAAAGTTTATGGAGGTCTAGGGAACAAACTGGACAAATATTTAAATAAACAAACTTATATTAAACTAAAATCATCTCCCTTTAGCCAAGGCTGGATTTGTTGACCGATCGCAGTACCGTTTATCTTATCAGAACGGAAGCGTATCGTTAGCTCGCCCTATCTTGATTGAACAACGTTTTATCTTGTTATCTTAGTCCACCCTCCTATAACACCACACTTAGCCTAAATCGGTTAAGGGGAGTAGGCTGGGTTTTTTTTTTGTGTGTTTTTTCTTTTTTTTTTGTCTATTGATTAATGTATTCCTTTTTTTCTTAGTTTCCTCGCTAGACCTCCAACAAACTTAGAAAAATACCCCCCTAGAACCCCCTTCAAGATAAATTTGTACATTTTTCGGTAGAAACATGTCCCGGCCGAAAGCCAATTCCTCTTAAAATTTCAAGCTCGCGATATCAGGAAAAAATCGACACCTAAATGGCACGAAAGGTCTGAAATTGACAACGAAATAGGGCGAAAGGTGTTAAAATCGCCAAACTAATGGGTCAAACGTCTTATAATCTCAAACTAATGGGGCTAAATCCAATCTTGATTGTACAGTGTCTAATCTTGTTATCTTAATCCGCTCATATCACCAAACTCGTATCGGGTAATAGGTTTACTTCTACTCAATCGTTCAGTTTAATAGTTCTGCATATGAAAAGATAATGTACGGTATACAATAAACTACAGCTATATCTATACACACTGTACTATAGCCTAATATACACACTGTACTATAACCTAATATACACACTGTACTATAGCCTAATATACACACTGTACTATAACCTAATATACACACTGTACTATAGCCTAATATACACACTGTACTATAGCCTAATATACACACTGTACTATAACCTAATATACACACTGTACTATAACCTAATATACACACTGTACTATAACCTAATATACACACTGTACTATAACCTAATATACACACTGTACTATAACCTAATATACACACTGTACTATAACCTAATATACACACTGTACTATAACCTAATATACACACTGTACTATAGCCTAATATACACACTGTACTATAACCTAATATACACACTGTACTATAGCCTAATATACACACTGTACTATAGCCTAATATACACACTGTACTATAACCTAATATACACACTGTACTATAGCCTAATATACACACTGTACTATAACCTAATATACACACTGTACTATAACCTAATATACACACTGTACTATAACCTAATATACACACTGTACTATAACCTAATATACACACTGTACTATAACCTAATATACACACTGTACTATAACCTAATATACACACTGTACTATAACCTAATATACACACTGTACTATAACCTAATATACACACTGTACTATAGCCTAATATACACACTGTACTATAACCTAATATACACACTGTACTATAGCCTAATATACACACTGTACTATAACCTAATATCGGGTAGTATACTGTACTGCAATTCCTTCAATGCCGGCCATTTGTAAATCTGGGGTTTCTATTAACAAAGGATAATTGACAATGATGCGTTCCACTGTCAAAATGCAGCCTGCCTCCAAACGTAGCCTACACCATATATATATATATATATATATATATATATATATATATATATATATATATATATATATATATATATATATATATACTGCATATATAGGCACACGCTCATGTGTATGCAATCTTGTGAAGCAATGACTGACTTTATATAACACTGACACAAACACTCTCACACACACAGATACACAAACAACACAATTACTGCTATCACTCACTATCATGCTTATCTCTCAGTTTAAACATGCAACTGTTGGTAAGCACACATCCAAATACAGTATCGTACACACATGCTATACCTAACTAAAACACTTACTGTATATATTTGTATATACAACCACAAACAATGTACTATTTTTCTATATTAACTGAGATACACTTATTGTCTATCTATCTATCTATCTATCTATCTACATGTCTATCTACTTCCTTATATATATTTATCTATTTAGCTACAACTGCGTTTTAGTGGAAGGTTCGAAATCATTATCCGTTCTTAACCCCTTCAGTACAGATATGTCATTGTATGTGCGGTACGTACATTCAGGCTAACATTAGACGATTTTACATGTTTAAGAAGTCCTGGGTACCTAAAGGGCATAAACTGTCACGTTTAACCCTCTGACTTGTCGATTCTTCTTAAACTGAATACAATTGTCTATTAGTAGCCACAATTTATATAATATAAAGGAATGCGCCATAATATACTGTGTTACTACCTACCATCTAACTACCAGACAAAAATAAGTACCGTATATAAATAAATACCGTATATAAATAAGTACCGTATAGATAAATAAAAGTACCGTATAGATAAATAAAAGTACCGTATAGATAAATAAAAGTACCGTATAGATAAATAAGTACCGTATATAAATAAGTACCGTATATAAATAAGTACCGTATATATAAATAAGTACCGTATATAAATAAGTACCGTATATATAAATAAGTACCGTATATATAAATAAGTACCGTATATAAATAAGTACCGTATAGATAAATAAAAGTACCGTATATAAATAAGTACCGTATATAAATAAGTACCGTATATAAATAAGTACCGTATATATAAATAAGTACCGTATATATAAATAAGTACCGTATATAAATAAGTACCGTATATAAATAAGTACCGTATATAAATAAGTACCGTATATATAAATAAGTACCGTATATAAATAAGTACCGTATATATAAATAAGTACCGTATATAAATAAGTACCGTATATATAAATAAGTACCGTATATATAAATAAGTACCGTATATATAAATAAGTACCGTATATATAAATAAGTACCGTATATAAATAAATAAATAATGAAAATAAAATACCGTACAATAGAAATAAAATATAACTAATGTAAGCCTACCTACCCCCTAACTATATACCAGCCGACCTACCCATCCTACCCTAGGCGAAACTGGATAGGACCCATGATAGGACCTACTCTCTCTTGTCGACCTTCACGCCTTGTATATCAACCTAGCCTTCGTAACACTGACTTAGTTTTCTATATACCAAGGTCCATAGATATATAAACCTTGCTATAGGCTATACTAGTATCCTCGTGTTATCAGTTGGTTTGTCTGTTTGCAAATACCGGTAACTATAATTTGTTTGTCTGCCTATATTTATATATTTCGTTAAACACCATATGTCTATTTACATACCAGTATATACATCTTTACCCAAATAGCAAATAATATCCAACAAAAATACCTGCATACCAATAGACAAGATAATAAAAACCAAGATTAAATTCAGTCTTTGTTGAAATGCCCACAAGTTATGTATTTATAAATTTTATCTATCTATCTATATAATCCTAAATATATTAATCTATATAACTATTTATCTAAACCTAACTACTAACCGACATAACGTATCTACATAGTACATACCAATCTCGCCATCCGACTCTAGGCCAAACACACAATAGGCACATTTGACCTTTATACCTGGTCCATACCCAGGCCCTACCATTGTAATCTATATCTATCTAGGCCCTACCTACTGAAGTACCGTAATAACGTATCTACCTACCATCCAACCTACCCCAATCAAGGCTGAACACACTAGTAACTATTATTTGATCTATATGTAAAAAATAGTCTATACCCCTACCATTGGGCGGGTGCCCAACCCCGAAAGGGGTTGAAATAGGGGAGCTATCCCCCCGCCAAAGGCGGCTTTCTAGGGCCTTTCCTAGCTGATGCTGAGAGGATTGGGTTCTAGTCATGTGGTGATGGGCTGGTCTATCAGAGTGAGAACTGAGCGACCTCTGCCAAACCCATAGCTTAGTCTGACTGTTCGTTTTACTTATATATTTTCTATATCTCAAGTGACGGCGTCTCTTCCGTGGATTGACCTCCCAATCTACCAAGATTGGAAGCCAAAGCGTCACATTTTTTTTCCTTTGCCCCTCAACTTTCTCTTCATAATTGCTGAGGGGCACAGGGCCCTGGGTGGGGCTTTGGTTTCCCGGGTGTTTCCGCACCCTCCTCAGCTCCCCACCATGGAGTGGCTTCGGTCACCCAGGCTTTATTGTGGTCGGCAGGGGGCACTCAGTTATGGCCTTGGCCTTGCTCGGGGCCTTGGGGCTGTTCGCCAGGCAGCTTGGGGAACAACAACAACAACAACCAGGACCTATCTACTAAGTTACTATAGTCTATTCGCTGTAAGTAGGCAAAAAATCATGACCTCTATCCTCTGTAACTCAAAAAGGGCTACAGCAAATTGGCTGTAAATTGTCACATATATTCCTTGATTGACTCTTTCCTAAATGGTAGAAATATAAGCTCGATTAACGGTACCGTACTATAGTCGTTTTTGAGTTACAGAGGTTAGAGGTCATGATTTCTTGCCTACTTACAGTGAATAAACTATACCACACCTACCTACTTACCTAACCATCCCATGATCCCACCCTAGGCTACAGACACAAACTATTACTAATATTGGACCTTCATACTCGAAACCTCTACCAGTCACATATCCCAGCAGCTACCTAGTGTTTTCCATATATCGCACTTAATTTTCCTCTCAGTTATTTTATGTTTGGAAGAAAAAAATATAAGATTGATATACGAGTGCAGTTTGTTATACAGTAGTAAAGTGAGTGACTACTTAAATATTTCAATATCGGTACCCAGCAATTAGCAAATTATTTCGTACTAAAATCTTCAGGGCGTCAAAACTGGGCAATTTTGTTTTAAGGCTTGAATTAATATAAGAAGAAATACACAAAAATTAACATCCAATTGAATTGATTTGGCCATTTTACCACTTTCAAATTAATAAGATCTGTAAACCATAAGTTTAATTTTGCACATAGTATAATAATACAGCCTAAAACAAAAAAATAGGATTTGGTTTCCGTTTGACACTCTGCGCCTAGATTAGCATTACAAACAATGAATACATAAGTAAAAAAGACACTGAGATCTATCGAAGTCCTCTAACATCACTGCCATCCTTAAAACATTAGGTGAGGACTAGCCTACACACCTACCTACTCACCCTGTACCCTAGGCCTATACTGTATATCTGACTCTTCCCCCTCCTACCCACCCTGTACCCCAGGCCTTTATCCAAGCGCTCCCCCCCCCCCCCTCCTATCCTACACACCTAGCTACCCACCATGTACCCTAGGCCTATATCTGACTCTCCCCCCTACTATGACCTTGACAGCCTACACATACCTCACCTAACCTGGCCTAGTGAAGTGAAGCCTAACCTATGCCCCTTTAACCCTTTCGCTGCGGGTGACGTTCCGGAACGTCCTGGCAAGTTACAGCAATTTCCAGGCTTTAAAAGCCTGTAAAAACCGTAAAAATTGAGTGTCAGTGGGTGGGAGCGTAAGGGGCCCACCTCCGACCCTTAGAGCACCGAGCGGCTCACTGATGTTGAGTGTGTCTCACGCGGGCCTCTCTCTGTCTCTCTCAACAGTGTAGCCATGCGAGCGAATGTTACATAATAGCGGGTTTCCCGCGTTTCACTGGCACAACTGCGGGTGAACCAGTTCACCCAACCACGTACGGGGCCCGTTCTGGTGTCATTTTGAAGCTATTCTCGCCTAGTTTTCGGCAGAATACACTTAATTTAATGCAGATGCTTGATTTATCATTCAGGAGTGCCTGAATATGCCCTAAATAGCCCAAAATAGGCCGCAGCCAAAGGGTTAAATCCTACCTGCACTACCGTACTCTTTCTCGTATAGGCTGGGCCTAGTACTGAGAACCTATAAATACCTACCTACCTACCAACCTACCTATTTACAAACAATACAAATTACCTGATTCCCTTTCAATATAACCTACTATTAGCCTGCAACCCCATCTACATAGCCGACTCACACACACAAACATTTGCCAAAGAGCCAACTTACTTACCAATCTACTCACCCACACATCTAACAACCCACCAACTTACCTACCTGTCTACGCACCAACATATATACAAACACACCCACTTATCTACCTACTCACCTACCTACCTGCATACCCATCCATCAACCTACCTACATATCTACCCACCCTGAACCCTAGGCCTACTTTCCTCCGACCTTGACAACGTACACAAACTGGCCTAGTGAACTGAAGCCTAACCAGTACTGGTTTAAATCACCACCTCCAGTACTACTCTTCCTCGTAGTATGGTAGGCCTACTAAGTAGATTAGTAGAGGGTCCGGTTTGGCATGTTTTTGTTTAGGTTGTTTACAGAGGGGTATTATGTTATCATCACCATCATCTTCTCTTTCATAGTTTTCATCGTTAATAGTTATGATGTACCGGTAATGCTATAGTAATATTGCTGATCAGGATGTCAAACGAAAACCGAGTCCATTCTTCCTAGTATTTAGTACGGTATTGTATACGCAGGGATAAATTATTTGTGTGGGGGTAATAACATAGCCAAAACAGTGCTATTTCATTTTAATTCCCTTGTATTCCTTCTCATATTCGTTCAAACCTTTACACAAAATTACGGTACTCCGGTTTGACACCCTATTGCTGATGCTGATAAATATGACGAAATAATACCTTCAGTACGATGAACACGGTTGCAAATTATATTCAGGCTATTTCTAAGTATATCTGTTCAACCTTTCTTCTAGTCAGAGGGTTAACTATTATCCGTTCAAATGTACAGTCACGCTAATAAGTGATGTCTCGGCACCAAGTATGTTTTGATCAATAATTGGTATCGGCAATATCTAAGCTTCATGTCTTCATATCGAGTGAAATATACACACATGTTCCTACACTTACCCACCCTATTCAACATGGTGGTGGTGGTGGTGGTGTTGTTGTTGTTATTATTGTTGTTGGTGTTAGTGTTGGTATTGCGTAGTGGAAGGAGCGTCAAGGAAACACCCCATCAAGACAATAACAGGCCTCACTATATCAAACACTAACGGGACAGTTATGGAGGGTGTATGCTGGCTCAAGATATGCAGTACAGTACACTATATCTTGTGCTGGCTAACGGTAGACGATTGTATGCACACTAGGAAAGGTACCGTATATCGTAACCATAAACTTTGATTGGATGACAATTATTTTTAATTTAGACTCCAGCTCTAGACGACTATATTCAGCTTAGCAAAGACCTCTCGAAGACAAAGAGTGAAGTGGATCTATGACACCATGGACATAAACAGCTGTCTATACTGTAGGTTCAAGAGGGTGTGTTTGTGGTGGTGTGGGAGTGCCAAGGATATACCCCATCAACACTATTACACGCTCAATATATCAAGCAATAACGTGGCAGGTGTGTGGGTGGCTGTTATGCAGTTTTATGTTTCGTTGTGGGGTATGGTTAGTGTTTCGCTGTGTTATTTTATGTTTATTATCTTATGTTTCGTTGTACCCTGATACGCTATATTTCCTTGACCTTTATTGAGAGGTTTGGGTGACATCATCATGCGGTGTTCTGGCGTGTGTGTTATGCTGTGCTGTGTTATGTGTTAATGGGACATGGAAGAATAGCATTACATCGTGATACATTATGGTGTTTTAGTGGAGAGGTTTTTTTCTATGTGTATGAAGGAGTCAAAAGGCACGTTGCTTGTACGAGTGTCTCCCCCAAAGCCAAAAGAGTGACAGAGAGCCAAATTCAAGGGACGCTGGGGTCAAAATGCCAAGGCAATATCCCAATGTCCATATTTTAGTGAGGGTACCGTATACCGATAAAGCATTCCAGCATCAACATTACAGGCACATCAAGGCACATGTCATTACATCAAGCAATGTATTTAAGGGAGCCCACCTCGCTTTTTTCTCTGTCTCTCCCTCTCTCTTTGGCTTGCATCCATTCGGCCCCATTCAGCCTACTGTTTTAAGCCTTTTACCCCCATCCAGCTGTCAAAATTTTCCTGGCGAGCAGTAGCGAGCCAACATATATATATATATTTGTTTTGGCAGCAAGCTAAATTTGTAAATTTTTCGATAACAAATATCTCCGAAGCCGGATTTCTTCATACAATGCTGGCTTGCTATCGCTCGCCAGGAAGAAATCGACACCTGGATAGGGATAAACGTCTTAAAACAGTTGGCTTAATGGGGCCGAATAGATACAAGCCAGAGCAAGAGAAAAAAAGGAGAGAAAGATAAAAAAAAAAAGCAGGTGACCTCCCTTAAACACATTTGTTGTTATGCAATATTATGATGGTTTATCATATGGTACGATATGCTATGCCATGATATGTTTAAAACCATTTGTTGTTATTTAATGTCACGCTTGGTATTATATGGTACGATATGCTATGCCATGATATCTTTAGAACCATTTGCCGTGTTTGTCATTAACCCCGACTATTAGACGATTGTATTCAGTTTAAAAAGGGCCTCCAGTAATTAATAGGCTTCGAACTACCTCACTTAACCCTTCTTACCAACACAGATCCTTCGTAAACTGCACACACTCGCGTAAATATAGCTAGAATACAATTACAAAGACGTCGCCGGTACAGAAGGGGGTTAACTGTGTCGTGTGGATATATGTGTGTGTACCGTTCAACATAATATACGGTACGGTACGAATAGAAGACTGTGTTGGGGGGCGAGACACAAACACATAAACAAAAACAACACATACACACAGACACACACACAAACCAACATACAAAGCAAAATATAAACTAGAATTAATCGCCTGATAGTAGCTACAAATAGGCCTAATTACATAAATCATCTAGACAAGTTTAACTCCTTGAGAATTATGAAGCGTTTTGGCCATTTATTCTGGTTAATATTAGACGATTTGATTCAGGTTAGGAAGAGCTTGTGGGAGTTAGAGGGTTAATTGAGACAGTTTTTAATTCTTCTGATTCCTAGAGACCCTTTCAAATTTCCATAAAATCGTCTAAAGAAAACCACAATAAGCGTAAATAAGCGTCCTCAAATTCTAAAAGAGTTAGTCGGCAACAATAGCAAATACAGAACATTCCAATAAATATAACAAAACTAACTAGAGAGGATAGAAGACAATGGGTTGAACACTTTCACAAGGAGTTTAAATCTTGCACAAGTGACCCTTAAAGCTGGTCAGACTGCATCCCTGCTTCATTGCGCTCTCTCGTGCTCGCTCGCTCGCTTGCTCGCTCTCTCTCTCTCTCTCTTGTTTGTGAAATCTATATATTCTCATTCAGTCGCATTCCTTAATTAAAGCTGGTCAGACTGCATCCCTTGCTTCATTGCGCGCTCTCGCTCTCTTGTTTGTGAAATCTATATATTCTCATTCAGTCGTATTCCAGGGCATTATATTTGTTTACTGTCTTCTCTGTCCATCCTTCGTGCCTGTCTACCTGCTTGTTGCCAACGAAAAGTTTGTGTGGGTGGTGTTTTTATGCAACTCAGAACTCCCCCCCCCTCCCCCCACCTACCTCTCTCTCTCTCTCTCTCTCTCTCTCTCTCTCTCTCAGCCTTCATATATTCTCCATTATGCTAGTTGCGCAAGAAAGGGACAAGGAGGTGAAGTAGTAAAATGATGATGATGATGATGATGAAAAGGAGGAGGAGGAGGAGGAGGAGGAGGTAATAATTATAACAAGACATAATAACTGAGATAGGATAACAAAACCAAAACAGACAAGAATGACACGAACTCACTTATCCCAAAATAACATTTTCTGCCACTTGGTCTCGTAACAAAATATATCCTTGTGACCAATACGGAAGAACACTCACGATATGAACATACATAACGCTATAACGAATTGCTTTGTTGCGTACATCGATTTATATTATCAGTTAAATACAACGAATATACTTCAATCTACATAACGCTTAACACACTGTTAATACAACCATTTCAGTAACATCAAACGTACCATATTGTTTCTAATATTGTAATATTTGTATCTAGGCCTAATTAAGTAATAACCATATTATTTTCACATAAACATAAAATGAAGTCCATATTTATAGCCTAGAGTATCAGGAACTGTATAATGTTTCAACGATCATTTGCAATATTTTTCAACACACATGTTCGTATCACTACCACTATTATGTTCATATATACACTATAGGCTAGTTTTCATCATATGAATGTCTGGATTTTCTTAAGAACACCACTGTAACGTCCACAATTAAACGCCTATATAATTTCCATTGGGATGTCCAAGTCGAGAGATCATTTTGAATATTAGTAATACTTCGAATATATATAATGAATTGCGAGATTCATAGAGTGAATAAACAGACAGTTAACAAGAGAGAGAGAGAGAGAGAGAGAGAGAGAGAGAGAGAGAGAGAGAGAGAGAGAGAGAGAGAGAGAGAGAGAGAGAGAGAGAGAGAGAGAGAGAGAGAGAGAGAGAATGTGTGTGCACATAGAAAGCGCGTAGCCTACGTGTGACTAGTATGGAGGTCCGAGGTCTACTGTTGAATCGTTGATTCTCTCAGTTACACCCAGTCACCCACCAGCACATCCCACGCCTTGGTAACTCGCCCATACACCCCCTCTCACCCACCACCCACATATCTACCTACTCACCCACACATAGATACCAACTCACCCACCCATACCCGACAATCAACCCAACCCATCCACTTTTCTGTCCTACAAACTCACCCATCACTCACATATCTACTGTACCTACTCATCCACACACAACACCAACCCAACTCATCTATCCAACCAACCACTCTCGCACATAATACATACCCACCTACATAAGAAACCAAGCCAACCCATCCTTTCGTCTCTCTATCCACCCACCCACACATCTACTGTACCTACCCACTAACACACGACACCAACCCATCCACTCATCTATCCATCCGACCCACCACCCTCTACCAATCTACTGTACCTACCCACATACCCAAACATCCCATGTAACCTATTTAACCTTCCCATGCAAATTATACCCCTCACCGTTCCCATGTAACCTAACCACTCCTCCTACCCACCCACCTATTCACCCTCCTACCCAGAAAGAAGGCAGGGACAGAGGTTGAACTTTACCCATCCTCTACGCTTGCCACCCAAAAGCCAATGTTAACCTCGAACTGAAATGTCAATTATTTCAACCCTGTCTTTCATACCCCCCCCCCCCATCGGATCAATGTTCAGGATATATTAACTTTTCTGATAACATTCCAGTAGGCTGTGGATAAATGGGGTTTGAACCATATGTGCTAACGTACTATCATTGTCTTCATCTCTTAGATAAGATAATGTAATTGTGATTTACCCACAGACAACTTCGTCAAGGAACAACGCTGAAATGCATTATCAGTGTGCACACACACGCACACACGCACGCACGCACGCACGCACGCACGCACACACACACACACACACACACACACACACACACACACACACACACACACACACACACACACACACACACACACACACACACCACACACCACACACACACACACCACACACACACACACGCGCACACACACACACACACACACACACACACACACACACACACACACACACACACACACACACACACACACACACACACACACACACACACACACACACACATTTATTATTACTATTACTCTCTCTCTCTGGAATTATGTTAACCATGTAATCACGATGTCTACTTCCTGGACCTATTGTGTGGACCTTTGTCAGGTACTCTATGACAAATACCGGTAATATCTATAATCAAACTAAAACGCGCTCTCTTACGCGCTCTCTCTCTCTCTCTCTCACACACCTCTACCATACACACGATAACACAAATACCATACAACACATAAGGCCTACACACACGATAACACATACACACGCTTGCGAGTGCGCGCACACACACAGTCTCTCTTTTAACACACACACAACACAAACACACACTTACACACGATAAATCACACACACACACACACACACACACACACACACACACACACACACACACACACACACACACCAACACACACACACACACTTTAGATAACACAAATCTCTCACAGTGATACCCAAGCCCTCAGTCCCAGATAACTGATTAGATTGACATAACTTGATAACAGTTATAAAGTACTTTTTAATTGGAGATAGATAGAGAGAGAGAATATTAAGGCATTGTCTACTATGCAATTATAAACCATTAGTCCAATAAGGCGAGTCAAACTAGCACCAGCCTTTGACCACAACACACCACTACCACAAGTACAATCACTCATAGAAAACCGTGGACCTCGCCTATTTCTAAGTATGGAAACAAATTTATGGATACAACTTTCTATGCATCAACTACAAGACTATATATACTATAAATTGAATAGCAAGTTCCATCCACAAATCAATCCAGATAGTTATAATTACATACAGAAAAAGATGGGGCGTCTAGGATTTGTTTTATAAGTGACTGTATTAAAACCACCACTACCACCAATGTTACAACCAAAATTACAACCACCACTACAACCAACTACCCTTACCACAACTACCACTACTACAAAGGCTACTAATGCAATCACCACAACTATCAAAATCACCGCTACTACAGGCACCATCATCACCTCTACCACATCCACTACATTACTACTACCATATCCACCGAGACAACCACTGCCATATCACCACTAGTACCATTACCACCACCACTACCATAACAACCACCACTGACAATTCATCACTACCACAATCACCAAAACTACCAAAATCACCATAACCACAACAACCAAATTTACCACTACCACAACTAATACAACTAACAAGACCACCACCATAACTACTACCACCACCACCACCACCATAACTAATACAACTAACAAGACCACCACCATAACTACTACTACCACCACCACCACCACCACCACTACCATAACTAATACAACTAACAAGACCACCACCATAACTACCTACCACTACCACCACCACCACTACCATAACTACCACACTCATTAAAGGGGACATGGGGCGGTTTTCTGGACCACTTTCTCCCTCATGTTTAGCCCCATTAGTTTTCAGATGTTAAGATGTTTGCCTCATTAGTTGGTCGATTTTAAGACCTATCGCCTCATTTCTTCGTCAATATTTAGACCTTTCGTGCTATTTAGGTGTAGATTTTTTCCCTGGCGAACGATAGTGAGCTTGTAATGTTGGAAGAACCGGCCTTCGGCCGGATTTAATCTAGAAGAGGGATCTAATGGATGTTTTTTTTTTTTTTAATTTGATGGAGGTCTAGGGAGAAAACTAGAAAAATAATGAATACATGCAAAAATCGGCCAAAAAGTGAACCATTCCCCCCTTAAATACCCACTACAACCACCATTACCCTTACCACAACCATCAATACTAAAAACTAAAACCACCATCACTACCAACACCCACTGAGCTTTCTAAAATGAATTATGATATGGCCTGCCCTACTATATGTAAATTATGATATGGCCTGCCCTACTATATGTAAATTATGATATGGCCTGCCCTACTATATGTAAATTATGATATGGCCTGCCCTACTATATGTAAATTATGATATGGCCTGCCCTACTATATGTGAATTATGATATGGCCTGCCCTACTATATGTGAATTATGATATGGCCTGCCCTACTATATGTGAATTATGATATGGCCTGCCCTACTATATGTGAATTATGATATGGCCTGCCCTACTATATGTGAATTATGATATGGCCTGCCCTACTATATGTGAATTATGATATGGCCTGCCCTATATGTGAATTATGATATGGCCTGCCCTACTATATGTGAATTATGATATGGCCTGCCCTACTATATGTGAATTATGATATGGCCTGCCCTACTATATGTGAATTATGATATGGCCTGCCCTACTATATGTGAATTATGATATGGCCTGCCCTACTATATGTGAATTATGATATGGCCTGCCCTACTATATGTGAATTATGATATGGCCTGCCCTACTATATGTGAATTATGATATGGCCTGCCCTACTATACAGTATGTAAATTACCTCTTCTACTTTCAAATACCAGTATAACAAATGTATCTATCTATCTATGGAGAACTAAATGGGGAGGCTATATTATCTTACGGGGAGATGGGTTTAGTTTTTGGTCGATTATTTCATATATTTATTATTGTTTTAGTTTCCTCCCTAAGCCTCCATTTAAAAAAAAAACAAAAAAAAATATATATATATATAATTATATACCGGTATATATATATATATATATATATATATATATATATATATATATATATATATATATATATATATATATATATTTTAGATCCCCCTTCTAGATTAATATGTACATTGTTCGGTAGAAAAATTTCCCGGCCGAAGGTTGATTTTTCCCAAAGTATACTCACCAGGTTCGCCAGGAAAACAAATTCAACACCTAAATAACACGAAAGGTCTTAATATTAACACATAAATGGGGCAAAAGGTCTTAACATCGCCAAACTAATGGGGCAGAAGTCTAAAAATATCAAAAGTAATGGGGCTACACATGAGGGAGATGGGGATCTAGAAAAGAGACACATCTCCCCTTAATATTTGTGTTTCTTATTTACAGAGCACTAAATGGGGAGGCTATAATCCGCTCTCCATTTGTTGTTTATTTACGGAGCACTAAATGGGGAGGCTACAATCCGCTCTCCATTTGTTGTTTATTTACGGAGCACTAAATGGGGAGGCTACAATCCGCTCTCCATTTGTTGTTTATTTACGGAGCACTAAATGGGGAGGCTATAATCCGCTCTCCATTTGTTGTTTATTTACGGAGCACTAAATGGGGAGGCTACAATCCGCTCTCCATTTGTTGTTTATTTACGGAGCACTAAATGGGGAGGCTATAATCCGCTCTCCATTTTTTTTTTATTTACGGAGCACTAAATGGGGAGACTATTATTTTCTTCACCGATCTTTGTTTATTTACAGAATAGCCCACCCAAACGTTGTTTTACAGAATAGCCCACCCAAACGTTTTTTTACAGAATAGCCCACCCAAACGTTTTTTTACAGAATAGCCCACCCAAACGTTTTATCAATGGACAGAATACAAACGTTGGGATTATAATTATTGCTTCGGTAACCTACAGGAAGTTATATATTGTTGAGTAATGTAATATAATGACCAAACTATTTCCCCTTCGTCGATCACATCTCCAAAAATAACTCTCTCTCTCTCTCTCTCTGTATACTTATTCTCATGCTCTCATCCAACCAAACCCCTCTCTTTCTATTTCACACACACACACACACACACACACACATGTGAAAAGAGTTGAAATTAACACATATATATGAAAAATATAGAGAGACAGTCAAACACCCACCCCAAGGCAAAATAGAGAGGCGGATGGACTTCATCAGGCCACAGCCATCCGCCGTAATCGGTTTTCTGTTATAACTGTGGCAAACCGGCTATCTCTATAATACCTGGTGTAGAGTGTTTGCCCTAAAAGAAAAAGTAGTATAGTACTAATGAAATAGTCAAAATCAGGGGGCTGACAAATTCGGGAAGTCAATTTGATAATCAGAAGTAGAGTAGACAAAATCAGTTAGTTCAAATTGGGGAAGTCACATTTTGTTGTCGGATATCGAAGAAGAAATCCATTAACTACGTCAAAAAGTATTGAAACATATTTAGCATAAGATAAAGTGAGGTTGAGCTCTGGGAGGCAGGGGACGCTCAACCCCCACTCTGACAGGATCAGCCCAGACACACACACACACAATGTAACTAAGGCTTATTATTAACGACAATCAGTGAGGTTCTTCCTGGTTATTCAATGGATGCACAGGTCCATTTGGGTTTGGGATTACAGGTTGTGTAGAAAGCCTGGATGGCGGAGGTATGTGCTCTGTCGTATGTCTGTAGAGTATTGGTGTATGGAATATTGCAATGGCGAGGATATTAATAGGTTGCCACAAGTACCATCACACACACTCTCTCATACACACACACATTCATTATCTCTCTCTCTCTCTCTCTCTCTCACACACACACACACTCGCAGCAATCACCACTACCACAACACCGAACAGTACCACAACAATCATAACTACTACAATCACTACTACCATAACTACAACACCCTGATGACCATAAGAATCACGAAGGCCATTATAACCAACACACCACTGACAACTTTCACTATTAAGGTGAGGCTGGCCGTTTGTTTGGTCTATTAATTCATTTATTCATATATTTTTGTTCAGTGTCCTCCCTAGACCTCCATCAAGCTTAGAAAAACACCCCCTAGACCCCCTTCAAGATAAATTTGTACATTTTTCGGTAGAAAAATGTCCCGGCCGAAGGCCGATTCCTCTTAACATTGCAGGCTCGCTATCGCTCGCCAAGAAAAAATCGACACCCAAATGGCATGAAAGGTCTTAAAATTGACAACAAAATGGGGCAAAAGGTGTTAAAATCGCCAAATTAATGGGCCGAACGTCTTACAATCTCAAAACTACTGGGGCTAAACATTAGGGAGAAGGGGGTCCAGAGAAACGGTCTGCCTCCCCTTAACCCCAGCAACCACAAGCCCACAATCACGACTAATGACTACCGGTACTACGACTAAGACGACCACTACTACTACTACTACTACTACAACCATCCTCACTACCACAACCAATACAACTATTATATTGGCCACTACTAAGATAACCACCAATACCACACCGACTCCCACTACCACAGCTACTACAACCACAACCACAACTATTACACTGACCATTCCCTCGATTACTATAATCACCACCACTACTACAACAACAACAACACCACAACCA
>CM064514.1:54528039-54545539 GCA_032716605.1 Paralithodes platypus | reverse complement strand
TCTTCTAAGCGTAGTAGGGAAGGTATACAGTAGGGTAGTGATTGAGAGAGTGAGAGTGAGAACGGAGAGATGGATAGGCGACGAGCAGGGAGGTTTTAGAAAGGGAAGAGGATGTGTAGATCAGATTTTTACCCTGAATTGTGTTGTGGAGAAATATCTGGAGAAGCAACAAAAGGTGTATGTTGCCTTTATGGACTTGGAGAAGGCCTATGACAGAGTGGATAGAGAAGGTTTGTGGAAAGTACTTAGAATATACGGAGTAGATGGCAAGTTGCTGAAAGCAGTGAAGAGCATGTATGAGGGTGCAAGGCGGCAGTACGTGTGGAGAGTGAGCAGAGCGAGTTCTTTGACCTGAATGTTGGGTTGAAACAGGGGTGTGTGATGTCCCCGTGGTTGTTTACTGTATATATGGATGGACTAATGAAAGAAATACTATCAAGAGCAGTGGATGTTGGTGTATCGCTGAAAAGGGAGGGAATTGAGTGGAAGCTACCTATACTGCTGTTTGCGGATGATACAGTTCTGATGAGTGATAATGAATGGGAGTTGCAGGGTCTGGTAAATGAGTTTGGAACAGTGTGCGAAAAATGGAATTTGAAGGTAATTGTGGGGAAGAGCAAGGTTATGGTCTTCGAAAGGGGTGAAGTCATAGAGTGTGAGGTGAAGCTGAACGGTCAGGCTATGGAGATAGTCAACTCTTTTAAGTATCTGGGCAGTGTGTTGAGTAAAGATGGGACTATGGATGAAGAAGTGCGGGAGAGGGTACAACAGGGGAAGAGGGTTGTAGGAACATTGAAAGCAGTAACAAGAAATAGGGTGGTCAGTATGGAAGTGAAGAAGTCCTTGCATGACAGTGTGGTAATCCTGACACTGACTTACGGAAGCGAAGCATGGACGTTGGTTGAGAGACTCAGACCAAAAGTGAGAGAAGTGGAAACGAATTACTTAAGAAGTGCGTGCAGAGTTACATGGAGGGATAGATAGACTAATGAGGAAGTAAGAAGGAGGAGTGGTGTGGAGGTAGATGTGCTGGAAAGTGTGAAAAGGAACAACTTGAGATGGTTCGGCCATATGGAACGTATGGAAAGCGAGAGAATGACTAAGAGGGTGTACGAGAGCGAGGTGGAGGGACAGAGAGGGAGAGGTAGACCGAAAGAGAGGTGGAAGGATGGAGTGAAGATGTATATGAACGAAGGCGGTGCTGGTTGGGGGGAGGGACGTCGACTGACTGGGGACAGAGGTGCATGGGGGCGGTTCGTTCGTGGCCACCCCTTCGGGGATCATGGCGTCAGGCAATAGATAGATAGATAGAATACTATTTAATAAGCTTTATATACCCTTAAATACCATTTAATACCTCTTAACACCATTTGTATACCCTTTAATACCAATTTATACCCTTAAATACCCTTTAATACCTATTTATACCCTTTAATACCAATTTATACCCTTTAATACCCATTTATACACTTTAATATCCTCTAATCACCCTTTAATACTCCTTAATGCCCATTTATACCCTTTATTACTCTTTTTATAACCTTTGAATACCCTTTCATACCCTCCATTAACCTTGTATACCCTATAATACCCTTTAATACCCTTGATACCTAGTTTATAACTTTAATACCCTTTGTATACTCATTATATACCCTTTAATACTCTTTAATACCCATTTATACTCATTGTGAACCCTTTAATACTCTTTAATACCCTTTTATACTCATTGTGCACCCTTTAATACCCTTTATATACCCTTTAATTCTTGTTATACTTTTGAGTTCCTTTTTGATACTCTATAATTTTGACAGTATACTGAAGGGGTTAAAACAGAGTCAAAGGTCAAACATGAGTGTCAAGTGTTGTGTAAGTTAAGGTCAAGGTCAGTGTGTGTGTTTGTGTGTGTGTGTGATTTTGTTTTCTTCTAAGTGGATGAGGGAGACAAAAGGCAAAGCTGCCTGTGACGAGTGCCTCCCCCAGAGTTGAAAGAGTGATAGGGCCAAGAGTGAGTGTGTGTGCGTGTGTGTGTGTGTGTGTGTGTGTGTGTGTGTGTGTGTGTGTGTGTTTATCCGTGCAGAATTGCTTGTATGTACTGTATGTCACAAATGGGAAATATACAAAAGAAAGTATGTTTATAAACATAACTTGCTTCAATCTGAAACAAATATCATACAGCAAACACAAAAACAAACACACATTAAAGCAACAAATATAACTACGATACAATTCCACCTATACATTTGTGTTCTATGTGTATGAAGGAGACAAAAGGCAGGCTGTCTGTAACGAGTGTCTCCCCCAAATCCAAAAGAGTGACAGAGACCCAAATTCAAGGGAAATTGGGGTCAAAATGCTTGGACACACTAAGTTTAAAGCAGTCTAAGTCATAGGATGAAGGAAAGATTGATTGAGGGAAAAAGTTCCAGAGTTCACATGTTGAGTAGAAGAAAGACTGAGAAAAGTTGATAATATATATAGGTGGAACCTCATGTGACACCTATTTATTAACCTGTTCAGTACCGGTACCGTCCATATAACTTTATTCAGGCTACTTACAAATGATTTTATTCAGTCTAAAAAGGGACCTCGAACAATTAACAGGCTTCGAACTATCTCATTTAACCCTGTTTACTACCTCAAATCTTTCTAAAATTGCACAAAATCATCTAAATATAGTTGGAATACAATACACAATAAGTCCTCGGTACAGAAGGGGTTAAGGAAATAAATATAGGACATATTCTAAACATTTGAAGGAAGGACTCGGAAGTGTGCACACGGCGGTGACGACAGTGGAGTGTAAACAAACAAGATGGCGGCCAAACCCCCCCTTTCCCTTTCACCGGGCTAATCAAACACAAACACTGATTCTATGCTGGGGGGAGGGGGGAGAATGGGGGAGGGGAGGTAGGGGAGTGAATTATAAAGAACGAGAAGGAAAAGTTAATATCTCAAAGGGCTATCGGTCAATTTTTGGTGAATAAGACGAGATTGCGTTGTACAGTACACTTAATTCAAAGTGAGAAAAATGCGATCAACTCTGTTCTTAAACCGTTCTGCCATACTAAAGAAATCATTACAACTTTTGAGGGAAGTTTGTTCCAGTTAAACTAGATCCTGTATGTGTATGGGGGAGGCAATAGCACAGTGGATAGCGTGGTAGACTGCAGGCCTAATGGACCTCAGATCGAATCCACGCCAAACGTCAGGTTTTTTTCTGAGATGAGATGATCGTTCCTTCGTTCTACAACAATATATATATATATATATATATCCCACATCTGAGAGGGGGGGGTGGGGTTATGAGATGAGAATGTATGGTACAAATGAAAATATAAGACAGGGATAGATTAATTAAACCTCTCGCTATCCTGTGGACTCGGGGGTTGCCGTTTAGCATTCGCAAATAGAGTTCTCTCAACCTCATAATTACCTCTCCAAAATTCGTTTTCAGCCCATAGCTCACTCAAAGACAACTGCAGAGTTTGACGTAACTAAACGAAAGTTTTCTGAACACCACTGATGATCACAATGGTTTTTAAATACCCCAGAAAGGGCGCAAATCGTGTCCTGTGCGTGAAAGGGTTAAGGAACTGATATCGGTAGATAGATAGACAGATAGGTGGAAAATAGATCGAAAGATAAAGAAAGAGAGAGAGAGAGGGAGAGACACTAAAATAAGAGAGAGCCATTGTACCCTTGTTGGCTCTACATAAATTGCGATACTAAGCGTTAAGGAGAACTTTGGGAGTGTACTAGTCTTGTTTGCTGTTTAGTGCTCTTGTTCACTAGGGGTCATAATTTGCTGGTTAACTGTGGTGTGTGTGTATGTGTGTGTGTGTGTGTGTGCGTGTGTGTGTGTGTGTGTGTGTGTGTGTGTGTGTGTGTGTGTGTGTGTGTGTGTGTGTGTGTGTGTGTGTGTGTGTGTGTGGGTCAGATAGAGAGAGTGTGAGAGTAAGTGAGAGTGAGAAGGAAAATGAGAGTGTGGTTGTTTGTTTATTTGTGTGTTTAGAGATAGCAAGATAAACTGTACATTAACTCACTAACTCCATCTAGCAATCCAAAATACAAATTATATGTATATTAATTCTCCCTTACGGGGATAACGGGTGTATTGTTGGTCCATTAATTCATTTATTCATATATGTTTTTTAGTTTACTCGCTAGACCTCCCTCAAACTTAGAATACTAATACCCCCCCCCCCCCCCCTCCCCCCCTCAAAATAAATTTGTACATTTTCCGGTAGAAATTTGTCCCGGCCGAAGGCCGGTTCCTTTTATAACTACAGGCTCGCTATTGCTCGCCAGGAAAAAATCCACACCTAAATGGCATAACATTTACAACTTAATCTAGCTAACAGTGTTAATATCCCCAAACTAATGGGCCGAACGTATTGAAATTTTAAAACTAATGGTGCTAAACACGAGGGAGAAAAGGTCCATAAAAACGGCCCATCTCCCCTTAATGAACAGCTCTCATCACGCCCGGCCTTTTACACTATATAATAGTACTAATTCACACTTTGTCTATATATTCTCGTTCGATATTTTTTCTACCAACGCAATTTTTCCCTACTATTACTCTAGAATTTATCTCTATCTTTACCTCGATACTAAACTCTAACCAACTTATGCCTTCTGCTTCCGTAACTCCACAACATCACTACGTGTCTTTCCCTCCATATAATTCTACTTTAAATCTAGTTTTATCAACATTCAAATTCACATAATTTATCAACTAACTCCTTTCCTTTACTTTATTATGCCTTGATGGTGTAATGGTTAGAGTGTTTAAAATATGTATGTGGTAACCCAGGTTCAAATCCCGGTGGATCACATGTTTGCTTTCATTAATTTCATTGGGAGGTGTTTGGTGTTGGAGTGAAATGAATAAAAATAGACTATTCGCCTCAACCATTCTTTATATATTCTTTCCCTCCATATCAGCAGTGACTAACTCTAATCTCTACTTCAGTCAATCTAAAAATGTTCTCTATATTTCTCTCACTCGTTTATAACTTCTCCTTCAGGTCACATAAATCCACAACATCTCTATATAATATCTCCATAAAAAACCCGAACTAATTAATGCCTTCTGCTGGTACTCCTTCAGGTCATATACTGTAAATCCATAACATCTCTATATATAATATCTTCCTCTATACCAAGCCCCAACTAACTAATGCCTTCTGCTTCTACTCCTGCAGGCTATATAAATCTATATATATATAACCTCTCCCTCTATACCAAGCCCCAACTAACTAATGCCTTCTGCTTCTACTCCTGCAGGCTATATAAATCTATATATATAACCTCTCCCTCTATACCAAGCCCCAACTAACTAATACCTTCTGCTTCTACTCCTTCAGGCTATATAAATCTATATATATATAACCTCTCCCTCTATACCAAGCCCCAACTAACTAATGCCTTCTGCTTCTACTCCGTCAAGCCATATACATCCATAACATTATAATTATATTCTCTCCCTCCCTCCCTAACTAATGCCTTCTGCCTCTACTCCTTCAGGCTATATAAAAA
The DNA here is from genome assembly GCA_032716605.1 of Paralithodes platypus. Taxonomy (NCBI): domain Eukaryota; kingdom Metazoa; phylum Arthropoda; class Malacostraca; order Decapoda; family Lithodidae; genus Paralithodes; species Paralithodes platypus. The sequence continues at coordinate 54,539,998 of CM064514.1, read as the reverse complement.
TCTATAAATAATCTCTCCCACTATACCAAGTCCTCCTTAACTAACGCCTTCTGCCTCTACTCCTTCAGGCCATATAAATCTATAAATAATCTCTCCCACTATACCAAGCCAAGCCCTACCTAACTAATACCTTCTGTCTCTACTCCCTCAGGCCATGGACTACATCCGGGAATTCGACATACGGCTGGAGAAGGAGATGTACTACGCGGGGGAGGTGCTGCAGGGACAAGTTATACTCAATACGGTCGAGAACTTTAAACTTAGAGGTGAGTAAGTGCAACAAGTTAAGGGGAGGCACTTGTTTTGGGGGGACCTCCTTCTCCCTCATGTTTATCCCTATTAGTTTTGAGATTTTAAGACGTTTACTCCATTAGTTTAGCATTTTTCAGACCTTTTGTCCCATTTCTTTGCCAATATTAATACCTTTCGTGCCATTTAGGTGTCAATTTTTTTTCCTGGCGAGCGACAGCGAGCCTGTATTTTAAGAGGAATCGGCCTTCGGCCGGGACATTATTCTACCAAAAAATGTACAAATATATATTGGGGGTATGTTTTTTAAGCTTGATATAGGTTTAGAGAGCAAACTAAACCCCCTCCTTAAACCATTGAGCCGAACCAGTAATTCATGCTACACAATACCGTCTGGGTCCCACTGATGCGAATTCTCACGATTTTCATCGCCGACACCAATAAATTGGCATGTCTTAAACCCTCTCATGAAAAATCGTTTGACTCGCAAGGCCTCTCAAGGCCTCGCAAGGGCCCTCGCGGGTCGTTGCAAATGTTCGGACTGTTCAAAATTTTGGACGAGGACTCACGAGGGTTCGTTGCCCTCGCAAGCATCATCTAGCATCGCCGAGGGATCTGCGAGGGCTTCTGCGATCATCTGCGACATCGGCGAGACATCGCAGAGGGTTTCGCACATAAAAAACTTTGCAACGCTGCATGGATGCTCACCGATGCTCTCAGATGTTCCGAGAACATCGACGATGCCAAAAAGCACCTTCCGCGAGGTGGGTAACAAAAAAATGATTAGGCCTATAGTGAACCTGTCAACCCTTTTTTCTATGCACCTCTCTTGGGGGGTTCACCTGGTTTTTTTTTTCTCTCTTTCCCTCCTTTTCTCTCTTTCTCTGGTTTGTATCCATTCAGCCCCATTCAGTCAACTGTTTTAAGACGTTTATCCCCATCCAAGTATCGATATCTTCCTGGCAAGCGATAGCGAACCAGCATTATATGGAAAAATCTGGCTTTGCCGGAGACATTTTTCTATCGAAAAATTTACAAATTTAGCTTGCTCTCAAATTTTTTTTTTGGCTCGCTACCGCTCACCAGGAAAATATTGAAACCTGGATAGGGGTAAACGTCTTAAAACAGTAGGCAGAACGGGGCCGAACGGATACAAGGCAAAGAGAGAGGGAGAGAAATAGAAAAAAATAAAACGAGGAGAGAGGGAGAGAAAGAGAAAACAAAAAACAGCGAGGTGGGCTCAATGTTTGCGTTAAGGCTTAAAAATTGAGCCCAACTCGCCTAATTAGAGGTATATATAGGGAGAGTTTGTGATCGTACGTTGAATACATGGATGCAATATGTGTAGGATTGTGTCTGTATTGGTTTATGTGTGCACACTAAGTTTGTCCCCGCCGGACTGTGTATGTGTGCCTATGTGTACACTCACTCTCCTGTCGGCATCTCTTAATTTCACCTCCTCTTAAATTTCTTAAACCTCTTAAATTTCACCTCCTCTTAAATTTCTTAAACCTCTTAAATTTCACCTCTTAAATTTCTTAAATTTCACCTCCTCTTAAAGTTCACCTCCTAAAAAATAGATGATAATGAATATATAAATAAATAGACCCCCCAAAAAAATAACCCCCGTCACCTTAAAGGAGAGGGTAAGCTACACTCGGTTTCCAGCTGCCGGTCAATGCAAGCCCTTACCAGCTGATATATTAAAATACCCTATGTCCCGAGTTCGAATCCCGGGAGGACCATATGCTTTCATTCATTTATTCAAGTGCATCGGGGTTTGTGATGAGGGATTAATGTTAACCCTCTCACGACCATATGACGCAGAGGTTGCCAGATTAGCATTACTAAATAGAGTTCTCTCACTCTTATTATTACCTCTCCAAAATTAGTTTTCTGCCCACAGCTAACTCAAAGACAACTGCAGAGGTTGAAGTAACTAAACTAAAGGTTTCTAAATACCCCTGATGGTAACAAAGGCTTTTCACACTGCTCTCCTAGACAAAGTTGAAAGGAAGGCCTTTCGTATCATTAACTCCCGTCCACTCACCAACTCTCTGCAATCTCTCTCTCTCCGCCGCAGTGTTGCATCTCTCTCGCTATTCTATCGCTACTATAATAATCAGTGTTCCTCAGAGCTATCCCAGTGCATACCACCTCCTTTACGTAGGGCACGTGGTACCCGTCTTGCAACTCAATCCCACCCCTACTCTGTGCAACTCTCCAACCCAAGAGTGAAACGTTACTCTCAAACTTTCTTCTACTCAACAGCTGAGCTCTGGAACTCTCTCCCAGAATCAGTCTTTCCCTCTTCCTATGACTTAAATTGCTTCAAACTCCGTGTGTCCAGGCATTTTGGCTCGAACGTCCCTTGATTTTGGCCCTGTCACTCTTTCAACTATGGGGGAGGCACTCGCTATAGGCAGTTATGCCTTTTGCCTCCCTCAATCACATAGAAAAAAAAAAAAAAAAAAAAAAAGTATCCCTAATAGGCTCAAATATGCGTCAAGAACGTGAGAGGGTTAAGAGCGGGGTGTTCCCTAATAATAGGAATCTACTATGTGTCTTTGCATCGTATCAATGTCAAGTGTTCATAATTAAGCGGAGATGGGCTGTTTTTCTGGTCCCCCTTTTTCCTCGAGTTTAGCCTTATTAGTTTCAGAATATAAGACGTTTGGCCCATTAGTTTGGCGATTTTAAGACCTTTCGCCCCATTTCTTTGTCAATAGTAAGACTTTTCGCGTCATTTGGGTGTCGATTTTTTCCTGGCGAGCGATAGCGAACCTGTAATTTAGGAGGATGTAGTTAACAGGTACAAGCTAGATAATTGAGTGAGTTGCCTCGCTAATGGAAGTATATGAGGGCGACTTATTCGCGGCCACCCCCTCTCGGGGATTACGGCGTCTGGTAATAGATAGGCACATTTATCTTGAAGGAGGGTCTAGGGGGCGTGTTATCTTGAAGGAGGGTCTAGGGGGCGTGTTATCTTGAAGGAGGGTCTAGGGGGCGTGTTATCTTGAAGGAGGGTCTAGGGGGCGTGTTATTTTTTATCTTGATGGATCTCTAGGGAGGAAACTAAATAAATTATAAAAATATACATCTATCTATCTATCTATCTATCTATCTATCTATTGCCGGACGCCTTACTCCCCTTAACGAGGGTGGCCATACATAAAATGCCTCCAAGCGGACCTATCCTCTGTAAAAGGGACAACCCATGCCAGTTTACTGGAGGACTCTCCCTCTCTCTTTGGCTTGTATCCATTCGGCGCCATTCAGCCTACTGTTTCAAGACGTTTACCCCCATCCAGGTGTCAATAGTTTCCTGGCGAGCGGCAGCGAGCCAGCATATATATTTATTTTTATTTTGACAGCAAGCTAAATTTGTACATTTTTCGATAGAAAAATGTCTCCGGCGAAGCCAGATTTCTCCATACAATGATAAACAAAAAACGGTGACCCCCCTTAACCCATTCAGTACCGGTCACGTCCTTTTCATTATATTCTGGAGACTATTAGACAGGGGTGGGAAAAAAATCCGATTTTTTTTTAATAAAAATCAAAATCATTGATTTTTTTTATTAAAATCGGATTTATTTGATTATAGGCCTAATCGATTGTTTTCGATTTTTTTCCACAAACTTCCATTTTGCGCATATTATGTATAATGCTGTAATTATATACTGTATATAATTATATATATATATATATATATTCCTACATCTGAAAGGTTATTATTTTGCTTATATTATGTCAGAAAAACAATTAAATCAAAGTAATTTAACCCTAGCCGAACAGCCATTTAAACCTTCCTGCCAATGCTGAATCTGGATGAATCGTCGAATTCTCAGGATTTTGGCGCGCTTACAAATACTGTACACCAAAAATAGGCCTAACCTAGGTTATATATATATATATATATCCAGAGGCAGTACTCGTTACCTTGCTATGATTGAAGTCTAGAAGTCTCTAGACCAAGAGGTTCAGTTTTTATTGTGAAAATTAGGTCAGTTTTGGCCACTGAAAGCCTAGAATCGTGTAAATTCCCAAGTTTCGTCATTTACGGATACTCGTATCTCTGCAAATAATAGCTTAACCTAGGTTATATATAGCTTAACCTAGGTTATATATAGCTTAACCTAGGTTATATATAGCTTAACCTAGGTTATATACATACCAAAGGCAGTACTCAGTGTCATCTTGCGATGGGTGAAAACTAGAACACTGTACATTAAGCAGTTATTGTGTGAGGTGGGAAATAAAACCGGCTGTTTTGTGATGCTACTGAGAACTGTTCGAATACGACGATGCAGTATTGGCAGCCACGGCTACGGTCTATTTACATTCATTCAACAATTTATTATTATGTACCGGTATTCTGTATTAATATTGATTATTGATTACTGACTTATTTCACCATTATAAGCATTCCTATTTCACTGTCGACTGCTTTCATGCATCGTTTGAGACTCAGGAAATCAATAGAAGCTTGCGTTAGGCCTGCACGCAAGCAGGAGTCACCTGACTGACTGGCCATGTGTTTTTGTTCTTGTTGGTTATACGGACCATCCGTAAAGACAATAAAACTTTCTCAAGTGCAGTTTTGAGTGGTTTTAAGCCATGAAATAATGCTATGGAGCTTTGTAGGCCAGCCGGGCGATATGGGGCAAACTAGATATGGAGCTATGGATTCCAGCCGGGCAAGGAGGGTTAAGGAGCAAAGATTAATTTTCTATGAAAGAACACAATTTATATAATTTCTAAAATTCTTGAACTAGTGCAAAAGTTTATTAGAAATATGAAAAATATTGTTGATATAGGTTACTATATAATGTTTAAGAGGGTAAAATATTGTTGATATAGGTTACTATATAATGTTTAAGAGGGTAAACATGTTGGTAGACTATTAAGATTGGCGAAAAATGTCTTATAATTACTTGGAATGTGATATTTTAATAAAAAAATCAATTTTGATTTTAATCAATGATTTTTTCTTTGATTATAATCGATTAAAATCACTTGATTAAAATAGTTTGATTTTAATCATGCCAACCCTGCTATTAGACGATTATATTTAGCTAAAAAAAGGTCTTCATCAATCAACAGGCTTCGAAATGTCTCACGTAACCCTTTCTACTACCACAGATCCTTTCTAAACTGCACAAAATCGTCTAATTATGGCTAGAATAAAGTTGAACAGACGTCGCCAGTACAGTAAGGGTTAATATCATAGGCCTAACATTTCTTCTAAATTTTGCTTCCAGGATATGATCCTGATCGCCTCATAAATTGCATCACTTCTCCCTTGGTGCATATTCTATATGCCCACCGAATTTCGTGAACATCGGTTCATAGCGCATATCCTATCTGCATACCAAATGTCGTTAAGATCTCGTGATCGCCTCCTAAATTGAATCACTTCTTCCTTGGTGCATATCCTATCAGCCCACCAAATTTTGTGAAAATCAGTTCTTAATTTTGTGAGATATATTGTTTACAGACAAACGGAGGCGAATACATGACCTCCGTCCAACTTCATAGGCAGAGGTAATCAGGAGAATAAGGGGAAGATAGTGTTATAGGATGGCATAATATTGGAAGGGAAATGATATGATAAAGAGAGGGGGGGGGGGTCGAGATTACATAGGAGATTACCTTAAGTAATTGGATGAGCTTCGATCACGTTATATTGTATTGCATTATAATACAATATATTTTACTGGTGTATGTTCTGTTCTGTAGGGTAATGACGCTAAAAAGGAGTAGAAAGAAAATAATAAGATAAGAAGGGTAAAGCATATAACGGAATGATGGGAAGAGAAGGTAACGGAAAGGAGAAAAGATAGGGAAGGTTAAATTATATATATATATGTATGTATATATATGTATAGTATATATAATATATATATATATATATATATATATATATACTGTATATATACTGTGTATTTATATATATATATATATATATATATATATATATATATACTGTATATATATATATATATATATATATATATATATATATATATATATATTATATATATATATATATATATATATATGTTAGTAAAGCCAGGTAATAAATTTTCTTTAATACATACGAGGTTGAAAGAAATGGCTATTTCTGCGTTGGAAATTTTATTATTCAAAGTTTCCAGGTCTCTGATGAGTTTTCGCTGGGTGGCAGGAAGTAGATGAAGGAGATGAGCAAAATTCATGGTGGTACAGGGTTACATAAATGTACATGATGATACAGGATATACGACGCGTTTCACTGGACAACCAGCATTATCAAGTAAGGAAGGAATGATATAAAAGGTAAACAGGAAGGGTATATATAGAGGGTGGAGGATCAGGGGAGGCGGAAAACAGGGGGCAAAAGTCTGCTATTGGTGGAAGCGTAAATTAGGAGAGAGAAAGGGGTTAACCGCTTCACGCATGCGCACTGGATGCGGGATGGTGGTCAGTAGGTGGGGTCGAAGCGGATTGGCTGCGTGTCGAGGGGCGTGGCCTAAGTTGTGTGGCGCCTGCGGAAGACGAAGCTGAAGGAGGTAGCGCGGGGGGCTGCGTCAAGGGCACCGGGGGGCGAGGAGGGGTGTTAGGTCCTGTAGGGTAGTGCCTTTTGGCAGAAGGAAGGATCTGAAGGTCCAGAGTTTGGTTGTTGATGTTGGGATGTAAGGCTTGGATATATAAAGCTTCGAGTATAGGTAATCTCCTTGGGTCACTTTCTTTATCGAGTATGGTGGTGTGTTTCTCTAACTCGTTGCGTGTGAGGTGAGGGTGGTTAGGGGTGAGATAGTGGTCTTTGATGGCTCCAGCCTGAAGGTGAAGAGTTAACCGACGTGAAAGACGAGTCTGCGTCATACCAATATAGGAATGAGGTCCACAGTCCTCATAATTACAGGTATGTTGGTAAATGACGTGATCGTCGGTCATCGGGCTCTTTATCTTGGTGGAGGCTGGTTTGTTGCGGAGAACGAGGTTGGAGGTCTTGGGGGATTTGTAATAAATTATTAATTTGATTTTGTTTTCCGGGTTGGTTGGGTGGACATGCTCCCCCCGCCCCCGCCGTTATCTTCTATCCTCCATCTCCGCCTATGTTAGGAGAGCCCTCACGCACTGCTCTACCTGGGCCGACACCCACCAGGAACTAGAAAGACTATCCCAAGTTTTAGTAAATAACGGATACTCCAACTCCGACATCTCCAGCACCATCAACCACCATCTTGAAAAATGGTACACCCAAAGCCCTCCCAACATTGACCCCCCCAATGAAATTAAGATCTTCTACCGCAATTACATGTCCTCTGAACACAAAAATGACGAGGCCGTCTTAAAAGAAATAATCTCCAAGCATGTCCACCTAACCAACCCGGAAAACAAAATCCAATTAATAATTTATTACAAATCCCCCAAGACCTCCAACCTCGTTCTCCGCAACAAACCAGCCTCCACTAAGATAAAGAGCCCGATGACCGACGATCACGTCATTTACCAACATACCTGTAATTATGAGGACTGTGGACCTCATTCCTATATTGGTATGACGCAGACTCGTCTTTCACGTCGGTTAACTCTTCACCTTCAGGCTGGAGCCATCAAAGACCACTATCTCACCCCTAACCACCCTCACCTCACACGCAACGAGTTAGAGAAACACACCACCATACTCGATAAAGAAAGTGACCCAAGGAGATTACCTATACTCGAAGCTTTATATGTCCAAGCCTTACATCCCAACATCAACAACCAAACTCTGGACCTTCAGATCCTTCCTTCTGCCAAAAGGCACTACCCTACAGGACCTAACACCCCTCCTCGCCCCCCGGTGCCCTTGACGCAGCCCCCCGCGCTACCTCCTTCAGCTTCGTCTTCTGCAGGCGCCACACAACTTAGGCCACGCCCCTCGACACGCAGCCAATCAGCTTCGACCCCACCTACTGACCACCATCCCGCATCCAGTGCGCATGCGTGAAGCGGTTAACCCCTTTCTCTCTCCTAATTTACGCTTCCACCAATAGCAGACTTTTGCCCCCTGTTTTCCGCCTCCCCTGATCCTCCACCCTCTATATATACCCTTCCTGTTTACCTTTTATATCATTCCTTCCTTACTTGATAATGCTGGTTGTCCAGTGAAACGCGTCGTATATCCTGTATCATCATGTACATTTATGTAACCCTGTACCACCATGAATTTTGCTCATCTCCTTCATCTACTTCCTGCCACCCAGCGAAAACTCATCAGAGACCTGGAAACTTTGAATAATAAAATTTCCAACGCAGAAATAGCCATTTCTTTCAACCTCGTATGTATTAAAGAAAATATATATATATATATATATATATATATATATATATAAATATATATATATATATATATATATATATATATATATATATATATATATATATATATATATATATGGCAACAGGCAGTAGGCTGGCAACACTTTTTGTATTTATATGCTAGTTAGCAACTCACAGATGATTTAGGACGGGTATTTAAGCCTCACTCTCCCCCTGTTTTCTTGTATTACCCTGAAGATGTCTTGAGAGAATAGACGAAAGCTTGGTGTTCCATTGTTTCAATTTTCCTAGCGAGTTTTACTACATATATATATATATATATATATATATATATATATATATATATATATATATATCGGTAAGTGATAGAACGAGGAGGTATCCAGATTAACTAAAGTAATTGGATGACTTTCGATTAGGTAGTATCATATAAGGATGTGTTATAGGGGAGGGTTTTTTTCTGGACCCCCTTCTCTCTCGTGTTTATCCCCATTAGTGTTGATATTTTTAGACATTCATCCCATTAGATTGTCGATGTTAAGACCTTTCGATAGCATAGAGTACAAAGAAAAGATGAGGAAGATCAAATTTGGCAGGAAAAACTGGGATAACAAGTGAAACATAAAAGTCAACAAAGAAAACGTTGATATGAGAAAGTAAGGCAAAAAGAACAAGAACAAAGAGGTAACATTGGATCCATTATGTGAACAAATGAAAGGAATTAAATAGAGAAGAGGAATTATTAGACATGGAAGAAGGGAAGTGGTAAGAATAAAAAAAGTGCGTGAAAGAGAGAGAGAGAGAGAGTGTGAGTGAGTGAGTGTGTGTGTGTGTGTGTGAGAGAGGGGGGGGGGGGAGAAAGGGATAGATGCACTTTGATTTGGAAGAGTGGATAGACAAAATTGAATAAGGGAGGGGAGAGGAGAGAAAGGCACTGGTATTCTCCTTTCCTCTTTTATGTTAACCCCTTCTATACCGGTGACTTCCTTTTAATTTGAATTCAGTTACATTTAGGCGATTTTATTAACCCTCTCCGACATATGACGCGATTTTGAGCCTATTGGGGATACTTTAAAGCCTTTGTTACCATCAGGGGTATTTAGAAACCTTTAGTTTAGTTACTTCAACCTCTGCAGTTATCTTTGAGTTAGCTGTGGGCAGAAAACTAATTTTGGAGAGGTAATTATAAGAGTGAGAGAACTCTATTTCTTATTGGTAATCTGGAAACCTCTGCGTCATATGTGCGTGAAAGGGTTAAGCTTAGGAAGGATATATGCTAGCTAAAAGGATTACTTGAGATAGTCTGCAGCCTTTTAATGAGTAGACGCCTTCCTAAGCTGTACAACATCGTCTAATAGTGACCAGAATATAATGAAAAGTACATCACCGGTACAGAAGGGGTTAACCCCTTCAGTACCCGCTGACATCGTTATCATTATATTCTGGCAACATTAAGCGATATTAATCAGCTTAGGCAGGATGTCTACCAACTGAAAGGCTGCAGACTATCTCAATCATTTTAGCGACCCTACACCCTTCCTAAGCTTCAACAAATCGTCTAAATGTAGCTGAAATCAAATCAAAAATACGTCACCGGTACTGAAAGGGTTAACTATACTACATTCGTTATAGTTAGGCCAGACATCGTAACTTAACTATAACTTGAGTCATCGAGTTAAACAAAAAAAAATCTACCGTTTGGGAAGAGTCAGCCAGGGAATAGGTGTGGAAACTTATAGCCCATTTTGTCTAGCCCTTTTTTAGTTACAGAGGTTAAGGGTCACGATTTCTGGCCTACCTACAATGAACGGACTATATTAAAGTACAAGTCCATCTATTTGTCTATCTTATTACCTATCTATCAAATCATCATTATATCTAACACCTTATCTAGCAATCTGTTTATCTAAGTCTCTCTCTCTCTCTCTCTCTCTATCTATCTATCTATCTATCTATCTATCTATCTATCTATCTATCTATCTATCTATCTATCTATCTATCTATCTATCTATCTATCTATCTATCTCTCACTCTCTCTCTCTCTCTCTCTCAGGCAGCAGTAATTCATCATGCATATACCACTTTTAGCTCCACGCGTTGCATTTCATTAATTCCCACTCTCCTCACCAGATTTCCTCAAGATGGCTGTGTTAATGGAAAGAGACTTACATGGAGTTACAAGGAATAGTTATACCGTGTTCCGAATAAGTGGGCCAAAACTTTTGAACATTAACCTCTATAACTGACAAAACTACTAGAGTAATCGAGCTATTATTTGAACCATTTGGGAAGGGTCAGCCAAGAAATAGGTGTGAAAATGTACAGCCCATTTGTTTCAGCCCTTTTTGACTTACAGAGGTTAGGGTTTACGATGTCAGGTCTACATAGTATCTCAAGTCTTGAGGCTCATTCCAAGATGATCCTGGTGGGAAAAAAAATATATATAGAGAGATTTAATGTATCGTGCAAAACTCTAATTGTAAAGGTCATGTCACACGAGCACTTTATCTGGCAATTTTATGAGAGCAAGTTATTTCTCACATTATTATTATTATTTTGTTTTATTTTTATTTATTTATTATTTTTTTACACTATTATCGGGAACTAAACTGACGTTAGAATATGTTTGGGTTCTTAAGATTAATACAAGTTAAATTCTGAAGTTGCCAGACGAGAATTGCTCCAAAATATTGTCGGAGAGAGTGTTAGTCTGAAACCGGCTTAAAGTGTGTAGAAAATTATCTTTACTTTTTCTTAAACTGTCATACATAAAAAAAAAAAAAAAAAAAAAAAAACTACTTAACCCCTTCTGTACCAGCAATGTCTTTTTACCTATAATCTGACTACTATTTGACAATATTATTCAGCTTCAAAAAAAGGGCTTCCAGTAATTAATAGGCTTCGAACTATCTCACTCAACCCTTTTTACTACCACAGATCCTTCTTGAACTGCACAAAATCCTCTGAATATAGCTAGAATATAATAGAAAAGACGTCACGGCAAAGAAGGGGTTAAAATATTTTGTTTCAGGTAAAACAGATCTGAAATGTATAAAGACTTAAAATCATACTAGGGCTAATCTCGTCAGCTTCAAATTCAGCCATGAGTGTGTGTTATAATAATATGTAGAATGGTAGATAGTTATAGTCCGTTCACTATAGCTAGTCCAAAAATCTTGACCACTAACCTTAATAACACATAAACAACTAAAACAATCGAACCAATATTTCAACCATTTAGGAAGAGTCAGCCAGGGCATAGGTGTGGCAATGTACAGACCATTATTTTACTCCAGCCTTCATTGAGTTACAGAGGTTTGGGGTCAGTATTTCTAGCCTACCTATAATGAATGGACAGGGATAAATACATAGACAGATACACATATATATATATATATAT
>CM064514.1:54498039-54525539 GCA_032716605.1 Paralithodes platypus | reverse complement strand
ATTTTAAGACCTTTCGTGCCATTTAGGTGTCGATTATTTCCTGGCGAGTGATAGAGAACCTGCAATTCTAAGAGGAACCGGCCTTCGGCCGGAACATTTTTCTACCGAAAAGTGTACAAATTTATCTTGAAGGAGGGTCTAGGGGGTGTTTTTGTAAGCTTGATGGAGGTCTAGGGAGGAAACTAAAAAAATATACGAATAAATGAATCAATAGACCAAACAAACGGCCAGCCTCCCCTTAACTTTATTTCACTAACTTCTTCTCCCTCCTTTACTCTCTCTCTCTCTCTCTCTCTCTCTCTCTCTCTCTCTCTCTCTCTCTCTCTCTCTCATCTATTCCCCCTTCGTCCACTTTTTCTCTTATCATTTACCTTTTAATCTATCTTTGTATGTAAGTTGTAATTCTTATATATATATATATATAGACTATCTCTTCCCTTCCCTCCTCTTCTTCTTCTTCCTCCCCTCCTACACGTCCTTGGCTCTTATTTATTCTTTGTCTTTCCTCCTTCCTCCTTTTCGCCTTTAAATTCTTGTCTCCCCTTGCCATTATACATCATATCTACTTGAATGTATATATATGAGAGAGAGAGAGAGAGAGAGAGAGAGAGAGAGAGAGAGAGAGAGAGAGAGAGAGAGAGAGAGAGAGAGAGAGAGAGAGAGAGAGAGAGAGAGAGAGAGAGAGAGAGAGAGAGAGAGAGAGAGAGAGAGAGAGAGAGAGAGAGAGAGAGAGAGAGAGAGAGAATATAATGGCGGTAACTCATTCCCTCTCCCCACCAGCTGCTCTCCACCGGGTCATTACCATATAAGGAGTTACAAGGAAGGTTTAAGGGGAAGGTAGTCGCTTGTTATCCACCACCTTCTCCCTCATGTTTATCATATTAGTTTTGAGGTTTTAAGAAGTTTGTTCCATGAGTTTGGCGATTTAAAGACCTTTCACCCCATTTCTTTGTTAATATTAGGACCTGTCATGCCATTTAGGTGTCGATTTTTTCCTGGCGAGCGATAGCGAGCCTCAAATTTTTTAGAAGGAACCGGCCTTCGGCCGATCTAGCAAGGAAACTAAAAAATAAATAAATAAATAAATATATAGACCAAACACCAAGCACTACCCCCTTAAGCTCAAGAACACACTTCCTCACACGTCCATCCCTAATTCCCGCTTTCTACGACTTAGAATTCTTTCTTTAAACATTGCGTGTGCAGGGTTCATATAGAGGGTGTCACACGAGAGCTCTTACTATTAGACGATTGTATTCAGCTTAGGAAGGACCTCTGACAATTAACAGACTACATACTATCTCTATTAATCCTGTTAGCTATATACTGTAGCACATATGCGTCATAAGCTGAATAAAATCGTCTAATAGTTGCCAGAATATAATACAAAAGGACGTCAGCGGTACTGAAAGGGTTAATACAGGTACAACATTTCTGGATTCCTTTGCACTAGTATAAAAAACAAGACTGAAGATAGACGAGTTGGGGTATGTATGAAATTTGATAGAAGTTAGAGAGGTTGCAACTATTATTAATTATTTTATTTAAAAACAAACATTGGTTGAAGGTAGGGAAATTAGGGTATATATACAAATAATATATTTGAGAGAGAGCTTGCAATTATTTACCGTATTTTTGTTCCCCGTGTGATTAAAGCTAGGCATATTTATTCAGCTTAGGAAACATTTCGAAACATCAGAGATGTAAAACCATCTCACTGAACCCTTTTAAGTCCTACAGGCCCTTCCTAAACTGTATACAATTGTCTAGATAGTCAGAATATATAATAAAAAAAGAAAAAAAAACTAACGTCATTTTACGCCAGGGTTTAAAGGAGGTACCGGTATAGGTACAAACATATAAAGGTAAAAGAGGAGTCGTAAGGAAAATGTAAGCGGATGGAGAGGGGAAGAAGAAGAAGAGGAGAAGGAATACAAAGGAATACAAAGGAGAACAAACTGCAACAGACCTATTGGTCCTTACGGGGCAGTTTGCATATCTAAAACTGTTAATCTATTGACTACGAGGTAGATAAAAGGATAGCAAAGAAGGGGGGGGAGAAGGAGGAGGAGGAGGAGGAGGAGGAGGAGGAGGAGGAGGAGGAGGAGGAGGAGGAGGAGGAGGAAGAAGAAGAAGAAGAGGAAGGAGGATGGGAGGAGAAGGATGGTAGGAAGGAGTGGGATTAGGAGGAGGAGGAGAAGAAGGAGAAGGATGGTAGGGAGGAGGAGGAAGATGAAGATGGAGGAGTAGGAGACGAAGATGATGATGATGAGGAGGAGGAGGAGGAGGTGGTGGAGGATTACTGAAGGTGGCAGGAGGTAGAATGATATGAAAAAAACTGTTTAGCAAGTTAATGCCTCTCTCTCTCTCTCTCTCTCTCTCTCTCTCTCTCATCTTCTCGTGTCTACATTCTTTATAGATCTTCTTGTTAACCCCTTCTGTACCGTCGACATCCTTTTTTACTTTATTCTGGATGCTACTAATCAATTTTATGCAGTTTAAGGGAGGAATCTCAGGCAATTACAAGGCTTCAAACTAGCTCAAACAACCCTCTTAACTACCATAGATCCTTCCCAAGCTGCATAAAATTGTCTAAATATGGCTAGAATATACTGCAACAGACGCCGCTGGTACAGGAAGGGTTAATGTACTTGTCTCCATCCTCTTCCTGTGTATCTTGTTTTATGGTCACTCTTCCTTTATTCCATTCTTTCTGTCTTAACTTCCATCCTTATCTATTTATTCCATTCTTTCTTTCTTTCTTTACTTCCATCCTTATCTATTTATTCCATTCTTTCTTTCTTTACTTCCATCCTTATCTATTATTCCATTCTTTCTTTCTTTCTTTACATCCATCCTTATCTATTTATTCCATTCTTTCTTTCTTTACTTCCATCCTTATCTATTTATTCCATTCTTTCTTTCTATACTTCCATCCTTATCTATTTATTCCATTCTTTCTTTCTTTCTTTACATCCATCCTTATCTATTTATTCCATTCTTTCTTTCTTTACTTCCATCCTTATCTATTATTCCATTCTTTCTTTCTTTCTTTACTTCCATCCTTATCTATTTATTCCATTCTTTCTTTCTTTACTTCCATCCTTATCTATTTATTCCATTCTTTCTTTCTTTACTTCCATCCTTATCTATTTATTCCATTCTTTCTTTCTTTACTTCCATCCTTATCAATTTATTCCATTCTTTCTTTCTTTACTTCCATCCTTATCTATTTATTCCATTCTTTCTTTCTATACTTCCATCCTTATCTATTTATTCCATTCTTTCTCTCTTTACTTCCATCCTTATCTACCCTTCTCTCATGCCTACCTTCCTTCCAGTCTTTCCTATTCCTCTCCCTCTCAGATCCTTTCCTTATTGGCCTGTACTTCCTTCCTGCCTTCCTTCTAAACCCACTTATTAACCCCTTCAGTTTTAACTATATTCTGGCTTAACTAATAAATTCAGTCTAAAAAGGACCTCTAGCAATTGCCAGGCTTCGAAGTATCTCCCTTAACCTCGTTCACTACCACATATCCTTCTGAAGCTGCACAAAATCGTCTAAATATAGCTAGAATAAAATTAAAAAGACGTCGCCGGTACAGAAGGGGTTAAGGGGGGTCACCATTTTGTTTTAACTTTCTCTCCTTTTCTTTCTTTCCCTGGCTTGGATCCATTCGGCCTCATTCAGCCAACTGTTTTAGAATGTTTATCCCCATCCAGGTGTCGATTTCTTCCTGACGAGCGATAGCGAGCCAGCATTGTATCCGGCTTGGCTTCGCCGGAGACATTTTTCTATCGAAAATGCACAAATTTAGCTGTCAAAATACAAATATATATATGCTGGCTCGCTACCGCTCGCCAGGAAAATATTGACACCTGGATGGGGGTAAACGTCTTAAAACAGTAGGCTGAATGGGGCCGAATGGATACAAGACAAAGAGAAAGGGAGAGAAAAAAAGCGAGGTGGGCTCCCTTAATGTCATATTTCCCTTGCTTCCTGACCTACACCAATCTCTGAAATGTTTTGTTTATTACTATTTCTCCTTTATTATCTCTCTCTCTCTCTCTCTCTCTCTCTCTCTCTCTCTCTCTCTCTCTCTCTCTCTCTCTCTCTTTCTCTCTCTCTCTCTCTCTCTCTCTCTCTCTCTCTCTCTCTCTCGCTCCCTCTCTACTTGGTGTCTTATTCTTCTACTGTAAATTGTCCTTGTCTAGTAGTATTAAGACCGGACCACCTAGTAGGGACCGTAAGGTCTGTGTGGTCTGATAATCTGTGTAACTCTCACTCTCTCTCTCTCTCTCTCTCTTCCACATTTATTCCAATATTTCCTCTCCTCTTTCCTCCCTTTCCATTCAGCTCTCCTCCTTCCCTCCCTTCATCCCTTCCTCTCTCCCTCCCTTCTTCCTTCCGCTTCTCATTTCCTCCCTGTCGCTTCACTCCCGTCTCTTCCCCTCCCTGACTACCTCCCTCCCCTCCTCCCTGACTACCTCCCTCCCTCCCTCCCTCCCTGACTACCTCCCTCCCCTCCTCCCTGACTACCTCCCTCCCTCCCTGACTACCTCCCTCCCTCCCTCCCCTCCTCCCTGACTACCTCCCTCCCCTCCTCCGCCTTGACTACCTCCCTCCCTCCCCTCCCCTCCTCCCTGACTACCTCCCTCCCACCCTTCCCCTCCTCCCTGACTACCACCCTCCCCTCCTCCCTGACTACCTCCCTCCCTGACTACCTCCCTCCCTCCCTCCCTGACTACCACCCTCCCCTCCTCCCTGACTACCTCCCTCCCACCCCTCCCCTCCTCCCTCTTCTTCCCTCCCTCCCGCCAACCATCCCTCTCTTCCTCCCACACTTCCATCCTCCCCTCTCTGTTGTTTCCCTCCCTCTTCCTAGCCCTTCCTCCCTGACTACCTCCCTCCCTCCCTCCCCTTTACTCCCCCCTCCCCCTTCCTCACCCTTTCTTCCCTCCCCCCTCCAAAAAATCCCCTAACACCTCCCTCTCCTCCCTCCCTGTCACTTTACTCCCTGGGGTCTTGCACCTCTCCCTAACTTCCTACTCACTCTCTCTCTCTCTCTCTCTCACTATCCATCTACCTGTTATATTTATATATCTATCTATTTGTCTGTCTATCTATCTATCTATCTACAGGCATCTATCTATTAACCCTTTCACGTTTTTATGACGCAGAGGTTGCCAGATTAGCAATAATAAATAGAGTTCTCTCTCTTATAATTACCTCTCCAAAATTAGTTTTCTGCCCACAGCTAACTCAAAGACAAGTGCAGAGGTTGAAGTAACTAAACTAAAGGTTTCTAAATACCCCTGATGGTAACAAAGGCTTTAAAGTATCCCTAATAGGCTCAAAATTGCGTCAAGAACGTGAGAAGGTTAATCTATCTATCTACCTATCTGTTTATCTATCTATCTATGCAGACGATCTTGTAATATTGGCTCCTTCGGTTAGAGGTCTGCAAACATTGATAGATATTATGGATCATGAAATTAAACAACTAGACTTATCTATTAACTCTGCAAAATCAGTATGTATGATCTTTAAATATAAGTATGGACAGGAAATGAATCCTTTCATACATTTAGACAATAACAAATTAAATATTGTTTCTGAATACAAATATTTGGGTTTTATAATTGATTGTAATCTTAATAATGACTTGGATATGATAAGATGCAGAAATAAGTTTTACAATGAGTTTAATTGTCTTTTAAGACAGTTTAGCAACACGAGTACTGAAGTATTTTTAAATTTATTTCAAAGCTACTGTTTGAATTTTTATGGCGCTGAACTTTGGTTTAATAATAGAAAATGTTATATACCATTTAAGCAGTTTTCCATTGGATACCACAAGGCAATAAAGAAAATATTGAATATGAAGTACTGGGAGAGCAACCACAGTGCTTGTAGAGAATGTGGATTGATGGTGTTTAGGCATTTGGTTAACTGGATGAAAATAAGATTTGTATATAGAAATCTCATAAAGCCATGTAGTTTTATAGAGAAGAACATGTATTACATGTTACATAGATCTTTTCTTGTAAAGGATGTTGAAAAAATAATCCTACATGAGTATGGATTTACTAACTTATTGCTAAATGATATCAATGCTATCAGATCAAGAATTGTTTATGTACAGAACACAGAACCAACTATGCGCTAAGGACTTTTAGCTTAATGTAGATTACGTAAATAACTCTGTAAATAGTGTATGTATATGTCTTTATGAAATAAAATTATGACTGACTGACTGACTATCTATCTAACTCTCTAGCTCTCTAGCTCTCTCTCTCTCTCTCTCTCTCTATATATATATATATATATATATATATATATATATATATATATATATATATTCTCTTTTAAACAGACGAGGTTAAAGGCAATAGCAGTTTCAGCATTCAGGATTTTATTGTTACAGCTTTCAATAGTTCTAACAATTTTCCTCTGGGGTTCAGAGATGAGGTACAACAGGTTAGCAAAATTCATGGTGGATCCAACGTTTCACAAGTAAACAACTTGCATCTTCAGGGAAAGGAGAGGTAATGATTAGAAGGAGTCAGGAGTCAGAGTGAAGCTAGGTTGCTTCAAGGTTAGAAGTAGAAGGGTCTAGTGGAGAGCGAAGATTTGAAGGATGAAGAGTTGGGAGAGATAAAAGCTGGTGGGCTGACCACCCTGCTATTTTTCATGTTAAGTTGTTGAATTCTGAGCAGCATGCCACGTGGTGTTGGTGAGGAAAGGCCGTTGTTGTTGTTGAAGGTGCACGATGATGGTTAGTCGTAGATGTAGTTTGGTTCATCGAGGTAAGGAGATGGTGTTCTTGTCGGCTTGCTGGCGGTCGTTCCCAGGTCAATGTCTTCTTCTCCTTCCTCCATCCCCTCCACGTCGACGTCTTCTCCTATGGTGGACTCGGAGTATTCAGACGACGTGGAGGCTGCCACCGGATGATCAATGGTGGCTGGTCCTGCAGAGTTGACTGGTGGTGGAGAGTCAGAGACTGCAGAACGTGGAGGTGGTGGGGTGGACTTCGAGAGAGACTTCTGAAGCACCAGACGCCTCCTCGGTTGACATCTCTGTCTCACAGCCTGAGATGGAATAAGGCTAGATGGTGGAGATGGTGTTGAAGTTGCTGGCTCCTGGACTCTAGGTGTTCGAGTCTTCTGAAGGCAGAGTGGTCGAGGCAGAAGTTGAGTGTTGGAAGGCTTCTTGGTTGTTCTTCGGGCAAGGAGATCTGGAGGGATGATGATGGTAGGCAGGCCATTGGCAACCAGAAAAACGTCCTCCCCACCAACCCTGACAATAAAATAAAACTCATTATTTACTACAAATCTCCTAAGACCTCCAACCTTGTCCTCTGTAACCGCCCCATTTCCACCAACCAACCGAAAGACGATCATGTGATATACCAGCATATTTGCACCTCTGGGGACTGTGGACCCCTATCCTATGTTGGAATGACACAGACTCGCCTTTCCCGTCGACTAACCCTCCACCTTCAATCTGGCGCTATAAAAGATCACTATCAAGCCCGCCACCATCTTGCCCTAACTCGCACCGACCTAGACAAACAAACCACCATACTCTACAAAGAATCAGACCCCAGAAGACTAGCTATTTTAGAAGCTCTATACATCCAAACACTCAACCCCAGCATCAACAACCAAACACAAGACCTTCAAATTCTTCCTTCAGGCAAGCGCTACAGGCATACTGCCCCCCTTCCTCTCGCCCTGTGCCCCCCTCCCTTACCTTTCCGCGCTCAGCACACAACTGACAACACCAACCAATCACAGCCACCCACAGCCAACAACCAACCACCGATAAGATTTAGTGCCCATCTCGCGAATAGACTGCCTTCCACCAATGAACAGCCACCCCACACCCAGTAGCTCCGCCAACCTCCCTATTCTTGATCCTCGAATTTTGTATAAATATGTTGCTTTGTCCTTATTCTAATCATTACCTCTCCTTTCCCTGAAGATGCAAGATGTTTACTTATGAAACGTTGGATCCACCATGAATTTTGCTAACCTGTTGTACCTCATCTCTGAACCCCAGAGGAAAATTGTTAGAACTATTGAAAGCTGTAACAATAAAATCCTGAATGCTGAAACTGCTATTGCCTTTAACCTCGTCTGTTTAAAAGAGAATCTATTACCTGGCTATACTAACATATATAATATATTATATATATATATATATATATATATATATATATAGATATATATATATTATATATATAATATATATATATTATATATATATATATATATATATATATATATATATATATACATATACCTATCTATCTATCTGTGTCCTAGTCTTCCTCCCTCATTTTTCGGAACATGTCAGAAATTTCCTCCTGTATTAAGTTAGGTGGGGAGGGAGAGAGAGAGAGAGAGAGAGAGAGAGAGAGAGAGAGAGAGAGAGAGCATCACTGACGTCTTATAATACTGCTTCTTAACCTTCATAAAATTCGTTATAGCAATGATCCCAGCGAATTTGTTTAGGATCCACAACAACAAACAGTAAATTATAACCTTATTCTACACTTACACAATGCAGACACAGAGTAATGGTGCACTCCAGTCAGTCGGTAGCCAACCCTTACTCCCACAAAGGGTAGGGAGGACCAGCAAAAGACTCGAGAAAGGGTAACATAGGTGACAGGATTAGAAACACATATACCAGCTCACCCACACACAAACATTCAGAAGCACCAATCACTCATCAGCCCCCGAAACACACATAACAGCTCACCCACACACAAGCATTCAGAAGCATCAATCACTCATCAGCCTCCGAAACCAATGGCTTCACCCCAGATGTTATTTCCATCCATAAAACTATATATAACCGTCTTGGTGGTGTAATGGTTAAGGTGTCTACAAATCTGTGTGTGATAACCCGGGTTCGAATCCTGGTGGACCATATAATTATATGCTTTCATTAATTTCATTGGAGGTGTTTGGTGTTGTGGTGAAATTAATAAAAAATAGATTATTATATGATTTGACAAATATATCAATACCGGGATGCTAAATGGGACTTGATTGAACATAGGAAAACGAGAATGTGAAGGTTTCTTTGGAATGTCATGAGGTCATTTATTCCATACTTTTACGCCATGGTACTTTATAGACGTTTAGAAGGTGTTTAAGGGGAGATGGGTCCTTTTCCTGGTCCCCCTTCTTCCTCATGTTTAGCCCCATTAGATTTTGGATTTCATGACGTTCGGCCCATTAGCTTGGCGATTTTAAGACCTTTCGCCTCATTTCTTTGTCAATATTGAGACTTTTTTGTGTCATTTAGGTGTCTATTTTTTCCTGGCGAGCGATAGCGAGCCTGAAATATAATTTAAGAGACATTTTTCTATCGAAAAATGTACAAATTTACCTTGAAGGAGGGTCTTGAGTGGTGTTATTTTAAGCTTGATGGAGGTCTAGGGAGGACACTAAAACATATTTAAATAAAAAAGATGAATAAATGATGAAATAAATACGGCCATCCCCCCTTAAGTATTCCTGAGGACGACTGACTGTATAGTAATTATAGTATATGAGTGTATATATTGCCATAAGAGTATAACAAGACTCACCCACCCTTCCGGGGATATATACGGCGTCACCATGTATACGGCCTTACCTGAAAAGATAACATACCAATGTCAATACAAACTACAAAAACAACATAACAAATATATACAAATAATAAATATATATATATATATATATATATATATATATATATATATACCGGTACATAAATCTATATATTATATAATATATATATATATATATACTAATATAATATATAGAAATTATATACCGGTACATAAATATATACAAATAGTAAATATATATATATATATATATATATATATATATATATATATATATATATATATATATATATATATATACCGGTACATAAATAAATACAAATAATAAATATATATATATATATATATATATATATATATATATATATATATATATATATATATATATACTGTATATACTGGTACATAAATATACAAATAATAATCATATATATACCGGTATATACCAGTACATAAATAAATACAATAATAAATAAAGAAATAAAGAAACAAATATATAAGTAAATTAATTATTTTTTATAAATATATATATATAATATACAATATAAATATAATATAGAGCAAAAACAACATTACAAATAGAAAAAATAAAAAATAAATATATATATATATATACCCGGTACATAAATAAATGAAATACCTGGTAATAAATGAATAAATAAATATATAAGTAAATTAACTAATTAATATAAAAATATACCGGTATATACATACAGAAATAAAGAAACTAGACGAGACAGAGAAAAGGGCGATGTAACGCGAAAGTGGTCCCAGACCCTAAGAATTGAAACTTTAAATTATGTCTCTGTTCGGGCTCTGTCTCGAGTCGGCCACCCTCAGCTATGGGGTATGTGCCTGCGTATATATACCAAAGTCAACACACAGTGCAAACACATAACAATAATGTCCCAGAAAAATGCCCTGACATTATTTTCATGTTGTTTTTATACCGACAAATGTACATATTTAGCTTGAAGAAGGTCTGACACCTAACCCCCATTAAACCTAGAACCCCCCCCCCCCCCAACCCCCCTGTCACCGAGGTTAACCCCTTCTGTACCGGTGACGTCTTTTCAGTTCTATTCTAGCTACACAATTAGACGATTTGGTGAAGCTTAGGAAGGATATAGGGTAGCTAAACAGGATTAATTGAGATAGTCTGTAGCCTTTTAATGGGTAGACGTCCTTCCTAAGTTGAACAAAATTGCTTAACCCCTTCTGTACCGGTGATGTACTTTGCATTCTATTCTGGCAACTATTAGACGATTTTGTACAATTTATGAAGGACGTCTACTCATTCAAAGGCTTCAGACAATCACAATTAATCCTTCCTAAGCTTCATACAATCATCTAAATATAGCTATAATAAAATACAAAAGACGTCGCCGGAACAAAATCGCGTAGCAGTTGCCAGAATATAATGCAAAGTACACAACCCCGGCACAGAAGGGGTTAAAGGGACCAGCCTGGCCCCCCCGACACGTACACAACCCCGGCACAGAAGGGGTTAAAGGGACCAGCCTGGCCCCCCCGACACGTACACAACCCCGGCACAGAAGGGGTTAAAGGGACCAGCCTGGCCCCCCCGACACGTACACAACCCCGGCACAGAAGGGGTTAAAGGGACCAGCCTGGCCCCCCCCGACACGTACACAACCCCGGCACAGAAGGGGCTAAAGGGACCAGCCTGGCCCCCTCGACACGTACACAACCCCGGCACAGAAGGGGTTAAAGGGACCAGCCTGGCCCCCCCGACACGTACACAACCCCGGCACAGAAGGGGTTAAAGGGACCAGCCTGGCCCCCCCGACACGTACACAACCCCGGCACAGAAGGGGTTAAAGGGACCAGCCTGGCTCCCCCGACACGTACACAACCCCGACACAGAAGGGGTTAAAGGGTCCAGGCCGGCCCCCCCGACACGTACACAACCCCGGCACAGAAGGGGTTAAAGGGACCAGCCTGGCCCCCCCCCCCCGACACGTACACAACCCCGGCACAGAAGGGGTTAAAGGGACCAGCCTGGTCCCCCCGACACGTATACAACCCCGCCACAGAAGGGTTAAAGGGACCAGCCTGGCCCCCCCGACACGGACACAACCCCGGCAAAGAAAGGGTTAAAGGGACCAGCCTGGCGACCCCCGCCACGTACACAACCCCGGCACAGAAGGGGTGAAAGGGGCCAGCCTGGCCCCCCCCGACACGTACACAACCCCGGCACAGAAGGGGTTAAAGGGACCAGCCTGGCCCCCCCGACACGTACACAACCCCGGCACAGAAGGGGTTAAAGGGACCAGCCTGGCCCCCCCCCCGACACGTATACAACCCCGGCACAGAAGGGGTTAAAGAGACCAGCCTGGCCCCCCCCGACACGTACACAACCCCGGCACAGAAGGGGTTAAAGGGACCAGCCTGGCCCCCCCCCCGACACGTACACAACCCCGGCACAGAAGGGGTTAAAGGGACCAGCCTGGCCCCCCCGACACGTCAGCTTCAACTGGCTGTCTGTCACCTATGAATCTTGGACGGGCCATTAGGGAGGGAGGGAGGGAGGGAGGGAGTCTATATAAAGGGGGATGAGCTTATTTATTTGCTCATTTGTGTATTTTTTTTATTATCTTTATTAGTTTCCTCCCAAGACTTCCATCAAGCTTAAAACATAACAACCCCCTAAGATCCTTCTTAAAGATATATTTGTAAATTTTTCGATAGAAAAATGTCCCGGCCGAAGGCCGTTTCTTAAATTTCAGGCTCGCTTTCGCTCGCCAGGAAAAAATTGACACCTAAATGAAACAAATACTCTTAATATTGACAAAGAAATGGGGCGAAAGGTCTTAAAATCGCTAAACTAATGGGCCGAACGTCATAAGACCTGAAGACTAATGGGGCTAAACATGAGGAAGAAGGGGGGCCATAAAAACGCCTCATCTCCCCTTAAACATAATGATATGAACACTCTTCATGCGTTAACCCCTTCTGTACCGGCGACGTCTTTTTATTTTATGGTAGCTATATTTAAGCAGGGTTCACACATTGGCGAGTCGGAGCGCAACTCCAACGCTAGTGATGAAATTTTTGCACTCGCCAATGATTATCCCAAATTCGCCGACACTCGCCGACACTCGCACAGACTCGCGTGGACTCGCGGTGGACCGCGTAGACTCGCGAACGCGGCCAAATTTTTTTTACCGACACAAAAATTGGAGAGTCAAGTGGGAGTAGGACGCCAAGTCGCATAGAGTCGCGTAGACTCGCGTAAACTCCTGTAGACTCGTGTGACACTCATGTAGACTCGCGTGACAGTCACGTTGTACTATTGAGAAATTTAATGATCGCGAGTCTACACGAGTTTACACGAGTCCACGCGGGTATACATGAGTCTACACGAGTACAACAGGAGTCTACACTATAGTAAACAACCAATATTGCCAAAGGCGAGTTTAACGGGAGTCAAACAGGAGTCAACACGACGCTAACGCGAGTTAACACGGGTTAACGCGAGTGTAACACGCGTAAACGAGAGTACCCACGTGGTGGTCTGGATTTCACAATATGTGTGGCGCGTCTATGCGAAACAAACACGAGTTTACGCGATATTAACGTGAGTCTATGCGAGTCTATGCGAAACCAACGTGAGTCTACGCGAGTAACGGTGAAACCAACGTGTGTCTACGCAAGTGGTGTGCGACTGCTGGCAACACCGCGCGAGTAGGTGGCACCACCGCGTCAACACCCCCTATCAAGGGACCGCCCGCGGTGACTCCTCCACTCTCCACCGTGACCCCAGCAAGGACCCATTGACCCGGCCCGCACAGCGACCCACGCTGCCCTACCACACTGCCCTACCTGCCTGCCCTACCACACTGCCTGCCCTACCTGCCTGCCCTGCACCATGCCTTTGCCCAAGGAGAAGGTGGCGGCCACCAAGTCTCGGAAGGGTGGTGATGGTGTTGTGAAGAAAGGCAAGGCTACACCTCCCGAACAACCCCGAAGTAGGGAACAGGTGTGTCGTCGTTGGGCAGGGGTTCGGCAGCAGGGAGTCCCAGGGTGCACCCATCCAATGCTGCTCTGATATTGGTTCTTATAAAGACCCCACCATCTGAGGAGCTACCGTGATTACCCACGTCACAGTAGAGGAACTTGTAGTCGGCGTCTACAATAGCCATGAGCACGATGGAGTGGAAGCCTTTGTAGTTGTAGAATTCTGTACCGGCATTTGGAGGGCATTTGATGGCGCAGTGCTTTCCGTCGATGGCACCAACGGTATGTGGGAAATCCCAGCGCTTGGCAAATTCACTGGCAACATCCTTCCACTCCGCCGGTATCCTGGGGCAATGTATAACCTCCTCCTGGTATTCTGCAATGATGGCTTCGCATGTTGCAGGCACAATGAGGGAGACGGTGTTCCGGGCCACACGGAACGCGTACTGTAGGCTAGGATATGAGTCACCAGTGGCCAGGTAGCGGAGTGTGATTGCAATCCTCAGCCCAGGTGACAAAGCCTCCCTCCAGAAGGTGTCCTGCTTCTCTACCCTAGGCCCGACACGTGCCACCAACTCCCTAAACAGGTGGACGTCCACACGTAGGAAATTCCGGAATCCTTTGGGGTCCTCTCTCTTAAGCTCCTCCATAAGTTGTTCGTACACACCGAACTGTGGCCATCTCAGTAGCCACCTCCTAGCCCAAACTCTCCTTCGTGGTCTTTCCCCTTGACGTCTTTCTTCAGCCTCCTTCTCCTCCAGCTCCTCTAGATCTAGGAGACGCATCTGCATTTGCAGTACGAGCACAGCTGCCGCTCTCCGCCTCCTGATGGACATGGTGTGTGGGTGGGTGGGTGGCTGGGTGGGTTGGGCTGTATCCTGCAGAGTAACGTCCGTCCGTGGTGGTGTTGCGTGGTGTGAACAATGGTGCCAGTGGGGGCCTCTTTATATACGTATCCTGACACTCGCCAACACTCGCACACACTCATGTTAGACTCCCATACACTCCTGTTAACTTCCTGTAGACTCGCGTTCATCTCGTGTAAACTCATGTAAACTCGTGTAAACTCCTGTTACACTCGCATAGACTCGCACTATTCGTACCCTGGAATTTGACTGTTATTTTTCAAATTTTGGCGGGGCGTGTTGGGGTCGTGTTAAACTCGCCAACACTCGCGTAAACTCGCGTAAACTCGTGTAAACTCGTGTAAACTCGTGTTATATTCGTGTTCTATGCGTGTTTACTCGCATCAGCTGCTACTCGCGTTGGGTTCGGGCTCCATCAACGGCGATATGCGGCGAGTGTGACTCGCGTTGGCCTCGCGCATCGATTCGCCTATGTGTGAACCTGCCTTTAGACGATTTTGTGCAGCTTAAGAAATATCTGTAGTAGTAAAATGGGTTAAGTGAGATAGTTCGAAGCCTATTCATTGCTGGAGGCCCTTTTAAATGGGGCATGTTGACCTTTGAATGACCTTTTTATGAAGCGTGTTGACCTTTGAATGACCTTTTTATGAAGCGTGTTGACCTTTGAATGACCTTTTTATGAAGTGTGTTGACCTTTGAATGACCTTTTTATGAAGCGTGTTGACCTTTGAATGACCTTTTTATGAAGCGTGTTGACCTTTGAATGACCTTCTTATGGGGTGGATTGGCCTGTTAATGACCTATTATGAATGACCTTTTAATGAAGTGTGTTGATCTTTGAAAAACTTGTAATAACCCTTTGATCCCATTTTATATTAACACTGCTTTGGTGTTCGTCCAAGGCCACTAAACAAATTAATTGGATTCTAGATCAAAATATATAAATTTATCTCGAAGGGGGATTTTGGGGGTGTTTTTTTGTTTTCTTCTTCTTTTTGTTTTAAGCTTGATGGAGGGAAAAAAAAAAAAAAAAAAAAAAAAAAATATATATATATATATATATATATATATATATATAACACACTAACTAAATTAAAAACTTAAGAGGTACAATGGCGGTCACATATTACGATACATGTTGAGCCCTCGAATGTATTAAGGCAGCGCTATTTGAGGGCCCCCTTCTCTCTCATGCTTAGCCCCATTAATTTTGACCAACTATTATATACAATCGTATAGCTCCGATGTACGGTGCGTTAATGTCAAATTAATAAAGCAAAAACATATATTAATAAATAATATATAATAGGGAGAACAAGTGAGAAATAAAGTATATGTGCGTGTGTTTGGCGGAGAGAGAAAAAAGTGTGTGTGTGTGTGTGTGTGTGTAATTGTGTGTGTGTGTAAGTGTGTGTTTGAGGGGAGGGGGGTCTTGTGGTGTCAAACTTTGTGTTCCTGTACCCTGTCGCTCTGGGACTCACACACTCTCTCTCTCTCTGTCTCTCTCTCTCTATCTATCTATCTATCTATCTATCTATCTATCTCTCTCTCTATCTCTCTTTCACATACACACACACACAGACACACACGCACACTCACACACACACACACACACAAAACGCACACACACACAGTTTCAACAAAGACACTCCCCGGAGTCTGAAAATTCTTGTAAAAATGCTGTAATAATGGGAAATACCGTAATATTAAATAATCTTTTTGCATCACAATCAGGTTTTGATTCTGATACCCGCCAGCCTTGCCTACACAGATTGGGTGTTTCTTCTGTAGAGCCTCTTACTTAGTTAACTATATTTCTAACTAAACTACTTCGATTATACAACTATATTCAAAGCTAGTCTTGAATAATACGTAGGGGCTCACTTTTTGCTTACTATTACTACTACTACTACTACTACTACTACTACTACTACTACTATTACTACTACTACTACTACTACTAATAATAATAATAAATCAATAATTCGATAAATACATATATAAACAGACAAATAAACAAATAGAAACCCAAATATATACAGGTTGACTCTTCGCCTCCCGAGCTTAAGAATATTAGCTCTCCTTGGCAAATGTGGGGTGGGTGTGGAGGAGGTATTGGGGACTCAGTTATTGGAGGTCTGGGGGGAAGGGATAGATAGATGTATAGATGGTTGGATGGATAGATAGATACGTATGCAAGTAGATACCTAGGTAGGTAGACATAGATAAATATATTGAAAACAAAATGGATGAATAGATAGATAGAGATACACACACACACACACACACACACACACACACACACACACATATATAATTATATATATATATATATATATATCGTCTTCCCTTTTTGACGGAAGTTTGCTCTCATTCAACCTGTCCCAAGAAGGGTGACCACTCTCAACCTTCCAACTATCGTCCAATTCCTCTCATCTCTTGTATCTCTAAAGTTTTTGAAACTATTCTTACTTCCAAATGTTTTAAGCATTTATCTTATAATCTACTATCAGTACGCCAGTATGGCTTCCTTAAGGGTCGCTCTACTGGTGATCTTCTTTCATATCTTACTAATTCTTGGTCATCCTCCTTTCGGGATTTCGGTGAGACCTTTTCTAATGCACTAGACTTATCGAAGGCCTTCGATAGAATCTGGCACAAATATCTAATTTCTAAACTACCCTCCTTCGGTTTCTATCCCTCCATCTGTGCCTTTGTCTCTAATATCCTATCCGGTCGTTCCATAGCTGGGGTTGTGGACAGCTATCGTTCACTTCCTCATCCTATCAACTCCGGTGTTCCTCAGGGATCTGTCCTATCTATTCTCTTTCTAATTTTCATATATGATCTTCTCAACTGTACCTCCAGTCCTATTCATTCATATGCAGACAACTCTACCTTACACTATTCAATTAGTTTCCCTGAATGCCCCAGCCAGCAATCCCTCAAAAGCAAACGTAATGAAGCCGTAATGAAGATCTTCTGATCTAACTACCATTTCCAATTGGGGCAGAGAAAAACTTGTTACCTGTAATGCTTCCAAAACCCAATTTCTCCATCTATCTACCCGCCGTGAACTCCCAGCGGACTTTCCCTTATTATTCAGCAATATAAAAATCAACCCTTCATCTTCACTCAGTATTCTTGGTGTCTCTTTTTCTTCTGCCCTCTCTTAGAAGGACCACATTACCAGTCTTGCTAAGGCGGCCACCCAGAAACTGGGTGTGCTAAACTGCCTCAAGGGGTTCTTTACCCCTGCTCAGCTTCTTGCTCTGTACAGGGGCACAGTGCGTCCCTGTATTGAGTATTGTTCACATGTGTGGGGAGGATCCTCTCACACAGCACTTTTAGACAAAGTAGAAAGGAAAGCCTTTCGTATCATTAACTCCCATCCACTCACCGACTCCATGCAATCTCTCTCTCTTCGCCGCAATGTTGCATCTCTCTCGCTATTCTATCGCTACTATCAGTGTTCCTCAGAGCTCTATCAGTGCATACCACCTCCTCTACGTAGGGTACATAGTACCCGTCTTGCAACGCAATCCCACCCCTACTCTGTACAACTCTCCAACTCAAGAGTGAAATGTTATTCCCACTCATTCTTCTATTCAACAGGTGAGCTCTGGAACTATCTCCCTGAATCCATCTTTCCCTCATCCCATGACTTAAATTGTTTCAAACTCCGTGTGTCCAGACATTTTGATTCGAACGTTCCTTTATTTTGGCCCTGTCACTCTTTTAACTCTGGGGGAGGCACTCGTCACAGGCAGTATTGCCTTTTGTCTCTCTCATCCACATAGAAGTAAAACAAAATATACATATATATATATATATATATATATACAGTATATATATATATAATTATATATTCACACTATAAAGTAAGAAATAGGTGTAATAGTGCAGTATATATATTTATGCATAAATGAATGTGTCTGTATACTGAGCGTCTGCATAACACTGTACGTAACTGTGTACGTTATGTGTGTGTATGTGTGGGTGTACCGTATGTAGGCTATATGTGAGATTAGAGGCCACAGTGGTGAACATAAAGAAGGAGCTCACATCCTCTTCTTTTCAATGGAGGTGAGTTAGAGTGCCGCTTATCATGTCAAACACCAAGAACGCGAAGCCCAGAATACCATAATAAATACAAGTTGTCTGAGTGACCCCGATGTTAAGAATAATATACATCTAAGAAGATAGATACATACACCCTTCCCACCGGTAAATTGGTGACCTCAAAACTCAAAAATCACAAGCATATAAATTATGTATGTTAAAGGGGGTCACTTTTTTTTTTTTTTTTTTTTTTTTTTTCTATATTCCAACTACTCCCTCTCGGGCATAGGCTGAGAGCCTGTACATTCCACCGCTCAACACGGTGAAGCCCGTGAGGTCTTGTTCCAGTCTGGGGAGTGAGACATGTGAAGCACCATGGCTCGAAACAGCTCCATCACTGAAGCGGCCGGTTGCTTCGCTCAGGTGCTTCACCGTCTCACCCTCCAGACTCAGACCCTCACTCTCAGAACGCCACCTATTGAGCAGTGAACTCACTAGGCATTGTCCCCCTGTAACATATTTTGAATATGGGAATATTCATACAGTGTTATTTAATCAGGGAACAATGAGGGTATTTTTTTGGCATTTCCGTGGGCTTTGTGGTAATGCACTGATACTAGGTACAGCACAAATTCAATCCCAATAATATCTTCCCATTGACATATCGGGATTTGAACCCGGGTCCATTGGATTACCAATCCAGTGGCATGACCACTCCACCACACCTCCCCTGCTTTCGTTTCTCTCCTTTTTTCTCTTTCTCTGCCTTGTATCCATTCGGCCTCAACACAAAACAATCAAGGGACTGGAGTTCTCGCAAAGAGGCTCCCGTCCTGACGTTATTCTTGACTTACAGTGTGCTGGCTTAATAATCCAATAGTGGTGATAGCCTCTGAAGTCCTATTTTAACTAACTAACTCACAAATCACAAGCATATACTGTATGTTAACTCAAATAACCCCTGAGTTTACGTAAATTATCTGTAAATACATACATGTAATTATCTGTAAATACATACATGTAATTATCTGTAAATACATACATGTAATTATCTGTAAATACATGTAATTATCTGTAAATACATACATGTATTATCTGTAAATACATGTAATTATCTGTAAATACATACATGTAATTATCTGTAAATACATACATGTAATTATCTGTAAATACATACATGTAATTATCTGTAAATACATACATGTAATTATCTGTAAACATACATGTTTATCTGTAATACTACATGTATCTGTAATACATACATAATTATTCAAATACAAATATACAGTAAACAGAGGCATACACGAGTGCTTCACCCTATTTGGTCCCAGGGTGGCTCTTTTGGGATAGAATAATATATGCAAGCATAATTACATTCATAATTACATTCGTATACACAACTATACTGTATTTTATAAATATATGAGCATATTCCTTCCCACATTATTATATATGACCCCAAAACCTACAACCTTAGTTAGAATAGGACTTCAGAGGCTATCAACCCTATTGGATATTAAGCCAGCACACTGTAAGTCAAGAATAAAGTCAGGACTGGAGCCTCTCTGCGAGAACTCCGGTCCCTTCCCCACAAAACCATTAATAAATAAGTAAATAACGGTTGACTGAGTGACCCGAGAGGTTAATAATATTCCCCCATCTTGGTAAATGTGG
Source organism: Paralithodes platypus (assembly GCA_032716605.1). Taxonomy (NCBI): domain Eukaryota; kingdom Metazoa; phylum Arthropoda; class Malacostraca; order Decapoda; family Lithodidae; genus Paralithodes; species Paralithodes platypus. The sequence goes on along the minus strand of CM064514.1, from coordinate 54,505,324 downwards.
GGCGGGGGTTAAGGTGGTGTATTGATGACTGGAGTTATTGATGCTGTGTAGGCCTATGTACAGTAGGTGTGTGTATGTGTATGTGCATGTGCGTGTGTGTGTGGGTGTGTATGTGCGTGTGTGTGTGTGTGGGTGTGGGTGTGTGTGTGTGCATGTATGTATGTATGTATGTGTGTATGTGTGTGTGTATGTATGCGTGTGTGTGTGTGTGTGTGTGTGTATGTATGTATGTATGTATGTATGTATGTATGTGTGTGTGTGTATGTATGTATGTATGAGTGAGTGGGTGTGTGTGTGTATGTATGCATGTGTGTGAGTATAGTTTGTATAGGTGTGTGTGTGTTGGGTGTATGTGTGTGTGTGTGTGTGTGTGTATATGTGTGTTACTCAGTTACTTGTTCGTCAAGGGGAATCCACGCAATGCGAGCTAAGCTCATTATTATCGCGCCTCCTTAACTGGGAATGTATTGCGTGAAATGCATGTTAAGTGTTTTATGTACTGTTGGAATGGCTGTGGATGTGTGTGTAGTCTGTATTTAGCCAATTGGCGACATCGGAAACGAAGGCTTAGGGTGGATCTGTATGGTACCATTCTCACTATAGACGGTACCGTCTCGCCCGAAGGCTTAGGTAGCCATCAGCTTAGGTGAACCATATGATACCCATCTCGCCTTGTACCATTTTTGCCAACCCCAGATGGGACGTCACAACGTCGTCCACTTATTCCAGGTACCTATTTACAGCTAGGTGAACTGAGGCTAACACATGAAAGGAGACAAGCCCAATTTGTCTCCGCCCGGCCGGGGATTGAACCCCCGACCCCTCGTGTGTGAGACGAGAGCTCTACCTACTAGGCTACGGGCTGTGTGTGTGTGTGTGTTGGTGTATGTGTATATATGTGTGTGTGTGTGTATGTGTGTGTATATATATATATTTCTTGGAAATTTTACGAGACGCCCCCCGTAACAACAACCACACTATCGCCTCTCTCGACGTAGAAAGCCTATTCACCAACGTGCCAGTGGATAGGACCATTGACATGATTCTACGTCGAATTTATCATTGCCCTGATACACCTACACTGGACATCCCGGAGAAGGCCCTGAAAACACTACTGGAGCTATGTACCAAGGAGGCCCCCTTCCTTTGCCCCCGGGGCAACATGTACAAGCAGATAGACGGTGTGGCGATGGGCAGCCCCCTAGGAGTTCTTTTTGCGAACTTTTTCATGGGTACCATCGAGGAAGAGCTCCTAGCTGCCCAACGACCAGCCGTCTACTGTAGATACGTGGATGACATCTTCGTGCAAATCAAGGACCTCCACGAACTACAGGAACTCCAGCGTCGCTTCATGACCTCCTCCGGACTTAACTTCACCTTTGAAAAATCTAACAATGGACAACTCCCCTTCCTCGACATCCTCGTAGCTCTGAACGACCATGGGTTCAAAACCACCGTCTACATTAAACCTACTAACACAGGACAATGCCTCAACGGCGATAGTGAATGCCCCCGCCGTTATCTTCTATCCTCCATCTCCGCCTATGTTAGGAGAGCCCTCACGCACTGCTCTACCTGGGCCGACACCCACCAGGAACTAGAAAGACTATCCCAAGTTTTAGTAAATAACGGATACTCCAACTCCGACATCTCCAGCACCATCAACCACCATCTTGTAAAATGGTACACCCAAAGCCCTCCCAACATTGACCCCCCCAATGAAATTAAGATCTTCTACCGCAATTACATGTCCTCTGAACACAAAAATGACGAGGCCGTCTTAAAAGAAATAATCTCCAAGCATGTCCACCCAACCAACCCGGAAAACAAAATCAAATTAATAATTTATTACAAATCCCCCAAGACCTCCAACCTCGTTCTCCGCAACAAACCAGCCTCCACCAAGATAAAGAGCCCGATGACCGACGATCACGTCATTTACCAACATACCTGTAATTATGAGGACTGTGGACCTCATTCCTATATTGGTATGACGCAGACTCGTCTTTCACGTCGGTTAACTCTTCACCTTCAGGCTGGAGCCATCAAAGACCACTATCTCACCCCTAACCACCCTCACCTCACACGCAACGAGTTAGAGAAACACACCACCATACTCGATAAAGAAAGTGACCCAAGGAGATTACCTATACTCGAAGCTTTATATATCCAAGCCTTACATCCCAACATCAACAACCAAACTCTGGACCTTCAGATCCTTCCTTCTGCCAAAAGGCACTACCCTACAGGACCTAACACCCCTCCTCGCCCCCCGGTGCCCTTGACGCAGCCCCCCGCGCTACCTCCTTCAGCTTCGTCTTCTGCAGGCGCCACACAACTTAGGCCACGCCCCTCGACACGCAGCCAATCAGCTTCGACCCCACCTACTGACCACCATCCCGCATCCAGTGCGCATGCGTGAAGCGGTTAACCCCTTTCTCTCTCCTAATTTACGCTTCCACCAATAGACTTTTGCCCCCTGTTTTCCGCCTCCTCTGATCCTCCACCCTCTATATATACCCTTCCTGTTTACCTTTTATATCATTCCTTCCTTACTTGATAATGCTGGTTGTCCAGTGAAACGCGTCGTATATCCTGTATCATCATGTACATTTATGTAACCCTGTACCACCATGAATTTTGCTCATCTCCTTCATCTACTTCCTGCCACCCAGCGAAAACTCATCAGAGACCTGGAAACTTTGAATAATAAAATTTCCAACGCAGAAATTGCCATTTCTTTCAACCTCGTATGTATTAAAGAAAATTTATTACCTGGCTTTACTAACATATATATATATATATATATATATATATATATATATATATATATATATATATATATATAAATATGTGTGTGTGTGTGTGTGTGTGTGTGTTGGTAGCAGACAAAGCAGCAGAACCTAACAAAGGTACAGGAAGGAATTAGAAGAATTACTTCACTGGCCACCTTTCTTGGTCCTTTGTCTCTCTTTCACGGTAGGCTCTCTCTCTCTCTCTCTCTCTCTCTCTCTCTCTCTCTCTCTCTCTCTCTCTCTCTCTCTCTCTCTCTCTCTCTCTCACACACACACACACACACACACACACACATATCCAACGCAAACGCACACACGACTTGGCGTTGGGGTTCGAATACGATTACAGTGTTTCGGTTATCCCGATGGAGAGGGGTTGCAGCGTGGTCCCTCGCTAGCCAAGCTACTCAAATGTCAGCTTGCGTTAGCCTACACGTGGTTCCATGTTTCTACTAGACATTGTATTTGCGTATGTTTGTTACTCAGGCACTATTTCGGTAGCCAAAAGCAGTAATAGTATAATTATTTGTGAACTCATCTAATCTTTCTCTTAACCTTAAGGGGAGATGGGCCGTTGTTTTGGTCTATTAATTAATTTATTCCTATACATCTTACTGTCCTTGCTAGACCTCCATTAAGCTTAGAAAAACACCCCCCTTCAAGATCAATTTTAAAAAAATTCGGTACAATAATGTCCCGGCCTAAGGCCAGTTCCTCCTAAAATTACAGGCTCGCTATCACTCGTCAGGATACAATCGACACCTAAATAAGGGTGAAGCAGGTTAGTGTATGGACTAGCCGAACAACAATGTAGAACAATAGTGCTAAAAAGATACATAGAGGGCCTCGGTGTCGGACGGGTCCTAAATTGAGTGGTCAATCCTGTAAGTCCTTCAGTAAACTGGCATGGGTTGTTCCTCTTACAGGGGATAGGTCCACTTGGGGGGCCTTCTGTGTATGGCCACCCACATTAACCCCTTATGAGCGGCCTAGGTGGTCTATTTGACCGTACCGCCCAGCGTTTTTTTTTAACCCAAAATAGGGTTGTTTCCGTGCTCATTTTCATGCCTAAATAAGACCCAGAGCATAAAACAAGTATCTATCCATGAAAGGGCGTAAACAGAGCTTTCCAATGACACCCGGACCATCCTTGTACGACCATTGGTTCTCTTGCAACGATCGTGCAACATGAGTGCAAAAAACCTAAAATAAGGTAATTTCCGTACATAATTCCCTGTGTAGCGAGTGAGAAGAGGGGGAGGAAGTTAGAATACAGTTCAGTACACCCACAGTTGTCGTGGGGAGTGGTCATAAGGTTACTACGCTCGTCCCACCGCTCAGCTCTCTCTCTCTCAGCAACATTACGTGCTGAAAATGGCACTCGACAGATGTCGTGCACGGTGCACTGCACCGCCACATAGTCCAAATTTATTTCACTCGACATATGTCGTGCGCCGCCAATTAAGGGCCACATTAAGGGGAGTAAGGCGTCCGGCAATAGATAGACAGATAGATAGATGTGGATTATTGGTGGCAGGCGATACCAAGCCTCGTAATTTAGGGAGAACCAATCTTTGCCTGGGACTTTTCTACTAAACATTGTATATCTATATATCTATTGCCCGACGCCGTGATCCCCAAAGGGGTGGCCAAACATTGTGTCGGTACAAATTGATCTCCAAGGGGGGTTTTGGGGCTGTTTTTTTTAAGGGGGATAGTTAAGCTTCATGAAGGTCTTGGGAGAAAACAAAATCGTCTTAACCAGGAAACCTCTCTTCTATATTTTCTGCTCTCCTTTTTCTTCCACTTTCATTAATGTATTCTAATATTCTCCATTCTTCTTATTCTTAATGTTATTATTATATTTAATATTCTTACCATTCTTATTTTTGTTTCTCCCCTCCTTCTCTTTCATTTTATTTTTACTATTATTTTGTTTTTGCATTATTATTATTATTATTATTATTATTATTTTTATTATTATTATTATTATTATCATTATCATTATCATTATAATTATTATTACTACTACCATTATTATTTATACATCATTACTATTATTATAATAATAATAATAATTATTATTATTAATATTATTATTATTACCGGTACTATCATTATTATTATATATTATTATTATTATTATATATTATTATCATTATTCTGTATTTGTTGTTCTATTTTCCTCTGCTTCTCCCTCTCCTCTTCCTTCAAATAAGAGGGAAACATCAAAGTCTGACCTACATTGTGTGTGTGTGTGTGTGTGTGTGTGTGTGTGTGTGTGTGTGTGTGTGTGTTATTTTTCTTTTATCTGTGTGTGTGTGTGTGTGTGTGTGTGTGTGTGTGTGTGTGTGTGTGTGTGTGTGTGTGTGCGTATGTTTGTACTATTAATAAGTATCGGTAAATTTCTAGCCGACAGCCAATGAGGCTGAACAGTTCCTTAACCTAACTTATCCTAAGAAGTCAAAAGATTTGACTCTGGCTGCCACAAGGGCACCTACATACCCACAAAAGGGGTAGGATGTGGGCAGGGAACCAGGTGGAACCCAGAGGTGGCGCATCCACACCTAACCTCCACAGCCCAGAAAGTTTTTGACATAAACCTCTTCGGCAGGTAGCTGGGATCGAACCCGCGCTACCTGGGTCAAGCGACTAGAGTATGGTGACTTAGTGAGCTCGGCCACTGTGTGTGTGTGTGTGTGTGTTCTCTTTCTTTCTATTTGTGTGTATGTATGCTTTATGTTTGAGTGAGTGTCATTGTGTGAGTGTGCATGTGTCTCTCTCTCTCTCTATCCATCTCTCTCTCTCTCTCTCTTACACACTCACACTCACACTCACACTCTCACTCTCTCTCTCTCTCTCTCTCTCTCTCAGGCAGCCAGTGAATGAAGAAGAGAGCTAGTAAGATGATTTATTACGATAAGAAGAGGGGGGAGACGAGAAAGGAGGGAAAATAAATGATAGATAGATATATAGATAGATATATATATAAATATATAGATAGATAAATTGATATACATATATGGATGCATACAGTATATAATTGTATACATACTGTGTATATATACTGTATATAAATATATATATATATATTATTATATATATATATATATATATATATATATATATATATATATATATATATATATATATATATATATATATATATATATAGAGAGAGAGAGAGAGAGAGAGAGAGAGAGTATCCCCCTCTAATGGAAGCAATATTTTTTCCTCTCAATTCAATTTTCATCCTTCCTTTTCCTATATCTCCCCCCCCCCCCCCCAGCGCCCCCCTAAAGATAATATAGGGAACGTATAGAGGCTGAGTCACACGAGCGATATTTCAGGCAACAAAATTAAGCGGCAAGTTCGTGTTACTTTTGATTTTGGTATCGGCACAGGGCTGAAGGGGACAGTGACTATATTTTGGTATCGGCACAGGGCTGAAGGGCACAGTGACTATATTTTGGTATCGGCACAGGGCTGAAGGGGACAGTGACTATATTTTGGTATCGGCACAGGGCTGAAGGGGACAGTGACTATATTTTGGTATCGGCACAGGGCTGAAGGGGACAGTGACTATATTTTTGTATCGGCACAGGGCTGAAGGGGACAGTGACTATATTTGGGTATATTTATTTATATATTAATATATTTTTCAGTTTCCTCGCTAGACCTTCAAGCTTAAAAAAACACTCCCTAGACCCCTCTTCAAGATAAATTTGTACATTTTTCGATAGAGCCGAAGGCCGGTTTCTCTTAAAATTACAGGCTCCCTCGCCAGGAAAATCGACACCTAAATGGCACGAAAGGTCTTGATATTTATATACTGTAGAAATGGGACGAAATGTTTAAAAATCGACAAAATAACGGGGCGAACGTCTTAAAATATGAACACTAAAGTGGCTAAGCATGAGGGAGAAGGATGTCCAGAAAAAAGCGACCCATCTTTTTTATTTAATGTGTTCTGGCTATTATTAGACGATTGTATTCATATTAGGAAAGGTATATGCAAGTCAGAGCGTCAATATAAATAGTCTGTACTCGTTGTAATAGATGGGTATTTCAGATGGGAACAAGCCAATTTCTCGCCAGCTTACAAAGAACGGACTATAGTTTGAGTTATCGCGTCCCCCCAAAAACACAAAAAAACAAAAAAACAAAACAAAAAACACAAAAAAACAAAGGTACAACTCTTCTATTATTATTTGATGGCCTGTGACATATTTATTTTGTTTCTTATTTATTTAATTTATTTATTTATATATATATGTATGTATATATTTTTGTCTGCATCTCCCTCACGGCTTCCTTCGCCTCGTGTCTATTTTACTGTTTATATGTTATATTTCTTGTCTAGCTTTGATGGTGTGTCTGGGTTTTTGTAAGTCTCTCACCCGTAACATTTTGATTGAATCTTCTCTATCTCACTTTTATTAGCCTTTGCCTTTACGTACACACTCTGACCTTGACTATCTCTCTCTCTC